>VMDO01001136.1:0-159973 GCA_007922755.1 Pedetes capensis | reverse complement strand
TATTTGAGACTGAAAAAAAAAAAAAATTACTGGCTCCAAATTCTGAAAACTTTAAAATCAAAATTAAGATGTGGCCATTTAAATGTCTACAAACTTAACATTGTGTCAACTTCACTAGTCATTAAACATAGCAGTCATAAAGATTTCATTTTATTTGAAGATGATTGTTTTTCTCACTTGCCAAGAAATCCAACACATGCATGATTGCTTAGAAATAAAAATCAGTTGTAAATTCAATGAGTTAATTGTAGGCCAATGTTTCTAAAAGCCAAATTTATAAAAATCCCCTCAAAATGTGTGAGGTAAGAACATTTTATTTCATGTGGGATGTAGTATATTTTAGAATAATTGGTCTGATGGCATAGGGCCCCAAAGATAAGAGTTTAGGGGTCTATGAAGATCTATATTGATCCTGGATCTAGGGATGACCTCTCAGAGGACAAGTATGTCCATGGAGCAGAGCAGGGGCTGGGGTCCCCACTTCTTGCATAGCCACCTTCTGCCCTACCTTCCAAGGTACTTGGCTCTGCTAAGATGCCAGACAGCATAGGCCCGGTCTCCCATGTGGAGTCCAGCATTCCCTGGAGAAGCCTGCAGTCCTCCTTTAAATCTCATCGTCCCCACCTGAACATGTGGCCATATGGAGCAATTTTCCAAGATGTGATCAAAAAGTCACCTATA
The DNA here is from genome assembly GCA_007922755.1 of Pedetes capensis. Taxonomy (NCBI): domain Eukaryota; kingdom Metazoa; phylum Chordata; class Mammalia; order Rodentia; family Pedetidae; genus Pedetes; species Pedetes capensis. Next base: position 159,292 of record VMDO01001136.1, on the reverse strand, counting down.
ATGTGGAACATGCTGACACGTGACTGTAATCCCAGCACCTGGGAGGCTGAGGCAGGAGGATCGTGAGTTTGAAGCCAGCCTGGGCTACCTAGTGAGACCGTGTTTCAAAAAACCAAGAGCTGCAGGAAAAAATTTAAAAGAAAAGAAACCAAAGATTGGGGGTGTAGCTCAGTGGTAAAGCGCTTGTCCAGCATATGTGGGGTCCTGGGTTTGATATCCAGAAACAACAACAAAATGATCTGTATTAGATTTTGCTTAGCCAGGATCTCTTGCTGGGAGGCCTGGGGATCTGCATTTTAATGCCCTTCTCCCCGCTTCCCAAGCTCCTGTAGATGATTCTGTTGCAAACCTAACTTTGAGAACTATTAGTTTGGAGTGTGTGTGCATCCCAAGCAGAGGGCAAAAGAATCCATCTTTAAATCTCATTTGTCTACTTAGTATGTTTGATAATATACATAATATGGACATAGTAGTAGAAATTATAAATATACAAATACACATGTATGAGGGTACATGCTATGGATACACAGTGTAAAAAGTTTGGAGCTCAGAGCTAACTGCTCCAATCCATGATCAGTGTCGAGTGAGACCTAAATGTTCCACCCTGAACTCAGGCCCAGGAGGTGAGGGGCTGGAGCTAGAATACATGGAAGCATAGGCCAGGCTTCTCTGTGGTGCTTGCAAAGAAACTATACCTTGTTCAGTGCCAGGCACACAGTTAGTACTTAAAAAATGGTCCAAGGGCAATGCATAAAGATGACTCTCAGAGCCCCTGGGATAAGGCTAGAAGGGTGCCAGAGTTGCCTTCCTCTGCAACTTTGGGAGAAAGGGACTTCTGAGGAGGGAAATGACAATGCAGCCTTGTCCCAGCACAGCTCCTACTGGACTGGGTGGCTTTACTGATAGGTTAATTCATCTCTTCCTTCCTCCCTCCCTCCCTTCCTTCCTTTCATTTTTTTTTCCTGGTACTAGGCGGCTGAACCTTGGGCCTTGTGCATACTTTGCAAATACTCTGCCACTGAGCTGCACCCCCACTCCTTTAAAAAATTTTAAAAAATTGAGACAGGGTCTCGCTAAATTACACAGACTGCCTCTGGCCTTGAACCTGCAATCCTCCTGCCTCTGCCTCCCAAGTCCCTGGGATTACAGGCATGAGACACTGCCTGGCTAACTCATCTGTTTCTTTATTCATTGATTCAGTTAATATGTATTATCAACTATGTATCAGGCACTCAAGGATGTCCCTATCCAACATGTCTAGCCCCCTCCTACAGTTCAGGCAGGACAACCCCACCCAGGGTTCTGATAGTCTGATTAACTGTGGGGTGAGCCTTGAGGGATGTGAGGAGTGCCATACACCCTAGCCAGGGATGCCTGTGGCTGTTTCCTGTTTTAAGGAGGGGAAGACGTTTCACCACTGACTGGGGTGGCTTCAAGTTCAAGGGACCCCAGCTTGGCACAGATGAATCCTCCTGCTTTTGTCTGCCTGGTGGGGGAGCATTTCTGTGGTTGGTTCTGGGCCCAGTATTCAGGGTCTCAGGGAAGAAAGAAAGTGTACTCTCAGTCAAATATTTTATTATTTCATCAGAACAGTTGATAGAGGACTGCAAGGCTTGAACTAGCTGGGTGGGATCTGTGGAGAATGAGAAAGAAGGGGAGGAGTGGTGACCCAGGCAGGAAGCCTAAGGGCAGAGAGACAGCAAGGAGAGAATGTGCCAGGGGAGGGGGGAGAAGTAGAGAAGGAAGGGTTGGGAGAAGAGGAGAAAGACAAGGGAAGAGACAGGAGGAGGAGAGGGGAGAAAGGAAGGAGGAGAGAAGGAAGAGAGAAGAAAGAGGAGAGGAGAAGGAGAGAGGAAGAGGGAGAGAGAGAAGGAGAGAGAAACCAGGCAGACGGGAGACTAACAGGGTGAGGGAAGGAGAGGGTATCTGGGTCTGCTGTGGAGGGCATCCTGGTTCCTCCTCAGGTCCCTTCTGGGGGTCCTCTCTGTCATAACAAGCTGGCATGAGCACTCATAGCACCCATATGTGCACCCACAAGAACACAAGTGTATATACACACATGAGTGCGGGGACACCTGTCCCTGAGTCCCACACTCAGAATCCACACTATTGGAATGGAAGGTTGCCACAGTGACAGGGGCTGGGACATCTCCTTGTGGGTATTAATCGCTTCCACTGAAGCCACCAAAACAGTTCTTGCATCTAGCCTCAGTCTCACAGAAGGTTCTTTCTTTTTTCGTTTTCTTCTTTCTTTGTTTTCGTTTCTGTTTTTTGAGAAAGAGTCTCACTGTGTAGCCCCAGTTGGCCTGGAACCCGCTATGTAGCTCAGGCTGGCCTCAAACTTGCAAGGATGTTCCTGCCTCAGCCTCCTGAATGCTGGGGTTATAGGTGGGCTCCACCACACCCAGCTTTCCAGAAGGTTCCTTTGGCCTCTTCCCTTCCCGGATCGGGCTGGGTCACCTCTCTGCCTCTCACACTGCCTTGGTGGAGAGTGGCTTGAAGGCCTGGGGGTGCTGAGGGTGCTGGTGTGCTTTGATCCTCTGAGCTGGATCTAACTGCAATACCTGCCAGGAAAGGGGTGTGTGTGTGTGTGGTACTGGGGAGTAGAACCCAGGGCCTCTTGCACGCTTTTTGCTAGTGCTCAACCACTGAGCCATACCCTATCCCATTTTTTACTTTGGATTTTGAGACAGGGTCTTGCTAAGTTACACAGGCTGCCTCTGGCTTCCAACTTGTGATCCTCCTGCCTCTGCTTCCTGAGTTGCTGGGATTAAAGGCATGCATCACTACGCCCAGCTAGGAAAGGGTTTCTAAACCATGGGATCCCTTGGAGGGGTCAAACTCAGCTACCCTGGGTCCCATGCAGCTCATCTACCTCCTCTATGCCCTGCCTGGTCATAGACCTTCACTTAGTTGACACTTAACCATGGTACCCCCTCCCCTAGTCTCCAGCTCCCTGGAAGGATGAGAGTGAGGATAGGGAGAGGTCTAAGCAACACTAAGGGGTCCTACTCTCTCACTTGTGCTATTGCAGGGTGGCATCTGCCTGGCCCTGCAAGTGAGCCTCCTTCAGTTTTGCACCAGAGGTGGTGGTCCAGCCTAGCCCTGTTGACCTTCCCATGATCTCTTCAACCCTCTTGGTCAGGGCAAGTTTTGGTCCTGCCCTCTGTTCCTGGCCTTTGTCCCTGGTGCCTTTCACCATCCTTTGGAGCTCCCTGGGATCAGGCTGCCCTGAACTGCAGAGACTGTTGGCTACCTCTGAACTCAGGTGAGCTCCTACCTCCATCAATTTGACCTTGATCTCTCCCCTTTGCTCACAGCCCAGGTTCAGATCTGACATCCCTGCTGTCCTCTATCTTTGCGGTCTCATCCCCCCATCCCCTTGGCCAGGCCCCAGGAGCTCCTCTTTCCAGGAGGAGGGAGAGGTGGGATTATTCTCAGAAGAGGCCCAAGCCTCTTCTGGCCACTGTCTGCAAATCCTGGTGAGGACCTTGCACTTCATACACTCAGGGGGAATTAGTCTCCTCTGTACAGAACCCTCATGTTTATTCTGACTTGTAAAAGGCTCAGTCCCAGCAGCCACTCACTGTGACTTCATTCCAGCAGATTTTAGGAGCTATAGCAGATACAGCGTGCGTGTGTGTGTGTGTGTGTGTGTGTATGCCATTGTGTGTGTGCTTATATAGAAGTGTGTATGCTGCATAGTAACTACACTTGAATAGCTAGATGTGTGTGTGCAAAAATGTGTGTTTTGCCATTCAGAGGTCATAGATTTCTGATGCATGAATCATTGGCTGGGGATGAGCCTTGGGTAGGTACACTGTCCATAAATAAAGATAGCAGTTCCTGACCATTCTGCACCTGGCTTCCATGTGATCCTGGGCATCCAAGAGGCTTGGAGCTGGGCTCAGAGGCTGTCTTTCCCTCCAGACCCCAGAAAGTACCTGTCACAGATAGTGCTAGCTTGCCTGGAGTCCCTGACATTTAACGAAGTAATGTCTGGAATGGGGTGGGAGTGGAACACAGACAAGGGTTCAGAAGTGTCTATTCTTGAGGATTACAGCAGAATTCTGCTGTTGGCAGGCAGGGAGAATCTATCCATTTTACTTTTTTTTTTTTTTTTTTTTTTTTACAATCTATCATGTCCTTCTCCTGGGGGCTTGGGATACCCTGGTGAATATGACTGACCTGTACTCTCCCCTCACCAAGCTTATGCTCCAGTGGGAGGCTGCAGAAACTAAAGGAGCCAGAAAGGCTCCTTTTAAGGGAATTCACATAAAAGCTATGAGGAAAATAGAATAGTCACATACAAAGTGACTGAGAGTGATGGGGGTTCTTTAGTTGGGGTGGTCAGGGAAGATCAGGACATGAACTGTACCTGAATAATGAGGTACCATCCCATGGAGACCTGGTAGAAGAACCTTCCAGAAGAGGATGGATGAGTTGCCCATTGCCTGCCCATGTCTTCATGGACTCTGGGTCAGAGTTGCTGAAGCCAGTTCAGGGAGCTAGGGATGACCTAGAGGATCAGGAAGCTGGGTCCCCTGGGGTTGGGGGCTTGCAGCATCTTTTCCCCCTGACATACTGGGAGAAAGAGATGGCCCAGATCCAGGTAGGAGGAAGATGACTTCCTGTTCCTGTCTTGTAGGCTTCTTGGTAGCAGTGCTGAGGCACACTGATGGAAGAGTCATGTGAACAGGACACTTGCAGAAATCCCCTTCCTTGGAGAAGCCTTCTTTGCTATAGGCCAAATCCCCCTGTCCCAACCTCTTAGTAGCTAACAGACCCTCTCAGCTCAGAGTGGGTGGTTCTCTAATGCTTTCTTCCTAGGGAGCTGCTCCCTCAGCTTGTCCAGAGGTCTAGCCTTTCTGTTCTCCTCTTCGGCAACCCAAGGCCTTATTGCTATTAGTAGGGTAATGCATCTGCCTGGGGTACTTGTTCTAGTCCTTGCCTAACGCCCTTCAGCTCTTACTGAGATGGAAGAGCAAATGCTGGGGCTCCTAATCAAATTCCTTTGTTCAATCATCCATTCACTACTGAGCGTTTTTAGTCTGGACCGGGCCCAGGACACGGTGCCAGGGAAACTGCATTTGCCCCATCCTAGCGTCCAAGGGACACCGACATTCTGGCGGTCCTGTTCCTCTTGTTTTCAGAAACAAGTTCCACTGTTCCTTGAGAGGAAAAAGCTCAACGTGAGGAGCCCCAGTGGGCGCCTGAAGCCTTGCCGCCAACAGCGCCGGCTGCAAGCAGTCGAGAACTTGTGGCAACCAAGAACGCAGCGCGCCCCAGAGCCACATCTGGGCGAACGGACGCGCGCATGTCACTAAGACGCTCATTCACCAGCGCAGCTGTCACCATAACAACCGGAGCCAGGGAGTCCTGGCGACGGCGGGCGTGCGGGGCCGGGGCGGCGGTCGCGGGAGCGACCAGGAGGGGGCGGGAGCGCGAGCGCGTCGGCGGCGGCGGGAGACCAACCACCGCGGGAGCGCCCCGCACGCCCCGCGCTCCGCCGAGCCCCGCTCCGTGCACACCCGCCGGCGGGAGGGCGCCACGCACGTCACCGCAGCGGCGGTCCCTGCGGGCGGGGACCGAGCCTGGCGCCCCGCTGCCTAGCCGCGGGGCGGGCCGAGCAGCTGAGCACCCGCACGCGGAGCCCTGACTCTATGGCCTCGGGGGAGCACGCCGGAGTCGCCGCGTCGCCTACCACCAGCCGGAACCCGAGCGCCTGCGGGAGGAAGAGGGCAGCCCCGGGCGCCACCAGCCCGGGCCCAGGGGCCGGCCCGCGGGCCCCGCCGCCGCCACGGGGCATGGGAGACAGGTAGCCGGATCGCGCGAGGACACCGCGGTGGGCAGGACCCACCGAGGCCCGCGAAGCCCAGGAAGAGGTAGGAGAGGAGTCACCAGCCCGCCCGCCCCCGGTCGCAGCCCCACCAGGGCCCTCCCCCGGCGGCGCGCGCCCGCGCGCCCACACTCTTGCACACCTTACCTCCGCTCCTGCCCAGCCTCGCCTGCCCTCCGTCGGAGCAGAGCCCCCTGGAGCCGGATGCCATGGGTAACAACTTCTCCAGTATCCCCTCTCTGCCGCGAGGAAACCCCAGCCGGGCGCCGCGGGGCCATCCCCAGAACCTGAAAGGTAGGCTTAGCCCGCCCTCCGCAGCTGGAGAATTGGGGCGCAGGTGGAGGGCTACGGAGAGGTGGAGAGATGTGGTTGGGAGGACGGGCAGGTACCACCTGTTGTGTGTGTTTGGAGACAGGAGAGGCACACCTGGCGTTGGAAATGGGCTGGGGTGGCGGCTCCCGGTGGTGATGGTGGAAATCCGGGAGGATGGCGTTCAGCGGGGTCTGCGCAGTTCTCCCTGACAGCACTGGGAACGTCACTGGAGTCCCCGTAGACCATGATGCTAGGCAACATGGAGAGGTAGTTAGGGGAAGGTGGAGGGAAGCCCAGGTCCTCCAGCTGATCTGCTCAAGGGAGTCACCATGGTTCCCTTTCCATCTGCTTAGGGGTGGAGAGAACAGGCTGGAAGCACTAGTTGAATTTCCAATTAGGAGGTCTTGAAAATTCAGGGCTAAAGGGACAGGAACTGATGCCTTGCTCCTGGGGTCCTCTGCAGCTGTTGAATTTTTTGCATCCGCTGAATTAGCTTTTTGCATCCACTAAGTCAGGTTTTTCAGTTTTCCAAAGACCAGATATCCAGTCGGAACCCTAGGAAAGAGGGCCTGGGAACTTTGTGGGAGGCGGATTTATCAGGAAGGTCTTTGCTTTCCATGTCCCTGGACCTACTGACCACACTTGGGGGGCCCTAGACCCAGACCCTGGCCTTACACTTTTCAAGGATGTCTCTGAGCTTTGGAAGACACCACTGAATCCTCCCAGACCCTCAGACTCAGCAGATTCTGTTCAGGAGGCTGCTTTTGTGTCATGTCAGAACTAGTTGTGCTTGTCTTGAGGGTTTACTGATGGATAAAGGCATCAGCAAGAAGAGAAGCACCTCGCCTTTCACAAAAGCAATCCCCTTCTTCAGTCCCCCAGGTTATGAGAAGGATAATAGTAGTGCCATGAACACAAAATGTTGAAGTTTACAAAGAACTTTCACAGACACCTTTTCAGTGAGTGGGGAAACTTCTTTGGGTGGTCAGCAGAACCTATTTTACAGTTCGGGAGAACAAAGGCTTGTTTCAGTTTCCAAAGCCAGGGAGAGGCAGAGGTGGGCTGTAGACCCTTGTCTTCAGCCTTGGAATTCTGTCTTCCCTCTTGCGGGGCAGTTAACCTTCAAGACTGAGGGAGAGGAGGAGAGACAGGACCACTGTCCTGAATTCTAGCTCCACCCCTAGAACTTGAGCTCCCACTTGGCTTAGGAAAATCAGTGGGTCTGCTATGTCTTTCTGGAAATTAATATGGTGATATATGCCAAGATCCTTAAAAAATATATTCATTGACCTATAATTCCACCTAAGGAAATGAAGATGCAATCAAATACAACAGGAGGCTAGGATGTTCATGGCAGTATTGTTTATACTATGAAAACAACCTCACTGCTCAGGAATCATGGTATATCCTCTTCATAGAGTGTATGCAGTCATTAAAGTTATATTTTCAAAGATTACCTGATGAGTTGGGAAAATTTTCACAGCATAAGGACAGGATATAAAATGGTAAAAACTTTCTGATCCCAATTTTGTTAAAAAGAAATTATGTGAATGGAAAGGAAAACCAACAAAAACAAGAGAAACAAACAAAAGCCCATAAGGAAAGTTTTCAAAAGGTTAACAATGGTTTCTTCTGGAAAATGGAATATGAAATTTTTCTCTTTTCTTGTCTATATTTTGTTCTTTTCTGAAAGGCATGCAATAGACATATTTTTATAATCAGAAATTAGCTGTCAGCATTAGCATGCATAAAAATTGTTTCTGAGCATTGGAAACCAGTTCCTAATGATGAAGGGAACAGTGGACATCATTCAGGTCCATCTCCTCCCTTACAAGTGAGTAGAATAAGGGGAAAGGGTAGTGATTTGACCAAGTTACTTGGTGGGTCAGTTGAGTGGCAAAGCTAGGCTCTGTCCTCCAGAGACAGGGCTTTGCCCCTGACCTTATTATACTTTTTAACGATGCCTCTTACCTTTGGAAAACACAACTGGATCCTCCCAGGCCCTCAGACTCAGTTGATTCCCTTCAGGAGGCTGCTTTTGTGTTATGTCAGAACTAGTTGCACTTGTCTTGGGGACATGCTGATGGCTAAACGCATCAGCAGGTTGCTTAATACTCATAGACTGTCCATCTGATAAGGTCCTGTTCCTTCCCTGATTCCATGGAAGCCTAGAGGAGGCCCGGGAATAGCACCTCTTTTTGTCTAAAGTTTGGAATTGTGGGGACCTGAGGTCTCTTTGGTAGGATAGGGCAGGAGAGGGTGTCACATCTCCCAGTCCCCATCCACACATCTACTGAAGGTGGCCATGGGAATTTTGATTCTACTCCTTCCAGTCCTGAAATGAAGGCTAGAATGTGCCCATGAAGAGCTGAGCATTGTGGCGCAAGCCTGTAATCCCAGCACTTGGGAGGCTAAGGCAAGAGGATCATGAGTTTGAGGCCAGCCTGGGCTACATATTGGGAGCCTTTCTCAAAAACAAAAAGAAACACAAAAACAAAACCACAAAAAATGTACCCATGAAGGCCCCCTGTTGGTGTCTTCTGCCCTTCATCTTGGGTCTACTGATCCTCATTCTCGGTTTGACTTCTAGGGACCCATTCCCATCTGCCCCACCCCAATAGAGCCATTACCTTTATTCTGTAATTGCTAACTGTTTGCTCCATAGTCCCTTCTACCATATTAGTGTTGACCTGGGGGTCTACTCCAATATATCAGTGCTCAGCCAGAATTCCATTCTGATTGTGTTTATGTTGACCCAGCTGGACTGTGATTCTAACTGCCCACCCAGCATTCTGTGGGATTGCTTCTGTACTCACCCACAATTCTGCTCTGATCTTAGCAGTTTCCATTCAGAAGTTTGTTGTGAGTGGAGCAACTGACTCTCTGTTTTCTCTCCTTCTGTAATTGCAGTCTTTATTGATCCCTGACCAGTTTAATTAAAATGGAGGGAACCAAGTGTAATAGGGACCCTGGGACTGATTGGAGATCATGGACTGGTCTGGCTGTGAGGTTGACATGAAATGAGGCTTAGTGTTCACTTCTCAGTGGTAGACTTTGACCTTCTTTCTAGAGATCCCCACTGCTGATCTAGGAGTGTCCAGGGGGAAGCCCATATGTAGCTCTGGCTTAATATCAATAGGCAGTCCCTAAGGAGCATCTGTGTGCTGGGCTTAGAGGTGACCACTCTTGGCATCTCTGGGTTTTCATGGGCTGAAAGGCAAGGCAAGGCTGAAGGAGTGAATGGAACCGTGTGCTTGCATGGCTAGACTTCAAAACTCCAAGTGTGAGGGCTAAGGTCAGAGATGGGCTATCAAGGAAGTATTTGGGCTGGCTATGGAGGAACCACAGGAATTGAATGGCAAGAAATGACATCCAAGAGTCCTAGGGTATAGGGGGAGGCAAAGAAAGGGACAAGGCTTGGAGAGGGGGACTAGGTGTGTGTGTCTATTCTCAGTGAGGGACATGGGGAGACTGGGTCAGGTGGTTCATGTTTCTTCGAGAAAAATACAGGGAGTAAAGGTCTTCCTCATTCCCCAGCTCTTTCCGAGTGCCTGCAGCTCAGTGCTAAGTGTGGAGGGACAGGCAACTCAGAAAGCCTTCAGGAAGAGTTCCTCAGCCCTAGTGGTCACCTATAGGTGGGGATTAGACGGACCACCTCCCATATTTTTTTTTATTGTAGTAAAATTTACGTAATGTAAAAATTACCATTTTAAAGTGTATACTTTAGTGGCATTGTTGTACAATGTTGTGCGGCTACTATGTCTAATTTCAGAATATTTCATCACCTCAAAAGGAAACTCCGTGTCCATTCAGCAGTCACTCCCAGTACCCCTATGGATGGCTTTCAAGTAAGAGGAGTGTACTGATTTTATTTAAAGCAGCAGCAGCAGAAAAAAAAATTTAAGAAGTCCAATTTCTGATGCTTGGCACTACCATGAAGGTACCTTCATGGAGGTTAAATATTTGATCTACCAATAAATTTGAGGCAGGTACTACCAGTCCTGTTTTATAGGTGAGAATCTAATAGATGTTAAGAATGCTGTCCAGAAAGACTGAAAAGGCAAAGCTGGGGTTTCTGCCTAGGACATCAAAGCTTATAAGAGAACTGGTCTTGGGGAGAATTTCTCTGTATTAGGATTCTCTTTTCCCTGTTCCTGGGATGGTGTCTTAGTCTGTCTGAGCAGCCATAACAAAATACCACTGACTGTGGGCGTAGACAAAAGAAACATATCTTACATAGTTCTAGAGGCTGAACATCTAGATCAGGGTGCCAGCATGGTTGAATTCTGGTGAGGGCTCTCTTCTTTCCTTGCAGGTAGCCTCCTAGCTACATCCTCAAATGACCCTTCCTTGGTGTGTGTATGTGTCTTCTTCTTATAAGGCCACTGATCCTGGCACATCAAGGCCCCACCCCTATGACTTCATTTAACCGTAATTACCTCCTAAAAACCCTGTTTCTAAAAATATTCACTGTAGGGGTTTCAACATACAAATTTGGGGAGATAAAACTCAGTCCACAGTAGGTGATATGAACTTCCAAGGTGTGCGCATTGAGGCCCAGGCATTGGCTCTAAATCAAAGCTCAAGATGAAGGCAGGATGGACAAAAGGAGAAATGAGGAAAAGTGGGGCCAAGAAAGAGAGTAGGATCTAGGCACTGCCTAGGAAGTGCCAGGATTGCCTCTACCCTGGTATGCCGGCTAGGTGGTGCCTTTGCCTGTTAGTCTGTAATGGCCTCATTCCTGAACCTGTATACCTAGGGGCTGGAGGTTGAGGGGCTGCCTCTTATTGAGCAGGTTTCCTTGGTAACCCTAGGCAGGATGCAAGTGGTCTCCTTGGTAACGCCTGGGAAACCTGCCTCAGGGATGGAGGGAGATGAACTGGCCAGCAGTCAGGCCTGGTGGCACAGGCAGAGCTGGGTCAGGCCACTGAGATGAGCAGGCCTGTGAGGAGGGTCAGGCTTAGGGAAGAGCCTGGGCTGCCTGTTGGTCATTCTCCAGCAAACCAGAGGCCCTTATGGTCCTGTGGGCTGCCTGGCCAGACCCAAGGCACTAATGGGCCAGCCCAGGAAGTGGGAGGGGTGGGGCCAGAGTGGGGAGTAGGGGGAAAAGAGCTTCCTGGATGACAGATTCAGCTAGAGGTTATTAAAAGATGCTTATCAGGGGTCATTACCCAGATCCTGCTGCTTCGGGAAATGAGCAGGTGTTGATACTTGTAAGCGGGGGGTGGAGGCAGCAGCCTAGAAAAAAGAAGGGCTAAGACAGGACAGCCTGCAGCTGAACCACTGTGGCATCAGATCTCAGAAGCTAAGTAGGGTCGAGCCTAGTACTTGGATGGGAGACTGCCTGGGAACACCAGGTGCTGTAGGCTTGGGACAAGGACCTGGAAACCCACTCCCAAAAATCAGTCTGCCAGTGAAAACCCTATGAATAGCAGAGATGCACTGACAATAGTGTTTCACCTGTGGTACATAGGATTGCTACGAATCAGACACTGACTCAATGGCACCTAACAACAAGAAGACAGGAGAGAATAGCCAGGCATCTCAGCCGGAGGCCTGGCTTTCTCTGCTCTAGCTACAGTTTTCTGGGGGACTCTAGTGCTAGACTTAGGGACTGAAGTTCTTCCCAGGTGAGAGGTGGATTCCTGGGATGCTGTGATTGGGGGAGGATGAGAGGTGGGCCAGGGAGTCCCTTCCATTTAGTAGACACACACTAGGCCTCAGTAGTGGCCCAGCCCTCCCCTAGGCATGAGAATACAGTGCCACACAAAACATACAAGGGCTGGCCACCAGGGAGCTAACCCTCCAGTGGGAAGCAGACAGAAACACAAAGGGTAAATGAACAAATGAAGAAAAATTAGTCTGAATATGATAATTGCTGGGCTGGGATTTAGCTCAGTTGGTAGAGCGCTGCACTGCAGTCTCTGAGGTCCCGAGTTCAATTCCCAGCACCACAAAAATGGAAGAAGGACGTGGCAATCCACTCCCAAGGCAATCCTGAAACAGTCAGCCATTGAAAACCCTATGAGGGTTGCTATGAGTCAGATACCGACTCGATGGCACCTAACAACAACAACATGATAATTGCTAACATTCTAGGTGCTAGAGGCTCTGCTATCCTCTTGACATCCATCATCACCTTTAACTATTTGAACTATTTGAAATAGGAATGATTATTAACCCATTTACAGATGGATAAACCGAGGCTTAAGGAGGTTAAGTGCCCAGGGTCACATGGCTGGTATTAGGTGGAGCTGGGGGGTTATTCTAACCAAGATCTCTCTGACTTTGAAGCTCCCACTCTTTTTTAAAAATAATCTTTTTCTTTTAGAACAGTTTCAGATTTTCAGAATTACTGGGAAAAAAAGTACAGAGAGTTTCTATCTATATACCCTGTAACCAGTTTTGCTATTTTTTTTCTTTTTTGGTGCTGGCAATCAAACCCAAGGTGTTGTGCATGCTAGGCAAGCTCTCTACTGCTCTTCTACACGCCATCCCCCTTTTCCTTATTATTAGCATTTACATTAATGACATTTGTAGCAATTAATAAGCCAATGCTGACACAGTATTATTAATATATGTTCATAGTTTGTTCAGATTCCCTCAGTTTTCCCTAAAGTCCTTTCTTGGTATCAGGATCCTTATCTTGGTTAGTACCTCATATTTTGGTTAGCTCATTGTATAAATATACAATGTTTGTCATGTTTTCTTAGGCCTCTCTTTGTTGTGACAGTTCCTCACACTTGCCTTGTTTTTCACGACCCTGACAATTTTGAGGATTACCAGTTTGGTATTTGTAGACTAGCCCTCTCTTGAGATTTGTCTGATGTTTGTCTCATGATTAGATCATGGTTATAGGTTTTTGGGAGAAACAACACAAGAGGTTAAGTGTCATTTTCATCACATCATACTGAATACTGGATGGCAGGATCTTATGGCTTAGAAATAGTAGAATTGAGACCAAGCCATTTACGAACAGGACAGGCAAAGTTCCTTTATTGAGACTTAAATCCAAGCTGGCTGACTTCAGCTGAGCTGAAGGGATACTGCGGTGATTAAAAGATGGATCAGCATGAGTTTGAGGCCAGCCTGGGCTACGTAGTGAGTTCCAGGCCATCCTGGACTACAGGACAAGACCCTGTCTCAAACAAACAAACAGGCTGGGGGTGTAGCTAAGTGATGGAGTGCTTGCCTAGCATTTGTGAGGAGCTGGGTTCAATCTCTAGTACTCCAAAAAAGAAAAAGAAGGGTGGGGGATGGGGAGAGTAGAGCTCACACTGCTGTCCACTGAATAAAAGAGAGCAGCAAAGCTCTCTTTATTAATTTTCTGGGGTGGGATAAAGTTTGATAATTGTCCATTGGTCATGGACATAGTTTCAAAAGATGTTTTCTTTCTTGTGCACAAGCATTCTGCCCATGAGGCTTGCTAGCTAACAGGTGGTTGACATAACCTAGGAATTGCTGAGTTATTCTCCATCTTGCATAAATGTCCTGGCTTCATGATTTGGTTTTGGCCTTATGATAAGGTTGAGGGACTGCAGGTGCTTGAGAAAGCACAAGGGCAGTGTAGAAGAAACATATACCAGCTCCAAAGGGCAATAAGCCAATTTAATCCTATATTATAGTCTGTATGGAACTTTTTTTTTTTTTTCTTTCTTTTTTGAAATGGTCTCTCTGTAGCTTAGGCTGACCTGGAACTCACTATGTGGACCAGACTGGCCTTGAACTCCTAACAGTTCTCCTGTCTCAGCCTTTCAAGTGCTGGGATAGGCAAGTGTGCCCCCATGCCTAGTTTTGACAAAACATTTCTTAAATAATCAACATATCTATAGGCAGAGGTGAGTAGAATCTGACCCAAGGGTCAAGCAAGCAAAGGGAGCAGGCACAATATGAAGACAGAGATGCCAAGACTTTTATATCATTTTAGGCCTCCATCAGATATCTATAGACTCCAGTGAAGAATTGGTATTCTTAACAAAAGTACCTTTCAAGTTTCTGCAAAGTAACAGGCAACTGTTATTATAACCCATATAACAGAGGTGTTTTCTGCAGCAAAGCTAGTGGGAAGCTAATAATGTGTTGTCCAACTTCATAACCTCTAAAATTAGTGATTTTGTTTTTTTTTGAGACAGAGTCTCACTATGTAGCCCCAGTTGGCTTTGAACTTGCAATCTTTCTGCCTCAGCCTCCCAAGTGCTGGAATTATAGGTGTGTGCTACGAAAGCCAACTTTAAAAATTAGTGATTTTTAAGTTAACTAAAAGCAAATGAATGTAGAAAACTTATATAAGGTTTTTCTCAATAGCACCAGGGGAGTAAAATTTATTATGAAAGGGACTGTGATTCTTGTCTGACAGATTGTCTGACACTGGAGTTGATTCTGGGGGGCTTTCCAAGGGCATTTTATTGGATGAAGTTTTTTCTCATTAATAATTTCCTCTTATCTTTGTCATTTGTGTGGCTGTCTTGAACTCCACTAGTTTCAGCTTGATTTAGTGATAACAGGTTCCTATTCTGTAAACATTTTGGCCTTGTGGCTTAATCTGATGTTTTATGACAAAGTTGTTGAAAGCATACTTTTAACCGGTGACATGTTAAGAGCCTTGAGTTTATTTGCCTTTTTGTCCCCTTGTGGTGGTCCCTACCTGTCTCAGTATCCACTGCACATGCTGTCAGCATGACTCATCACTATCCATGTTGGCCTTGAATGCCTGGCTGAGGCAGCGTTTGTCAGATTTCTACTTTGTAAAGGTAAAGTTACATTTTCCTCCCTCTCCATATTGTGCTCTTTGGAAGAAAGTCATGCACAGCTATCCTTAGCGGTAAAGAATAGTACTCCATCTCCTTGCTCTGCTCAATTGTTCCCTCCCTCCCTTCCTTCTCTCCTTCCCTTTCTTCCTTTTTTCTTTCTTTCTTTCCTTCTATTCTTTTTCCTTCCCTTCTCCTCCTCCTTCTGCTCCTCTTCCTTTTTGCAGTACTGAGGGGCATTGAACCCAGGGCCTGCACACATTAGGGTCTTACTAATTTGCACAGTCTACCTCTGGCCTCAAACTTGGAATCCTCTTGCCTTCGCCTTCCCAGTTACTGAGATTATAGTTATGTGCTATGGTACCTTGCTTTTTTTTGTTTTTGTTTTTGTTTTTGTTTTATTGAGACAGGGTCTTCCTATGTAGCCCAGGCTGGCCTTGAACTTGCCATCCTCCTGCCTAAGCTTCCTGAGTGCTCAGATTACAGGCGGTACCACCACAACCAGCTCAGCTATTTCTTTAAGTTGTTGATCAAGCAATGCTTGCATAAAGACCGTGAAAAAAAAAAAAACAGCATGGAGCTATAATGGGAGAACTTGATTTGGTCTTGGGGCTTAAGGCAAGTGTCTCTAGGGATGTTGTTGTTGTTAGGTGCCGTCTAGTCGGTATCCGACTCATAGCGACCCTCATAGGGTTTTCAATGGCTGACTGTTTCGGGATTGCCTTGGGAGTGGATTGCCAGGCCCTTCTCCCATTTTTGCAGTACTGGGAATTGAACTCAGGACCTTAGAGACTGCAGCGCAGAGCTCTACCCACTGAGCTAAATCCCAGCCGGTCTCTAGGGAAGTAACCTGAAAATGAGGAGCGGTTGACTTCATGTCTCCAGAGGGGTCGCAGTAAGCATGTTAGGCATGGAACTGTCCCTGTGTCTTCCTTGGTCTCTGGATATTAAAAGCCACTGGCCACCCTACATGTCGTGGTGACATTCAGTTGAGAGCCCTGAGCTGGGTGTGGAGGGTGTGGTGAGGGGTATTCCAGGGCCAGGGAGAGACATAGCACTCCGTACTGGAAGACAGAGCTTAGGAGGGGCTCAGAGCTGCTGCTGAGGATGGAGGGGTTGGGCCCAGGCCAAAGGCATCCAGCTGTCCTAGCCAAGGAACTTTCAGCAGAAGGCCATCAAGTAGCACTTGTGCTTCTCAGAACTGTCCCGTACCCGCCCACTTGTTTTGCCATAGAAGTAAATTTCTGGCTACAATGGGACTGGGCAGGATGAGCAGGAGAGAGGCACTTCTAGGGATGGAGGGGGAAAGGGAGGAAGGGTGTCTGCCGACGCACCTAGATGGCCTTTGGCCCTTTGCCTTTGAATGCCATCCTGGCTGCTCCAGAGATCAGGGTGGGGACAGAAACAGAAGAACATCGCCAAGGGCGGGTGCTATGACTGGGACAGATGCAGTTCCATAGGGCCCTAGCTGTCTCCTTTGTCCTCCTCACTTGGCTGCCCTGGCCCTGCCTGGCATCTGCGAGCAGCTGCTGTTCCCTAGAAGATGGCTGTTCTAGAATGTGTCTGAGTGGGGGTGTCCAGGTGCATCCGAGAGGAAATATTATTGTTGTTGTTAGGTGCTGTTGAGTTGGTGTCTGACTCATAGCGACCCTGCGTGCAATAGGCAAAACACTATTGCCAGTGCTTCTCTGCTATTCATAGGGTTTTCAATGGCGGATTGATTTTTGGGAGTGGGTTGCTGAGTCTTTCTCCCAAGCCTACAGTATCTGGTGTTCCCAGGTGGTCTCCCATCCAAGTACTAACCAGGCCCGACCCTGCTTAGCTTCCGAGATCTGACAGGACTGGATGCCACAGTGATACCGGTGCAGGCCAGAGAGGGAAGGAGGAGAGCCTTTTGCCCCAGAGTTGAGTAAAGCTGCAAGGAAGCTCTAGCTTATTACTCACTTCACATGCTGTGCCTTCTCTAAACCTGGTGTGGTGCTGGGCATGAAGATCTCAGGGGCAAAATTGCAACACATTCTTCCTGAGGGGATAAAATCCAGTAGGTAGTTGGGTGTGTGCTTGGTGGTCAGTGGAAAGGCCAGTGGCCAATGACTTCAAACATCAGAACCCAAACAGATCATAGCGGTTGTTTTATTCTACCTCCTTTCTCAGAGCCCAGATCCTCTGAGCCCCAGAGAGGTGAAGTGACTTACCCCAGGTCATAGTGCTGGATTGGAGCAGGTGATGTCAAAGTCACAAGGCTCTAAGTTTGCAGGCTGGTGCTTAGAAGCTGATAGGAGCTGACTCCAGCAAGACCCCAAGGGGGCAGGTGCTGGCCCAGCTGTGGTGTGGTTGCCTGCCCACTCAAAGTGTGCTGTCTGAGGGGACCCTGACGGGCTTTACGCAAGAGTGACAAGATCACTTAGATGACTTGGAAAGCCCTTGGGGCAAGAGAGGGGCAAGGAGGGGCCAGTGCAGTTTTGCAGGTGAGGTAAAGCGTGTAGCTTCTGCCAGGAGTAGGGGGTAATGAGCAGGATGTGAGCACAATTGGCCCTCTGTATCCAGATTCAACCAACGGTGGATCCAAAATACTTGAAAAGAAAAATTAAGGCTGTATTGAGCAAATTTTTCTTGTCCTTGTTCCCTAAAAATAATTTATATATTGTTTGCTCAGTATTGGATGTCATAAGTAATATGGAGATGACTTAAACGCAAGCTGGGTGTGGCAGTGCACACCTGTAATCCCAGCACTCAGAAGCTGAGGCAGGAGGATGGTGAGTTCAATGCCAGCCTGGCTACATAGCAAGTTCCAGGCTAGTCTGGCCTATGAGACCCTTCCTCAAAAAAATACAAAAGAGCCAGGCGTGGTGGTGCACCAATGATTCTGGAGGCAGAAACAGGAGGATTGGGAGTTCGAGGCCAGAGGCAGAATCTGTAATTTAGCAAGACCATGACTCAAAAAAAAAAAAAAAAAAAAAAAGGCTTGGGGTGTAGGCCAGTGGTAGAGCACTTGTAAAATGTGTGTAAAGCCCTGGGTTCAACCCCCAAATACCACACACACACAAACTCACAAACAAAGTATATGGGAGGATGTGTGTAGGTTATATGTAAATACTATGCCATTTAATGTAAGGGACTTGAACACGCCTGGATTTTGATATCTTTGGGGGTCCTAAGACCTGGAACCAATCCCAGTGGGTACTGAGAGATGGCTACAGCTTGATTTGGGTGTGGGATCCAGGAGACAGTGCTGTTTGAGGAGCTAGTTGCTTGTGCAGATGTGTTTGGAAAGTCTGACCTCTGGGACAGTAGCCAGTAAGGCGCCCAGGGGATTTATGGGAAGTCATGTGCATGCCGATGTGTGTGCACCCTCAGGAGCTAGGGTGTGAGGTGTTAGAAGGAGAGACAGGTGAGCAGGGTTGGGCTGGCCCCAAGTGGTCTGTTCCATCCCTATCCCTGGGACACCCTTGATAGCTAATGTCCTCTTTGCCTGTCACATGTAGCTCCCTGGAGGGCAGAGGTGGGGCCCTAGCACCTGTGGTATGGTGTGCACCTGCCTCCTGCTAGCCCTTGAGCCTGAGGCCTTCAGGCCTGACCTGGCCAGGCTTTCTCAGGTAGCTGCTGCCTCCCTGTGGGGCCAGTTCCCAGCCACAGATGCATAAACATGAAAGGTGGCTGTAAATCATCCAGGACAGGCCAAGGCTTCTCTGGCTTTCCGAGAGTGGTGATCAAAACCTAGACCCCCCACCTGGTGGCTTAGTACTTATTAAATTATTAAACCCTCAAGGGCACAAAAGCAGGAGGGACAGGCTGGATGGCCCTGAGGTAAAAGAGAGTGCAGAAAAGGGGCTGAGGAACGAGCCAGCAGATGGGGAAAGGGAGAGAGGAGAGAAAGGCTGCTGGCCTCTGCCTCTGCACTGGAGCTTTCCATGGGCCTGGGTCCCTTGCTTTGAAGACCACTGGGTTCTGCTTTCTACTCCTATGACAAAGAGTCATGCCCTGATTTACAGAGGGTACTTGGAGGCCCAGATTGTCTCAGGATTGTGAAGATCCAAATTCCCAAGTCTTGTTCCAGGCTCTTCCTGGTCCCCTGTGTATCAGTATTAGAAGGACAGCCTTTCTTGTCTTTGCCCTCAGGATATGGCCAGTGCCTCTTCCTGTCTCCCAAGTACCTTGGACTCTCTTCCAGCTTCTAGGGACAAAACAAACCTAGGACTAATGCAATGCCCTTCCGTTCTTCGGGCAGAGATTGTATTGCCCACCCCTGCTCAAATCCTGTGATAGTTTTTCATTGCTGTGACAAAATACCTGAGAAAAACAACTTAAAGGAGGAAATTTTTATTTTGGCTTAGTTTTCAGTCCACGGTCACTTGGCTGTGGTGAGGCAGAACGTCATGGCCCTAGCATGTGTTGGAGCAAAGCTGCTTACCTCGTGGAGGGCAGGAAGCAGACAACATGAGAAGGAGGGGTGGGGAGCAAGATAAACCCTTCAAAGCTCCACCCATGACCCCCTTCCTTCAATGAGGCCCCACATGCTAATAGCCCAATCAGCTATGAACTCATCAGTGAGTTAATCCATTGATGAGGTTAGAGCTGTTGTGATCCAACCACCTCTCAAATAGTGGCGCCAGTTTGGGACCAGGCTTTCAACACGTGGCTCTAGGGGGAACATCCCATATCCAAACCATAACAAGTCCTGTGCAGGAAATCTCCTCCTGTGAGGTGCAGAGATTGAGGCTGGTGAAGACCAGCCAGAAGCCCAGCCTGTGGTGTTGAGCCAAGGGGACAGAGGAGGCGGTCAGGATATGGCATGAGTCACCATGATGCTACTCTCATGGAAGTTTCTGCAGCAGAAGGCAGCCATTCTGGAAACTGGGGCTCTGCTTGCATGGGGGTGTCCTAGTCCTTTACTGCAAATGTGAAGAAAACTGTTTTAGGAAGTGTGAGTTTCCTCATCTGAGCCTCAAGCTGAGGTTGTATGAAAGAAACACACAAAAGAGCTGGGTGGGTGATCTGTTGAAGAATTAGCTTCCTAAGACTCAGGGCTTGTTCTGAAAGAACAGGCCTGCTGGCTGGTGCCAAGTTTCAGTTCCCAGGGCCCAAGGTTCTGTTTTAGGGTGAAAATGTTCTTTCTGCAGGCAAGATTCTTGGTTGGTGGTGCTGAGGTTCCTGATATAGGGGTCTGAGTTTCCTGCTGGATGATAGTTCTATTTCTGGAGGGGAGCTTTCTATTTCAGGGTCTAGGGTCATGATTGCACTTGAGCTTTGGGTCCTGTGGCCAGGCACCGTCTTGGGGCTCAGGATTCTAGCCCTGGGCCCTTCCTGGGTTTAGAGTTTGATCATCAGGATAGAGGTCTTATGCTTTGGCGGGAAAGAGAGAGTTGTGTCTTTTACAGAATTCTTTCTGAGGCCATCAGCAGGTGCAGTGGCCAGTAGAGAGACTCCTAAGCTGACATCCTCTGGAGTCTCGCTGTTCCTGGATGTAAGACCATGGCTAACTCACTTGTCGGCCCTGTGTCTCTGGGTGCCAGCTTTGGCCAGACAGCTAGTTTGATTCCCAAAGCACCATCCCTGCTCATTTGAGCCTCCCAAAATGACACTAATGGTGGCTCCATAGGCACCGCCGCCATTGCTGCATGAGTCAAATCCAGGGTGACAGCACTAAAGCTGCTCCAGGCACCGTCAGCTTGGTCCAATTAGAGCCAATTGGATCTTAACTTGTGCTGAGCAGCCCCTGGGGAGAGGGAGCTCAGCGAGTGGGATATGTTAAATCTGGGTCCTGGAGGCTTGGTGTGTGGATCTGGTGGGTGGGAATGGGGCCATCTGGGACCAACAGCCTCCCTCCCTAGAGGCCAGGCAGTGGGTGATCCGAAGGGGCTTGGCTATCTCCTTGGGCTCGACTGAGTGACTGGGATGCAGAGGGGCTGTCTTTTTGCCCTGGCTGGGCTGGCAGCGGTGCCTACGTAGGGCGGCAGCTTCCTCCCGTGTTGCCAGGACCTCCAATGTGGACCTCCAATGTGGATCCTTCTCTGAGAGCTTAAGCTCCAGGAAGAAAACATTCGGTTCTGTTTGTCCTGAGCTCTCAGCTTTGTGAAGCCCCTGGCCTTTTCCCTGCTGGGTCTTGTTCAAGATCCCCTAGAGGTTTCTCGGGCTGGGGGTCTTGGCTGTGTTTCCTGTCTATCTCCTAGGCATCTTCTCTACTCCCTGGCCTGCTTGTCCAGGTCATGTTGCTGCCAGTGGGCCTCAAGTGGGGACTTCTGACTCTTGGCCTCCAACCCCCATCCACCCCTGCCACCCAGGGACCTTCCTGTCTCACAGGTCCTCCTCCATTCTGCCCCACTGGGGACAGCAGTGAATGGAGGAGGCGTTTCCAGCTCTGAAGTGATTTCTTTCCCGTTCCAGAAAAAATTCTACAGGATGGAGCCCCTTCCCTGTGGGCAGGGGACCCGAGAAGAGGAGTGGCATTTCCACCAGCAAGTCTGTCTGTGGGTGTGAAATGGCTCTGTGTAGATTCACAGGGACCCCTAGACCCACCTCTGGGCCTGGCTAAGGAGCCCTAAAGGCTGAGAGGCCCAGTTGTTGACGTCTGCTGCAGCCCAGTGGGGCTCTGGATCTCCCCAAGGACATAGGGTGGGGGCCTTGGCCAGGCAGTCACGCCAGGGATTCGAGGAGGGATGAGGAAGGCAGGTGGCTGGAATGTGCTATGGTTGAGGCGTGGGCTCTGGAGTCAGACTTGGACTTGCTGCCTGACACACTTAGCTAGAGGCTTAACTTCTCCATGTTTCATTTGAGATAATGGTGGCTATTAAGAAAGACACAACAAATCTGAGCTATTGTCATTGTTAGGCTCAAGACTTAGGTCTTGGCCCAGACATCACTTCCTATAGGAAGCTATCCCTACCACTGGGTTGGTCAGACGGCCTCTGTGTCCTCCTCAATTGCTGCCCTGTGTTTCCCCTCCGAGCACTAATCATGCCAGTGGTCAGTGGCCTTCTCTGACTAGATTGCCACCACCAATGCCTGGCACACAAAAAATATTTTTGAATGAGTGTAAGGATGACGGGCTGGTTCTGGGAAGTTCAGTTTTCTTTCCAGGGGCCCTTCTGGGCTGCTACAGTCCTTCTCCCCTTCTTCCTCTTCTTTTTCTTCTTTAACCTCCTTCTTTTTGTGGTGCTGGGGACCAAATCTAGAGCATCACAAAGTGGGAAAATGCTTTAACCACTGAGTAGCATCCCCCATCCTCCCTTTTATTTCCGCTGTTGAAATAACATTTTTCTTTCTTTTTTTTTTTTTTTTTTTTTTTTTGGTGGTCCTTGGGGATTGAACCCAGGGCCTCACACATACTTTGCAAGTGCTCTACCACTGGACTGTACAACCCTCCATTTTTTAATCTTTTGTTTTGAGGCAGAGTATTGCTAAGTTACTCAGGTGACCTCTGGTCTTGAACTCATTATTCTCCTGCTTCAGCCTCCTGAGCTGTTGGGATTATAGGCATGCGCCACCTTGCCTGGCTTTGAAATGACATTTGCTGAGTACCAGGCTCTGGGGCTAAGATGAGAAGTGAGAGCCATCTGGAAGCACTGGTTCATCCTTCCACTCACTGATGGCATAGATGTTCTTTGGTGCCTTGCAGGTGCCAGGTTGCATGCCAGGCTCTTGGGACAGATGTGGCCCTACCCTCAGAGAGCTTGTGGTGCTGATCACTGGGGTTGAAGAGGTCAGAGAGGGTGGCTAGGCCATTTGGGTAGGCACAGAAGGGATTTTCCTTGGGAGTGGACGGGGGCCGATGGAGGAGCTGGAGTGTCTCTGTGTGTTGATAAGGGGAGGCTGGCCAATGACAATCTGTAGGGTAAGGCCTGAATCATAGGATTCCAGAACTGTGGGTACCACTGGTCCTAGCTCTGCCGAGTGTAGATGAGTGATCATGGACAGGTCATTGTCACTCCCTGAGTTGGTTTATTTACCTCTAAGGCGGGACCACCAGTGATGTCTGCCAGCAGGGCTGTGAGACTTTGCTGGCAAAGGCGTGGCCCAGTGGAAGGAGGAAGGAAGAGCGGGCCTGCTCGGGGAGGATGGAGGGCCTTAGGTGTAGAGGATGGCCTGCTGGGAAAGCAGGAAGGCTGGCCTGCTTCTGGCTTCTCTCTGTTTTGTAAATAATTAAATGCTTATCTCAGGCAGGCTGTGTCCACAGTGAGGGAGGCAGGAGGGACAGTGGCTGGGAACCAGGTGCCAGGTTGCCCAGGAAGTATTGAGCTCCTTCTTTTCCCTTTTCCTTCCCTTCTAACCTCCTGGCCAGGCAGATAGGGTGGCAGCTTCTGGGGTCTTCTGTGACTGGCTGCCTTGCTCCCTTTCCTGCCCGTCTGTCTCCTGGCGCTTTCTTTCTCCTCTTTACCTTCTCATTGTCTGCTTCCCCTTCCATCCCCACCTCTGCAGATAGGAGGGGCCACCTGCCCCTCTTGACCCAGCCTGCTTTGCTCCTGCTGAGGTCAGCTTCCTACCCTTCCAACCCGCTGGCTGCCGCTATCGCTGCTGTTGCCGCTGCTGTCAGCAGGCACCCCCAGGTCTGTGTGCCTCTGGGGGCCTTAGGGGAGCACTGACCTCTCCTGCACCACAGTGCTCCAGAGACAAACAGGCGCTTTTTCATTTTAGTGCTTACTACTAGGAACGAGAAGGTCTGTTTAGTCTTGTCCAGCTAACATAAACCAGCCGGAACTGGGCCGTGGCGGGGACCTCTGCTGTAGGTTACCTTATTTGGAATGAAATTCATTGTTTTTCACTGGGAGGCACTGGGAACTTTAAGGAGGCCTGGATGGGCCTCACCCCAGGGAGTAGCCTGAGTGGCCCCTCTGAGAGTCACCAAGATACCTGTGCCACAGAGGACGGTCATGAGACATCTCTGCGCCTGCCAGGTTCACAAGCTAGGGACAGTCTGGAGCCATGCCCAGTGCCTCAAGAATAAAGAATGCCTGGGCTTAGGTTGTCCCACCTTGTCCCAAGAGAGAGGAGAAATAGACGTGGAGAGGAGAGGGGACCTGCTCAGCCCCACAGGGCTGCTTGAGGCAGGTGGAGGTCTAGAAGCCAGGGTTCCTGCTCCCCCACTTCTCTGGCCTCTACGCAGTGGGCAGGTCGCCTCTGGCCCAGGTGCTAGTGGAGGTGAGGGGTGAAAGGGCTGATGAATCTGGCTGGAAGTGGCCTGCAGCTTGGGAATCTTCTGAGGCTTCTGGGAAGCCAAGAAGGGTGGCCTGAGGCAAAGAGCCAGAGGAGGGACATAGTAAAGGAAGGAGTGGGTGAGAGAAGGAGGGAGGAGCTGGGAGTCCAGGATAGCTGGGTCTGGCTCTGACTGCTGTGCTAGTGTGACTTTGGCCTTGGTCTTCCAACCTGTCCCTGAAGCTCTGTTTTTTGTTTTTTGTTTTTATTTTTTTCTGATTTGATGTTTTGAGACAGGGTCTTGCTAGGTAGCTTAGGATGGCCTGGGACTCACTCTGTAGGCCAGGCTGGTCTTCAACTCTCAATCCTTCTGCCTCAGCCTCCCAAGTTCTGGGATCACAGGTGCCTACCACCATCCCTGGCTGGGGCTCATTCTTTTCTTGAGCATCTTCCCAGATGTGTCCTGGGTGAACTGGGGTTGGGGAGTGTTTTTCAGCTGCGACATGCTCTGTGAATCAGCTTAGTAGGCAGGCTGCTGTCCTTCTCTGTGCCCAGATTTTTCTTCCTTATGAAAAGGGGTGTGGACTCTCTATGAGGTCTTTGCTTCCTGACTACCTCTGGCAGAGGCTGGCCGCTCCTGCCCCTACCCAGGCCATCTGCACTCAGGTGTCTCTTTCCTCTGGAATCCTGAGTCTACAGGGTTAGGCACCTCAGACCCAGAAGTTTGTCTGGGGCTCATCTTCTGGTCGAATGCCCAAGAGGGTAGGGCTGGTGGGAATAGGGGATGCAACAGCAGGTGACAGCAAGGCATGAGTTTCAGAGGCAGAGTCTGGGTTCATATTTTGACTCTACTGTTTATTAGCTGGACTACCGATTTGGGACAGACACTTCGAAATCCGGGACTCTGTTTCCCTGCCTCTCCAGCATGAGAGTACATGGGAATAACTGCAAGGAAGACACAAATTCACAGTCTACAAAGTATCCGCCCCCAAGTGCCTGCTAACTAGGGTGGGAAGTGGGCAAGAAATAGGCCAGTGTGGTGGCTGCTGCTTCCCCAAGCCAGGGTCCTGGCTGTGGAGTGCTCAGCCAGCTCTTATTCCCTAGGCCAGCTTGGACTCTCTCCTGCTCTACTTCCTTGGCTCCATCTCGGTTACTGACTAGAGAAACAGAAAAAGCATGTGTTTGGATATTCTTTCTAGAGGACATTCCCTACTTCACATCCTTTGAAAAGAGCTTTTCATTTATCCACATAACTAACCACTGTAGGACTGGAAAAGGAAAGAGTCAGGTCAGAAACTGCAGGCCTGAGACATCCTGACTAGAAGGCCCCTGGTGTGGGGGAATTAGGGCAGGAGACATTGCATTGTTTACTATGAAAATTCCACTCATTGCTCTTTTGCAGTAACACTAGTACTGTAATCCAAGACTGTTTACGAAGGTACAGTAAACTTTCACTTCTCTGCAGTCAGTGATATGCTCATTTATAAAAAATTGCCTCCTTGCCAAGAGTAAACTACCACCTAGAGAGATGTGTAGCAGCCTAAAAGTGAAAGAGAACAATGCAAGGAGCAGCGTCCACACGGGCTCTGGCATCTCTGGGCAGTGGGAACATTGAAGGTTTTGGATTTGTTCTCTGCAAAGATCACTCTAACTGTCCCACAAAGGATGGATTTAAGAGGGGCAAGATGGGAGATGGCGTGGAGTTGTCTGGGAGATGTGGGTTTGGCAGCATTGGTGAATGGATGCTGTGAATGGTGAGGAAAAGGGAAGAATTCAAGATGGTGCCCAGGATTTCAGGTGTCAAGGAGGATGGTGACTCCATCAATATTCCAAGCAGAAGAAGATAGTTGCAGGGAAAGATGGTGGGTAAGTTTTGGTCGAGGTGTGCCAGAGGTGGCTCGAGACATAATGGGAGAAATGTTGGGTCAGCAATTCCGGGTGTGAGCTTGAAGCACAGGGGAGAGGCTGTTGTTGCAACCTGTTGTCAGCCACAGGTGTCACTTAAACCATGAGGGTAAATGGTGGACAGAATGGAACTTTGAAGGAGACATTAGAGAGGTGCAAGGAGAACAAGCAAAGGGCAGAGGGCCAGAGAGGCCAAGCAAGTTCCAGGAGTAGAGTTTAGAAGTGTGATCTGGCATAGTACAGTGGTTCTTGGACGTTAGTGGGCCTACAGATTGCAGAGGGAAGCTTGTGAAGATGGAAATTCCTCTTCAGGAGACCCCAAATAGCCAAAAACAGTTCTGTGAAAGAACAAAGGTTAGAGGGCTCACATTTTTTGGTTTAAAAACTTACTGCAAACCTACAGTAATCACAACAAGGTGATGCTAGAAAAAATAAAAAAAGAAAGAAAGAAAGAAGAAAGAATAGGCAAACAGACCAACGGACTAGACGATTTTCAACAAGGGTGCCAAGACCATTCAGTGGAGAAAGGACAGTCTTTTCAACAAATGGGCCGGAACAACTGGATATCCACATGTAAAAGAATGAATTTGGACCCTTACCTAATACCATATACAAATATTAAATCAAAATGTATCCTTAACCTAAATGTAAGACTTAAAACTAAAAACTCTGAAAAGAAAATGAAGAATCCTGGGGCACCTCCAGATAATCTGATTCAGTAAGGGATGGATGTCCTGGGATTTGCCTTTTTTTTTTTTGGTGGTACTAGGGGGTTGAACCCAGGGCCTCACTCATGCTTTGCAAGCACTCTACCACTGAGCTGTACCCCGAGCCCAGTTTGTACTTTTTAGTTTGAGACAGAGTCTCATTAAGTTATGCAGGCTTCCTCTGCCTTGAACTTATGATTCTCCTGCCTCTTCGTTCTGAGATACTGGGATTACAGGTATACACCACTGCACCTGGGATATACTTTTAAGATAAGGGGAATCCATGTGCATCCAGTGCAAAACATTTGCCTTGAGTCAGTTTTTTTTTTTAGTACCAGAGAGTTGAACCTAGGGCTTTGTGCATGTTAGGCAAGTTCTCTACCATTGAGCTGCACTTCCAACCCCTTTTTTATTTTTATTATTTGGGACAGGGTCCTGCTAAATTGAGCAAGCTGTCTCTGGCCTTGAACCTGTAATCCTCTTTCCTCAGCCTCTCAAGTGGCTGGGATTACAGGTATTCACCACTGTACCCAGCTCTAAGGTTGGTTCTTTAAGTGAGTGTAATGTTGTATGTCTGCAGCCATACAACCCTGGCTTCTGGTCTCCTCAGATCCTGAGAGTTAGGCAGAGTTGGACCTGGTTAGTCCTTGGATAGAAGATTACCTGAGTTGTAGGTTTGGGAGAAGGACATGGCAGCCCACTCATGAAATAATTAGCCATTGAAAACCCTATAAATAGCTAAGAAGCACTGACATAGTGCCAGGCATGGCACAGTGTCAGAGAGTGTTTCATTCTGTTGTGCATAGGGTTGTTTTGAGTTGGACTTGATTCAATGGCACCTAACAACAACAAATGTTGTGTGTATTAAATGTGGCATAGCCTTAGGTTGTGTGGCTCGGGGCCTGGTACCTAGTAAGAATTTATTAAACAGTAGACATTTATTACTGGGAGTTTGAGAAAGGTGGGCAATGGAACAGGCAGGCTGAGCACACTCCCACTCCTTTTTTTAAATTTTTTATTTTGAGATAGGGTCTCAGTATGTTGTGCAGGCTGCCTCTGGCTTCAGACTTGGAATCCCCTGCCTTAGCCTTCTGAGGAGCTGGGCATATAGGAGTGTGCCATGGTGCCTGGCTCTATTTCCTCTCTGGGGGTAACTCTGTGTGCCCTGATCCATGAAGAGTTGATATGATAGCCTGAAATTCAAGAAAGCGTATTGCCAAGGGCCCTAGGGTGGGGAGCACCTCATTGTGTCCCCTACCAATTTGTTCCCTACACAGAGTTTCAAGGTGGAGGAAATAGGTTAAGTAAATGATGGTATCTCCAGACACAGGATTACTTTGAAGCTTTTAACATTAAAAGGCAATGCCATGAGACATGTCTACCATACTGTTCAGAGAAAAAAGCAAATTGTGATGCAATAGGTATGGTATGAGCCTGTTGTATTTAGAATGTTATGTTTCTCTTCCCTCCTTTGATTCCCCACTTATTCCCTCTCCCTTCCTGGTCATTCATTTCTTTCAACTAACATTTATCCAAAGCCTGCTGTGTGCCTGGCCCTGTACTAGGCACTAAGATGTAGCAGTAGACAAATCCCCTGTGCCATGGACTTACATTCTTAAGAGGAGAGACAGATTAAAAAAAGGTGCCATATGGGATGTCAGATGGTGATAAGTGCTGTGGAGAGAAAGAAGTCAGGAGCTCCGCCCCATCCCCAGCTAGGGATTATGGGTGAGGCCCAGGGATGTTACCCTTTTAAATGGGTTGGCCTGAGCATATTCAGAGGCAGCCAGGGAGTGAGCAATGCTGAGATCTGGAGCACCGTGGTTCCCTTTCTTGATATCTCTCTGTGCATGTATTCATCATCCGTTCTGATTTACAAACATGGGCCAAAGCTGAGTGGAGGCTTGCCCGTCTGTTACCAGGCGCTCCTTCTGGGGGAATGGGCAGGATGTCATGGTGTGGGGAGTGGGATGGTTTGATTTGTTATACCATACAAATTAGTATTACTTTCTTTCCTTGTTTTAATTTATTTTTTGCAGTACTGGGGAGTTGAACCCAGGGCCTCACACATCCTAGGCAAGTGTTCCACCACCAAGCTGCACCCTCAGCCCCTTTTTTAATGTTTTATTTTGAGATAGGATCTTGGTAAGCTACCCAGGCTGCCTGTGGCCTCAAACTCGTGATCTTCCTGCTCCCACCTCCCGGGGCACTGGGATTACAGGCCTGCTCCATGGAACCCTTTTCTTTATTTTTAACAATAAGCACATATTGCTTTTGTAGTTCAGACTTTAAAAAATGAACTTTTTTTTGTGTGTGTGGTACTGGGGGTGAACCCAGGGCCTCGCGCCTGCATGCTCCGCAAGTGCTGGACCACTGAGCTGCACCCTCAGCCCAGTTTTTACTCTTTTTTTTTGAGACAGGGTCTCGCTAAGTTATGCAGACTGCCTCTGGTCTCAAACTTGCAATCCTCCTGCCTCCGCCTCCCGAGCCGCTGGGATTACAGGCGTGCACCACTGTGCCTGGCTAAAAAATGAACTTTTATAGCCCTGCCCCTCCCCAAAAGGCTGTGGTCTACAGAGTCAACTGTTTTGACCAGCTGCACTGAGGAATAAAAGATATACTTGAAATAGGACTAATGGTTGTCCCTACTGCTTAAAGAGGGATACATTCCTTTCTCTCTCTTCTTCTTCCTTTCACTGCCAGGAAGCACATAATGTAATATAACCAGGGATGGAATTTTGAATTCTCTCCCCATCAGTGGAGCCCCTGGGAGTCGGTGCTAGGGCTCCACCCCTCAGCCTCCAAGGGCTGGTTGGATCTGGCTCTCAGAGATGAAGGAACCCCTTAAGGACTTATCTAGAGGATCCCCAATCCTTCTTGAGCCTGTGTATGATTTTGGACTCTAGTCCTGGACATCACACTCCACCCTCATGCTCATTTTGTCACCACTCCATGACCATCACCAGCAAAAGCTGCCTTAAGAGCAGTTCATTATGTAGGCTGTTATAAAAGTAACATACACTTTTTGGAAAACCCAAATCATAAAGGAAAAAGTAAGAACTCACTTATAAAGGATCCAGGTTAGCATTTGGGTGCATTTCTTTTTCTAGGCCTTCACTTTTACACCCTTGGGGTCCCTATTTGTGTCATGCAATCAGAACAGAAGCCTCATTGGTTGATGAGGTGAAGGGTTACCGTGTGGAACAGTATTATGCAATACAAAAACTACTTAAATACTTTAACCAAAGCATACAGGTTTACATTTCTTAGCAAGTCTCTTGATGTAGACCTGAGAGCTGCTGATTGCGGTTCTTCTGGGTAGCTCTGCTAGACACCTTGCTAGGGCACCCCCCCCCCCCCAAGGTGCCAGCTTGGGTCTCCTTAAAGAGCCTAAGATGCTTATGAATGAATTTGGGTGCAGAATCCTTCTAGATTTTTTTCTTGAGTATTTTGCAGTTGTCTTGCCTACTTATAATTTAACAGTTTTTTTTTTTTTTAAGGGATCAGCATCTTCTCAAAATATTCAATTTAGTTTTTGGTTGTGTATTTGAAAAAATAATTGTGATAAAATACAGTAACTATCTTTTTTTTTTTTTTTTTTTTTTTTTTTTTTTTGAGGCAGAGTCTTCCCACATAGCCTAAGCTGGCCTCAAACTTGTGATCTTTCTGCATAGCCTCCTTAGTACTGGGATTACAGGTGTGTGCCACCACCCTTGGTTCTTAACCATTTTTTTTTTAAATGTGCAGTTTAGTGTGGCATTAAGTACATGTGTTGTTTTGTAGTCATCACCACCATCATCTCTAGAATGTTTTCCATTTTCCGGAGCTGGAACTTTGTATCTTTTAAACAATAGCATACTGTTTCCCAGTGCCCCCAGCCCCTGGCAATCACCATTCTACTTTTTGTCTCTATGACTTTGGCTACTCCAGGTATCTCAGGCAAGTGGAATTGTCTTCTTGTGACTGGCTTATTTCACTTGTCATAATGTCTTCAAGGTTCATTTGTGATGTCACATGTGTCCTAATTTCCTTCCTTTTTAAGCGTGAATGATATGACCTTGTATAGATACCACATTTTGCTTACCCATTCATCCATCTATGGACACGTGAGTTGCTGTCACATTTTGCCTGTTGTGAGTAATTCTGCTATGAACATGAGTGTGCATATACCTATTTGAGTTCTTGCTTTCAGTTCTTTGTATTTGCTCTCAGAAGTGGAATTGTTGGATCATATGATAATTCTATTTTTAATTTTTTGAGGAACTGATTCAACTTTGTTTTTATAGAAACAACAATTTTCTTTCTCTGCCCCTCCTTTCATACTCATGTGCTTTGATAGGTTTTAAAATATAGCTTTATTAAAGCTATATTTTAAATTTTCTTTCCTTGTTTTTATTTATTTTTTGCAGTCCTGGGGAGTTGAACCCAGGGCCTCACACATCCTAGGCAGGTGTTCCACCACCAAGCTGCACCCTCAGCCCCTTTTTTAATGTTTTATTTTGAGATAGGGTCTTGCTAAGTTATGCATGGCACATATTTAAATGTACAATCTGATGTGTTTCGACATATGTATGTACCTGTCAGCATCATCAAGTTAAGGGACTTCTCCGTCACTCTGAGAAATTTCCTTGTGTCTTTGGGGATATCTCTCCCCCGTCCTCCCTGCCACCCCACCATACTCAAGTAACTGCCTATCTACTTCCTATCACTACAGTTTTGTTTGTAGTTTTTAGAATTTTGTATAAATGAAGTCATATAATATGTATTCTTTTTCTCCTCTGGCTTCTTTCACTCTATAATTATTTTGAAACTCATTCAAAATGTTGGGGTGTACATCAATAGTCCATTGCTTTTTGTTGCCATGGTATGGATGTAGAAGAATTTGCTTATCTTTTCATCTGTTGGTGGATATTTGGGTTCATTTCAAGACTGGGTTATTACAAATAAAGTTACTAGGGGCAGGCATGGTGGCATATGCCAGTAATCCCAGTGACACAGGAAGCAGAGGCAGGAGGACCACAAGTTCGAGGCCAGAGGCAGTCTGCATAACTTAATGAGACCCTATCTCAAAAAAAAAAAAAAAAAAAAAGAGAGAGAGAGAGAGCACGAGCGAGCAGGCTGGAGTGTGGCTCACTGATAGAATGCTTGCAAAAGCACATGTGAGGTCCTGGGATCAGCTATGCAGTGCCACGAAAATAAGCTACTTAAAGAACATTTAAGAACATTTGTATATAAACCTACATATGGACACGTTTTTCCTTTTCTCTTGGATAAACACCTAAAGATGGAATGGCTAGATTGTATATGGTTTGTTGTTGTTGTTAGGTACTGTCCAGTCGGTGTCTGACTCATAGTGACCCTACATACAACAGGCAGAACACTATTATCTGTGCTTCTCTGATATTCATAGGGTTTTCAATAGCAGATTGATTTTTGGGAGTGGGTTGCTGAGTCCTTCTCTCAAGCCTACAGTATCTGGTATTTCCAGGCAGTCTCCCATCCAAGTACTAACCAGGCCTGACCCTGGGATCGGACACCACAGTGCTATGTCTCCAGGCTGTATAAGGTAGGTATATGACTACCTAGTAAAGAAACTGCCAAAATGTTTTCCAAAATGATTGTACCTTTTTACATTTTTACCAGCAGTGTATGAGTGTGAGAATTCCAGTTTCCCTATATCATCACCAATACATGTTAATTTTAGTTATCCTAATAGATGTATGCCTGTAGCCATACCACTGTGGCATCTGATCCCATCAGATCTTGGAAGCTAAGCAGGGTCTGGCCTGATTAGTACTTGGATGGGAGACCACCTGGGAACACCAGGTACTGTAGGCTTGGGAGAAGGACCTGGCACCCAATCCCAAAAAACAATCTGCCATTGAAAACCCTATGAATAGCAGAGAAACAGTAACAATGCTGTTTCACCTGTTGTATGTAGGGTCACTCTGAGTTGGATACCAACTTGATGGCACCTAACAACTAACAACAATAGATGTGTAGTGGCATCTCATCATAGCGTTAATTGGCATTTCCCTAATGACAGTTATATGGAGCATTTTTTCATGTGCTTTTTTGCCTTTCATATGTCTACTGTGGTAAAGGGTCTTTAACGTTTTACCTATTATTGTTATTATTATTTGCAGTACTTGGAGTTGAACTCAGGGCCTTGCACATACCTTGCAAATGCTCTACCACTGAGCTGCCCTCCCAGCCCATATTTTCCTTTTTATTTTGATACAGAGGCTTGCTAAGTTATGCAGGCTGCCTCTGGCCTCAAACTTGCAATCCTCCTTCCTTAGCCTCCCAAGTCACTGGGATTATAGGCATGTGCTGCTGCACCCAGCTATTCTTTTTTATTGTTGTTAAATTTTGAGAACTTTTTTGTATATTCCAGAATCTCAGTGTTGTCTCAGGCTGTCCGTTACAAAAAATGAATGCTCTCCTGGATTGGCTTAACCAGTAATGATCTCTCCTACCACAACCAACAAAATGTCTAGGGGTAGGTAGATTTCAGTGTTGAAGGAGGCAGGGGTCTAAGATGAGGGGATTTTTCCTTTTCTTATCTTGTATTATTATTTTTATTATTAATGGAGACAGGGTCTCACTATGTAGCCCAGGCTAGCCTTAAAATCTTGATCCTCCTGCCTCACACTCCCGAGTGCTTGGATTACAGATGTGCATCCCCATGCCCAGCTAAGATGAGGGACTTTCTATCCTTGGATTGGCTTCCTTCTAGTGACATGGCCATGGCAGTCCCAAGAATTGCAACTAGACAGACAATATCTGGAGGAAGAAGGATGACCTTTCTCTGGTTCTTCTTTCTGAGGAGCAAGGAAACCTTTCTCAGCCAGGTCCCAGCAGTCTTCCACCTCTGCCTCATAGGCTAGTCACTGGCAAAGAAAATGGAATCATATATCTGGCCAATGGAGAGCTTTTAAAACTACCCCTGTCACAAGGCACAGAGGCACATGTCTGTAGTCCTAGTGCTGTAGGGGCTGAGGCAGGAGGACCATGAGTTCAAGGTCAGCTTGGACTATGTAGTGAGTTCCAGCCCAGCTGGAGAGACATAGTAAGACCCTGTTTTAAAAAAACAAGGGCTAAGGATGTACCTCAGTGGGAGGGTGCTTGCCTAGTGTGCTTGTGGATCTAGGTTCAATCCCTGGCATCACTAACAAACAAAAATAAACCCTAAACACCCTGGACTGGATTCCAGCTCATTGTCTCCATTTGTTGGTCTGGTGTGGGGTCCGAACATCAGTTGTTTCATAGTGGCTTATAGTCTTAGGCAATGCCAACATGAAGCCAGGGTTGAGCACCTGTGCCATCTTAGAGTAGGACAGATGTTGCAGGGTCAGCCACCACGTCCCTGACAGTCTCACTGATGAGTTTTGTGTGGCTTGGACAAACCACTTAACCTCTTGGAGGCTTAATTTCCTTATCTGTCCCGGGGATTGCAGGGGGAGGGGCTGGCCATGGCTACCTCCTGCTGTTCCTGGGAAGATCGATCTGAGCCCATCCACGCTTGCAGGCTTTGGGCATTGTAGGTCGCTGACACCCGAGGGACAGCTGCTTAGCATCCTCATTCAGCTCTCTTGCTGCCAGGACCAGCCAGGGGAGAGATTTCTTTTGAGCCCAGCTTCCTGTCATTAAAACAAAAACTGAAAGAGAAGGGAAAATGACAGACTGGAAAGCCACAGGCAATCACAGTGTGCTTTTTTCTTCTTGGAAGGCGTGGGTTTGAACCGGCTGCTATAAATGGTTTATGCAAATGGGTTGGAGGTACTCTTCCCGCTGCCGCTTTAATCTGGGAGAAGCTGGGAGGGAGCCAGGCGCAAGGCTTTCAGCATCTCCTCCTCGGGGTCCTGCAGTGGGCAATGGGGGCTGGTGGAGGCTGTGCTGCTGCCCACAGGGAGATGGTCAGATAAGGCTCTGCACTCTGGCCCCTCAGTGTTCTAGGACACACCTGACTGCATGGCTTCTTGGAAATTTCTGTCTGAGCAAGCACTGTCTGGTGCTTCCAATAGTATTAAAGGAACAAGGAGGGCCACCCCTGGGGCTGTGAGGTAATAGGCTAGGCTGGGCAATCTGCCACCTTTGGGTCCCACTGGGTCTGTGGGGACCAGGGGCAGTTTGGCTGGGAGAGTGGTCTCTGGGCTGCAGCCTGGGGCATAGAGAAGGGCAGATGGGGCAAATCAGAGACCATGCCCCATCGGCTCCAGCCTCTCTTCTTCCTTTCTCCTCTTTGGTTTCTTCTTCCTCTTCCTCTTCCTCTTCCTCTTCCTCCCTCCCCTCCTCCTGTTCCTCCTCCTTATCTTCTCCTCTGCCACCTCCTCTTCCTCCTTCTTTTGTGGTACTTGGGGTTAAACCTAGGGCTTCACATATACTTTGCAAGTGCTCTACCCAAGCCCAATTTTAATTTTTTATCTTGAGACAGGGTCTCACTAAGTTACGCAGGCTATCTCTGGCCTCGAACTTGTGATCCTCCTGCTTCTGCCTCCAAGTCTCTGGGATTACACACCTGGCTTCTCCTTCTTTTCTTCCTTCCTGACTAAAATACACTATGAGCACTATGGAGATAGGTGCTGGGGATCCAGAGAGAAAAAGATACCTGTCTGTCCTGAGGTGGTTCTGAGTATGAGAAGGGGTCTGTCTCTTCCTGTGGCTGAAGGGCTGGGGCTATCTTGGATAGGAAAGTCTGTCTGGGGGCTTTGGTGTGATGTCAGAGGAAAGACCCCTCTTAGTGGAGGGATGAAGGTAAGGTAGGAGGTTTTGAGTGACCTGTGTGGGAAAGGGCTTTCCAGGTCGAGGGACAGTGTTCAGAGCCATGGGCATGTGAGATGTGGCCATGTTCTAGGACATGCATAGCCCATGTGCATGGAGTGCCTTGGGTGCGGACATGTCATGGAGGTGAGGCCAGACGCATGGGCTTGGACCAGTTCACAGAGGATATCGAGTGTTCCCAATGAGGGGTCAGGTTTATTCGAGGTTGCTCAGGAGAAAGATCAGGAGGTAGGCAGAGGTTGCTAATTGTCCAGGTGAGGGTGGCATTGGTGGCTTGAGCTGTGGGAGAAGCCAGAGGATGGAGGGAAGAAGGGGACCTTGGTGAAAACAGGGGTGGTGGAACCTTTTGCTTCAGACACTTCAGGAAATCTTGAGTGCCTCCCCCAAATCAGCCCCCTTTTATATCATTGGTTCAGACTTTAAGGTGAACGAGTCCAATGCCTCCATTTTATAGATGTGAAAACTGGGTCCTGAGAGGGGGATTGGCTTGCCCAAGGTCACACAGTGGATTATGGCCAAGCAAAGTCAATTAGCCTATAGTCCCTTCATTGGCCCTTAGAACACAGAGTTCTCCCCTCTGAAGGGGCAGTGGGTTTGTTTACAGAGGGGAGAGGCTCCCTGAGAAGCCCTGATCCTGCTCTTCATGGCGCCCTGCTGCACTAAACTACCTGTTGGAGCCCTCATCCCCCTGGTGGGAGAAGCCCTGGGGACATTAAACAAGGCGACCTCTCTGGGTCTCCCATACCCAAACCCTAGTGCCAGGCCTGGTAGAACTTCCCAAGCCCTGGCTGAATTTTGCCATGGCCTCAGGACCTGTGGAGACTCCAGGAGCCAGGGCTCCCCAGGCAGGCTTTACCCTCTAAACTCTGAGGCTAGAAAGTTGGCCCTGGCCAGTGCTGAGGTGACTGGAGGCAGGAAGAAAGGGTGGCAGGAGGGAGGAGGTTATGGGGAAGGGTTGGCATCTTCAGGGTGGAGCCTGAGGCCTGAGGCTGGAAAGCAGGGAAGGGCAGGTGGAGCCATGAGTGCTGTACACCTTGGGAGCCAGCGCTGCAGCAGGAGGCAGCTGCAGGGAACACATGGTGGCCTTCCAGCATGTCCCCTGCAGATGGCAGGCTTACTTGGGCTGTCCTAAGGGCAGGAGGACCACTGTCCTGGCTCTTGCTTTCAGTGGAGCTCTCCTGAGCCCTGTCTTGGGGAGGAGCAGCACAGGGCCAGGCCCATAGTCTCCAGGTCTCAGGGACTACGAAGGCCCTGTTTGAGGCGCTCTGGGTGTGAGGTGTGTGGGTTCAGTCAGGGACTGGGCCTGGGGCTAGGATTGGAGGCACAGACATGGGGAACAGAATTCTTCGGGGGCTTAGTAGGGTTGATGCTAGTGGGCTCTCCTGAGAGTCCTGTGTGGACCCAGGGCCCACAGGTGCCTCTGTGCCTGGGAGCCCTGCAGCCAGTATGGCCGACGTCCTCTGTGCTCTAGTTCATGGACCCTGGGTAGTGGGCACAACGTGGCATAGTTCCGTGGCCAGACCCCATTTACTCTGTGAAACAGAAGCTCCTCTTTAGAAACTAAGCCAAGCCCCAGCTTCTGAAAAGGACCTGGCATCTCCTTCTCTTTTCTGAGCGTTTTCAGGTTTGTGCCCCAGGGCCTGTGGAGCTGGGGCTCCTCCATCAGTCCCTGTGCTCCCCTTGGACTGTATAGTGCTGCTGAAGCTCAGAGACCCTCTGACCCCCAGGGTGGGAGCAGGCCTGAGCCTGGCTGGGCGAGGTCTGTAAGAGGGCACTCAGATGCATGGCAGGGACCCAGGTGGGCTAGGACAGTGGCTGCAGGCACACTAAGGCCAAGGCTAGAGCTGGAGAGCATCAGGATTTGTAGACTTCTTACCCTGCCTGTGCTGTGCCCTCCCACTGATGCAGTGTATTTAACTGCAAGCGGCTGTTCTGGGCAGCACTGTGCTGTAGGCAGAGCCCTGGGGCCTGGACTCTGAGTCTGAAATCAGGGTTTTGCTCCGAGCTGTGGTGCTTTGTAGCTTTGGCAATTTGTTTCTATCTCCTTGAGCCTCTGTTTTTCTCATCTGTCGAGAAGGATGTGCATCTATCCTGTGATACTTGACATCAGCTTTTACAGATCAGTAAGGTTTTGGCAACAATTTCATTGCTCTTCAGAGCTGGGTGGTTATTCTGAGAAGCTACCTGCCAGAGGGCTGGGATTTAGCTCAGTTGGTAAAGTGCTGCTCTGAAGTCTCTGAGGTCCTGGGTTCGATTCCCAGCACCACAAAAATGGGAGAAGGACCTGGCTATCCACTCTTGAGGCAATCCCGAGACAATCAGCCATTGAAAACACTATGAGGGTCGCTATGAGTCAGACATGACCTAACAACAACCTGGCAGAGGCAAGTGCTTGGACTCTGATGTTGGTAGATGTGTGTCCAAATCCTAGCTTAGCTGTGTATTAGCTCTGTGACCTGCACAAAGTATTCAGTGCCCTCAAGCCTCAATGTCCCAATCTAGGGTGCTGAGTTCCCATTGCTACCCTGACCTTCTGAAGCAGGTGTTTCAAGATGCCAGCAGCAGATATAATTTTCTTAATTGATTTGGGTCCTTGTCTTGGTTCTTGCCTCATTTTTTGCAGGAGGTAGAGGCAGTAGGAGCCCTCACTTGTGGCATAAAGGCCCTTAAGGGGAGCCCCACAGTGGGGAGGAAGCAGTTAGGCCAACAGTGAGGCTAAAGAGCTCTGGGGGAGCCGCCCTAGGCAGTAGCAGAGGAGTCTGGGCCAATGGACTTGAGATCAAATCCTAACTCTACCATTTCCCAGCTCTGTGTCCCAGGTTCCTCATCAGTAGGGTGGGGACATGATTAGGCCTTCATATAGCATTCGTGACTGTACCTCACGTACAGCACTGCCACATCCATAGCACATCCTGGGCCCCTCTGCTGTTCTGAGCATGCTGGACAGGAGAGCTCTCTATACCCGCCATAACCCTGTGAGGGAGGCACTATTATTATCAACCCCACTGTTCAGAAGAGGAAATGGACACCTGAGCTTTGAAGCCAGGCAGTCTGACTCCAGAGCCTGCTCTTGGCTACCACCTGTTCTGGGAGGCCCCTGGCATAGACAACACTCTTAAGTGGCAGCAGCAGGTAGTGTTGGTGTTATCAGACCCCAGCGATCTGCCCGACAGTGGCCCTATTGGGAGTGTACCAGCCCAGGGCCAGGGTGCTGGGCCATCGTTTTGTAGTGCCCATTGGTGCCCAGTGGCTCAGCCCAAAGATTGGAAGGAGAGGCTCAGAGGTGGGCAATAGGTAGGGTCAGGGCACAGGAGTAGGTGTGGAAGGCTCAGTCAGCTGGTGCTGGGCTCTGCCATCCTCTATGAGGGGGACCTTGGAGGAGTAGGAAGCAGAAGAGAGGTGGAGAGTGCAGACTGCCGAGACAAAGGAGGGTGTGCTGAAGAAGGCCCAGGGGGGCCTCCCAGCCTCGGGGGTGGCTTTAGCTGGCTGGAGGCCTGGCACCAGGAGGGGTGGGCAGTGGGAGCCTCTGCTGAGTTGAAGGGCCTGGAGGTGTGCATGTGAGTGAGTATGTGTGTGTATGTGTGTGTGTGTACATGTGAGCGTGCATGGGGAGGGTAGCAGGAGTTGGGGTTGGGGGACGGCTCTCTGCCTGCAGAGGAGGGCTTTATCCTCCTGCCATCAGCTGCCAGCTTTTCTCATAATCCAGCAGGCCCAGCAGGGATCAGTCGAGTGCACTTCCGCATCTCGGATGCACAGGCTCATGTCTGGTTCCAGCACATATGTCCTATCTCCTACGTCACTCTGGGTCTCCTTGTCCTGCTGCCACTCCTCCCCCCATGAATGTCTCATTGTCTGCCTTTCCTCTCCTTCCCCAGCAAGGTTATACAGTAGTGAGAAAATCTTATGAATTCAGACCCTGGTGATTGATCATGTGTGATTGAAACAAGGGCTAGCTGCCAGTTTAAAATTCATTCCACTCTGATCAAAGGCGGAGTGCTAACTAGGTAACAAGAGACAGTGCTTAATCTCCTTACTTAGCTGAACCGGCTGTTCTCCAGCACTCTGACATGACATTTGCATATACAGCATGCATGCGATGATATATGTAAAGGAGGGGACATGGGGCTGAGGCAGGGCCTTTGGTGTGACCATGGGGATGGCTCTCATTATAGCAGTCCTCTTCTATTTAGAGTAATGTATATTCTTAGTCTCACACCCTGCCTCCCAACTCTCCAAGGTGGGGGCAGAGACCTTGGCCCCTCCAGTTCTCTCTGCATTTCTGACTTCCTCTGGACAGCTTCCAGGTTGGGTGCCTTACGAATGTTGTGCCATTCAGTACCCATGAGCACCTCTACCTTGGATGAGAGAGCAGTGAGAATCAGAGTTCAGTGGCTTTCCCAGTCACATGGTGGCAGAGCTGGCCTGCGTGAGCTTGAGAGCAGAGCTCCTAGCCTCCACCTGGGTGGGGTGGGTCCATCCATCCACCCTTGCTGGCCAGGGACAAAGATCTTATCCCAGGCAGGCAAATGTTTGCTTCCAGGTGGGGGCTGTATGGGTGTGGCCTCCAGCTGGCACACTCTGTCCTGGGAATGGAAACCTGGTTTCTTCAGTGTTTGGGTCCTTTCTGCCTGGCATGGATGGCAACCCCATGTGTAGCCCCTGAGGCCCAGGACCTGACCGCATGAGCGCGTGTGTTTGTGCCTTGGAAGGTCCCGGAAAGGGCTGCTGGCAATGGGCGAGGGATGGGAGGATTCTGGAGGGGCACCCAACTCCGGGCTGTTTTCTCAGATTCCCTTTCTGTCTCCACCCCCACCTCTGCACCTGTTGTGTTCCCGTCATCCTGGGCGGCAGGCAGCTGTCATTGCTGGGGCACCTGTCCCGGCTCCAGAGGACGTCCTCTGAGCTCCCTGGCTCCAGTTTCTCTACAACACGCAGCTCACACTCTCTGTCTCTGTCTCTGTGCCTTTGTCCTCATCTCTGTCGCTCCCTCTTTCAGGCTCTAGCAGCAGCCTGCTTTCATCCTGGCTCTGGGCACAGGAGGAAGCATAGGGCTAGGGTTCCCTGCTCCACATTCTCCAGCACCAGGCCCAGCCTGATAGGTCAGGGTAGGGAGCACGGCCCTGGCAGGTTGGCCTTAAGCCCCAAATACCAGGTGACTCATCAGCTCAATCAAATTATCTCCTGTTCTTGATGAAAAATCACTATAGCAACCAGGAGCTGCCCCCTAGCTCCTCCCCAGCAGGGCCACCTCCCCTCCCCGACCTCTCCAGACAACCCATCGCTCTTCCTACCTCAAAAAAGAGAGAGTAACCCTTCTCCTATGTCCAGTTTCATCTCCTACAGCCCTCGATGCCCTCGCCTCGAGGTCCTAGTAAGCATAGCACCAGAAGACATTAATCCTGAGTTAAAGTCCTCCTTACTCATTGTGCAACCCTGGGAAGGTCTATTATCTCCTAGGCCTCCTTTGCTCTCAGTAAAGAGCCACAGGACTTCTCTGCTTGCCTGAAGGTAGGGGCTGGACCCAATATTCTCTGGAGGCTCTTTACCCTTGAGATCCCAGAGTCTGTGATTCTGATGGTTCCCATTGCTCAGTGAATTTGTTCCATGTTTCATTCTGTAGTTGCCGGCCCTGCCTTTGACTCAAACTTCTGAGAGGGGAAGTTTAGGCCAGGGATGAGCTGCTGGGCCTCTGGGAATATGGAAGAAAAGGTGAGGAAAGAGTGGAGCTGGGTAGCCCACCATGGAAGCCAAGACGGTGCCCAAGAGGAAGGAAGAGTTGACAGAAAGGGGTCAGGAGACAGGGAGATGCAGGCAGACAAGGGACATAGCTCTAGCGGTGGTGGCAGGGTCTTGAGAGTTAAGTGGGCTCAAGAGAGCTGATGGGGCTGAGATTTCCTGGATGGGGCCAGAGAACAGTTACCACTCTGTTGGGAAGGAAGGGAATTTCTTCTGAAGCCCAGGAAGGGTTCAGTCCGACCAGGGCGTCACAAGGGCATACCCAGCCCTGCTTCTTCCCCGTGGGCTCTGAGGTATTAAGTCCTTGCCCAGCTCATAGCTGAGTCTGCTTTCTCCAAGATGGGGTCTCTAGCATCTGCCTAACTACCTGTGAGCAGATGAGAAGTCCACTTTATATCTGTCCAGTCTCTTCTGCCTTCCTTTGGGCTCCATCCCTGGGATGTTACCCCCTGTCCACTGGAAAAAGATCAGGCTCTGCTGCCATATAGAATCCTTCTGGTTCCTTATAAGAAGGTCCATTGTCCTCATATCCTCCCCCTAAGCTCCTGCCTTTTGGCCTTTTTGGATACAACATGATGGTTTTCATTTTTCATGTTTTTTTTTTTTAAATTTTGAGACAGGATCTCACTGTGTAGCCCAGACTGGCCTGAAACTCACTATAGAGTCCAGGCTGGCCTCAA
This sequence comes from Pedetes capensis, assembly GCA_007922755.1. Classification (NCBI taxonomy): domain Eukaryota; kingdom Metazoa; phylum Chordata; class Mammalia; order Rodentia; family Pedetidae; genus Pedetes; species Pedetes capensis. The sequence goes on along the minus strand of VMDO01001136.1, from coordinate 117,453 downwards.
ACTCATGATCCACTTGCCTCAGCCTCCTGAGTGCTGGGACTACAGATGTGTGCCACCACGCCTGGCTCTATAGCATGAATTTTGAGGTCGGGTAGGTCTGGCTTTGAAGCCTGGTTCATTTTTCTCCTGAGTGTAGTCTCTGTGAGCCTCAGTTTTGTAGCCTGTGAAAGGAGAATGAATATAACTCCTGAAAGGATGTCATGGGATTAGCTGAGATTATGTATATAAACTATTTAGCCCTCTGCCTGGCACATAGTGAGCGTTCAATCAGTGGTAGCATTTCTAGAGTCTTCTGAAGATTTTCCTGTAGACTCACCATTTCCTTTTCACAGCCTTTGCAAAGTGTGGCTATAGAATGGAACACAGATCATTTAGCTAGAGCCCAAAGAACCTCAGTGCTTGATCCCAGCGTGGCTCCCACTGAGATCTGGAATCGTTTCCTGATCCCATTCCTGGTTCTTCTGCTCATTGGCTTCTGAAGGGAAGGGTTGGGTCTTGCTCAGCAGTTGGCTGGGGCTCAGTGAACGCTTGCTGAGTGAATGAATGATGAAGGTCAGTGGTTTCCTCACCTCTCTTAGTAACAGAAGGCTTTGGCCAAATGAAGTCTTATGTGATACCCTAATGAGTAAAACCAAGAAGGGATGCATGTCTGGCTCCATCCTATAGAAGGGATGCTACCACCCCAATGGAGACCCAGGACACCACTCTAGGGGAGAGGTAGGGAAAGAAGGTTTAGACATGAGACACTGCCACTTCCTATTCAAAACAGGGTAGCAGATCATGGGAAACAGGACCCAACTGGGTCAACTGGAAAACCCCTTCAGTCTGAGGTGCTTTGATGGCCCTGTGGCCACCCAGTGTTATTCCTGCCTCCACTTCCCAATTTCATTCTTTTTTCTTTGTTTTTTTGAGAAAAAATCCCACTAGATAGACCAGGCTAGCCTCCAACTCTTGATCCTCCTGCCTCTGCCTCCCAAGTGCTGAGATTACAAACATGTGTCACCATACCTGGCCTCTGCTTTATTCATGCCATCACCCATCTGAAGGGCTGCCAGCTCCCTGAGCCCTCACCTGCACTGTCCTTATTCCTTAGTTACTGTTCCACAATCCTGTTTTTGGAGAATGACATAAATTCAGTTCCATCTGTGAGCTGTTTTCTGAGTGCCTACTTGGTGGGGGCACACCACTGAGCCTGAGGGCAGCGACGGGCAGCCCAGTGCTGGCCTAACCCTGCTGGATGCTACTGCTTTCTGCCCTGGTGCCTCCGGTCTTTTTCTATGTGCCCTATACCAGAAGAGAGAGCGGGGCTGATGGTGTTGCCCATATTACAGATAAGGAAACCATTGCCCATGTTACAGATGAGGAAACCGTGGCAAAAAGAAGCTACGCTAGACACAGTTCCTGTAACAGCAGGGTTATCCCTTCATTCTTTCAGCCTTTTAATGCACCTAGCTGGGCCCTGGCCCACCAGCCCATTTCCCCATGGCCAGCCTGGTCTTTCCCTAGCCCAGCACCTACACATCAGCCTCCCTCTCACCTTGGCTTTTGCCTTCTCACATGGAGTACCTCCTTCCTGGGAACCCCTTCCTGTGGGAGGGGTTGGTGGGCCAGGTCCCAGCCAGATGCATTAAAAGGCAAATGGGATGAGGACGTGACCCTGCTGCTACAGGAATAGCATCCAGAGTAGCTTCTTTGTGCCACGGTTTCCTTATCTGTAAATGGGCATAAAAATAAACCCATCTGTTGGGGTTGCTGGGAAGACCAAGCAAGTTCATGTGTAACATACAATAGTGCTGAGCACATGGCGGGGCCTTGTAGGTACTATTATTATTGCTACGATCCCGGAGAAGGAGTCTGGGTTGCTTCCTTTTGGTCAGACGCCTCAGCCTTCCTCTCCCACAGGAAGGGGTGGGGACTGTGCATGCGTGCGTGCGTGTGCGTGTGTGTGTGTGTGTGTGTGTGTGTGACCGTGCGTAGCCACAAGTGAGCATGTGCCTGACCAAAGGAGGCTGCCTTGCATGGAGTCAAAGAGTCGCAGCGTCTGTGGCATGCCTCCCGCCTAGAAGCGGGGCAGTGTGCTGGGCAGTGGGTACTCTCTCCCAGACCTTATAGCATGTGGCATGATGTGGCAACAGCAGGGCTCCGAGCTGAGGGTCATAGAGCCCAGGCCTCTGAGGTCCATCTGATGGGGGCAGCCCCTGCCATTCTGACGATCCCCAGCTCCATCCTCTGCCCTCCCACCCAGACCCTTCCCTGGGACCACAGATCTCTGACCCTGAGGACAGGGGCTGGGGGCCAGGACAGGGCGTAGGAAGGGGGAGCTGTCCTGTTGTCCTGGGAGGAATTCCTGTTCTGAGGAGAGCCTCTGACCAACAGCAAGATTGCCACATGGACCTGGGTTGGAATCCTGGCACTGCTGTGACCTGTTGGGAGGCCTCAGGCAAGTTCCTTAACCTCTCAGAACCTGCACCTTCTTTTCTATGAAAAGGGTACAATAGTAGCACCCACTGCGTGGAATAACCATTAGATAGTGTGCGAAGCACCCTGTGCTCAGTGAGTGCTCAGTGCATGGTGCTGCCCTCTTGATGGCAGTTTGGGCCCCCAGGATGCTGGTCTAGGGCTGGAGGGGGCCTGCCTTCCCAGTCTCCCTTGTCCCCTTTGTCTGCACCTTCCCTTTCTCCCAAGTGTGGGGTGCCAGGTTCTGCACCTTAAGATTCCTCCAGAAACTCCATGAGTCTGTGGGAGAACGGGGGTGGTGAGTGTGTGCAAGCTGTGTGGAACCCCTGCAGGTGTGTCTGCTGGGCAGGAGGTGGCTAAACATGGGCAGTGGTGGATGCTCAGGGGTGCTTATGAGCCCATGTGTCCACAACTGTGATGGACACACAGCTCTGTGTGGCTGTGCGTGTGTGTGCATGAGCGTGATTAAAGGAATGATTTAGTGTAGGGGTAAAAGCCTGGATTCTAGTGCTAATACCCAGGTCTGCATCCCAGCTCTGCCACCTTCTAGCTGAGTAACCTCTCTTTGCTGTCTTCTTGCCTTTGAGATAATACTACTACTAATGGTAGGTGTCTGTTGATAATAGCAGTAATACTGACCTTGTCTTCAGCCCAGGAAGACCAAAGGAGTTAATCCTTGCAAAGCATTTGGAACAGTGTGGAAGAAGATAGAAACGGTGTTAATTCTTTGTTCATAAGCCCCCCTAGATGGCTTGAGGGCAGGGACAATATCTGTTTTGCTCACCACCTTGTCCTTACCTCATCCCAAATCCTCATGGGGTAGTGTGTGATGGCCTATGAATAATGAATGGCTGAGGCCGGGCACGGTGGCTCACACCCGTAAGCCCAGTGACTCGGGAGGCCGAGGCAGGAAGATCACAGGTTCAAGGCTAGAGGCAGCCTGTGAATTTAGTGAGACCCTCACTCAAGATAAAATATAAAAAAGAGTCTGGGGGTGCAGCCTAGTGGCAGAGCATTTGCAAAGTATGCAGGAGGTCTGGGGTTCAACTCCCAAGTACCGCCAAAATAAATAAATAAAACATAACGAATGACTGTAGGCCTGGGCAACTGGTGAGGAGGGTGTGTGTCACTACATCCATGGGATGGTGCTTGTGCGTGCGCGCGCACGTGTGTGTGTGTGTCTGTGTCTGTGATGGGGAATGTGTGTGTACACTGCTGGGGCATCTCCAGTGCTTTCTGGAGCTCTGCTATTTCAGGAAGCCTCCAGTCTCCTCCTCCTTATGTAAATAAACATGACAGATCCCATCGCTTGTACCAGCGGAGGTGGGGGAGGCTGCGAGTGGGTGGGAGCTTGGAGGCAGTGAGCAGGGCCAGGGGGTGTGCATGCGTGTGTGGCCGGCTGGCGGGCGTGTGCGTGAGGGAGGGAGCGTGTGGGGGTGCAGGAGGGGCCAATCGGCCCTGCCATGCCTCTGGCTGGCTGCGGGGGAGGACTGGGGGAGGAGGAGGGGAGCTGTTGGCTGGGGCGGCTCGGTGACGAGCCAGCCAGCCAAACGGAGGTGGCTGCGCTGCCCGTGGCCCGCGATGGGGGGACAGATCACCCGGAGCAACCTCCACGGTAAGGCCCCAGCTGATGCCTGGGCATTGCCCACCCCCAACCTGGGGACCACCTGGAAGACTAGGGTGGAGAGGCACAGGAATGAGGGTTTGGTCATCTGTCCTTCCTCCTAACTCCTTAGTGGGCTCTGGGGCTATGTGTGGGGCACCTTTGGGGATTGGCACTGTGTTGGGGGATTCAAGGAATCCTGGGGAGAGCTGGAAGGTCAGGCAGATGAGTCTCGCTACAGAGTGTCCTTGTCCTCTTACAGGGTATTGAACAGCCCCCAAGTGGGATGTGAGGTCCTGGGTGTCCCTAGCTGCCACTCCCTGAGACTGAGGCAAACCACAGTTAGACAGCTGGGGGCACTTTTTGTGCGCTATGGAGGCAGTGCTGTGTTTCATCATGGAGCCAGGGAGAAATGTGTAGCCACCCTGTGTGTGCACACGAGCGTGTATGTGTATCTGTGCTTGTGAGTGTGAGCTGGAGGTATCTGTGAGTGTGTACCTGTGCCAGCTTGTGCCCAGCACACAGGTGTGCTAGTGGCCACGCCTACCTGCCTTCTCAAAGTATGTGTTCTGCAGGGGAGGTTAATGAACTTTGGACCCCTGGGGTTCACCTTCAACGTCAGACAGACCAATAGGCAGCGAGGTGAAGGAGTGGAAAAGAGGGGGTCTGGTGGGCTCCCTATTTTATGGGATCCCGCTTGCTTCCATTCCTGTCATCTCATTCCTCCGACTCTTGTGCTGTGGTCTTGGGAATGACATGGCCTCGGTGGCACCAGACCCACAAGGGGAAGCCTTCCTCAAGATGGGCCCCAGACTCCTCCACAGACCGGCTGGTGCCAGAGCGGCACAGGCTGACCGTGGGGAGCCTCTGCCTCACTCTCCTGTGCCCCTCCCACTTGGGTAGGGCATTAGGAGGTGAGCAGCTTCCATCTGCTGAACCTCCTGGGCTCCTGGGGCCCGGGAGAGGCCAGGCAGGAAGGACGGTGGTGGCAGGAACCATTGGGAAGCCATGGCCTGGACTGGTGACCAGGTGGCCTTCCCTTTCCAGGATCTGGATTTTGGGAGAGTAGTTTCCAGATTAAAAAGAAAAAGGTAAAGCAAGACATGGGAAAAACAAATCATTGGCTCTCTAAAAAGGAAACAAATTTCATCCTGGGCCTTGAGGGCCAAGTGACAGATGCGAGGCCCTGGAAGACACATAATCTGGAGTCAGCCAGGGGCAGTGCCAGGGGCCTAGGCCTTGGCCGGAGACTCTGGTTGGGCTGACCTGCCCCTGGCCCTCCTGCCTTTGGGGCAGAGGCTCTTCTCAGAGCTCACTGGCCACAGCAGGGCCTGTTGGCAGAGGGTCTGGAGCCGACTGACATTTTCCGCTGGAGTCAGGCTTGGGCAAGCTTGTGGCCTGGGAAGGGCGGAGAGGCCCTGGGAGCAGGCTCAGGATACAGCCGCTGTCCTCCAGCTGTCTTGGAGCGCAAGCTGCTCAGGAGTGTGAGGTCCCTCGAGACCACGAGCTCATGCTCTGCAATAGATAGATGTGTTTTGTGATGGGGAGGGGGGCTGTCCTGAGCCTCAGTTTTCTTATCTGTCAATGGGGCTAACAATAGCAGCCCCCTTATAAGGTGACTGAAGATTGTCCGATCACTGTGAGCAGAGAGTTTACTGTGGGGAAAAGCACTGTGGGGAAAAGCAAGGGGCTCAGACAGGCGTTCTGAGCCTGGGGTCAGAGTCCTTCCCTCCCACATGTCTCATTACTCTGAGGACAGGAGGAGAGTTGGGTGGGCATCCAGGCTGTGTGGCCACTGGTGAACACTAATCAGATGCCCCATTTGCCTGCACCTCTTCACTCTCCTGCAGGCCAGGCCTCCCTTAGATGGCCCTGGCTCTGCTTCAGCTGCTGTCCACACGAGGAGAGGCTGTATGGCATGGTGCGTGCCCATTCTCACCCAGCCGCCTGGCCAAACTTCCGCTCGCCCACCCTCATGCATCCACACCCATGTATGCACACCTGTCCTGCGCACTGGCTGACCTGAAGGCTCTGCTTCCGCCTCCTGGGTGGTGAACTGGAGCCAGTGGGAGGTGCAAGTGCTGGCTGCTTCCTGGGAGTGCTCTCAACCTGCATGGACCCCCAAAGACACAGCCAAATGGTCCTCGATTGCATTTGCATTGTGGCCTTGGGGTTTTTGGTTTATTTCCAGTCTGAGGATTTTGGATTACTGGGGTACAGTGAGTGACAGGAGGTGACAAGGACTGCCCCAGGGCTCTGTATGGGGCTTCCTCTAGTTCTGTGCATGATGCTGTGTTTTGAGTCTCTATGTTTTTGGTGTCTACAGATGGGGTAGTTGTGTTTTGGGTCTCTGCGTCCCTGTGTGATGTGTCTCTGTCTGTGTATTGAAAGGATTGCATGTTGTCTAGCCACATTTGTGATGTATTCTGTACCTGTGACATGCATGCATGTGTGTGTGTGTGTGCATGCATATGTGTGTAGTGGGCCCGGTGGTGAGGAGTTGGGCTCCTCTGGGACCAGCCTGGCAGGGGCCCGATGGGACAGATGAATTCCCACTTGGAAAATGGTTTCGGTAGTTACATGCTTGATCTCTTTCACCAGGCAGGTGTCCAGAGCTGCGCCTGGTCCCCAGGGCAAGCTGGCGGGGTGAGGAGGGTGGCAGCCACAGTGGGAGGCCTCCTCCCCCTCCCGCCCTTTCTTTCCTCCTCCATCTCCCTTCAGTGGGCCCTCCTTGGTGAGGGAGGACTTGACGTGTTGATGACACGGAGTTGAGCACCCAGACAGACATGTCACACCCAGTTTGGTCTCTGGACTTCACACACCTGAGCATCCGAGGGAGCTGGGGTTTGGAGAGCTGAACGATTGAGTCCAGCTCCCCATCACAAAGGAGGGTGCTGTGGCCAGGAAAGGGAAATGGCTGGCCTCGGTCACACGGCTGGTGCCTCAGAGGGAACGCCAGGCTTGTCCCATCAGGCTGACTCCCCACTTCTCCTTCTTGGGTTCCTTAATCCCTAACCAGCAGCAGGGGAGGAGGCCTCCTGTGGCCTCATGGGCCTGAGATTAGCCCAGAGGAAGTTTCCTGTCCTACAGCAGCAGCTCTGAGGGCTTAGGCCAAGGCAAGCTCCCTGGAACCTGCGGGTGTCTGTGACCTTCCCTGCACATGCACCTGCACCCCACTTGGGCCCCTTGGGGCTGATGCAGCTTGACTCAGCCCAGAGCCTGGTTTTCAGTGGGCACCAGTGGGGGTTTGCTCAGTGAAAAAGAGGGAGGAGTGGGGAGCCCGGGCCTGCAGTGGCCCTGAAGGGGGAGTGGGGGCTCAAGAAGCTGAGTAGAGGTGAGGCCGAGCTGGGTAGCTGGGGGATGACTCCAGGCACGATGTGGAGAGGAAGGGGACGGGTGGTCTCGTGAGAGTCTGCTTGCTGCTCTGCTCTGGCCAGCTGCTGCCTTTGGGTCCGTCCCTTCATCTGCTCGCGTCTCAGCGTGCACTAGAGTGGACTGGGGATGAGAAGGTCTTCCTGCAGAGTCTGAGCCAGGATTAAGTGGGCTGATCCGCTGATCCAGGACTTTGTGGGGAGTGCACCTGGCCTGTGGGACATAGGGTGGGCTTTGACAAAAGTTTCTCGGCAGTTCCTGCAGGCCCACATGTGCTGGCCAGTGGGCATGCGTGCACACACTGGCTGCCCTCCTCAGCCTGAGATGCCCACTGGACCACGTTCCCTGGGTGCTCATGTCCACCACGAGGCACACCCACCATCTGTGCATGTGCACATGTGCATGTGGGTAGGTATGGATATATGTAAAATGAACTCAGGGAGATATTCTGTGTGGCACAGGGATTGGTGTGAGCCACGCCTCCCCACATCGGCCTGGTGGCTTTGGGGAAGCTCTGGGAGAACAGGGAGAAGGCCAGCAAGCTGGGTGATCTGGAATCACCTGCTGGAATCCTGAGGTATGATGGCAGGGGGAAGCGGAGGAGGACTGGTCCCCATGCTAGCAGTGAGGATATTTGGAGGCACAGCTGTATATGCATCTGGCTGCTGGAGACATCTGATTGGGATGTCGGAATGAGTGAGGAGAGGGCAGGAGGCTTGGTTTAGAGATGAAGTTGGCTATGGAGGTGGCAGTTTTGCCTATTCCTGGCCACTCTCCTTCCCCTGTCTCGTCGGCATGGGTCCATTGAGTCCTCCAGGCAGCCACAGGCCCTGCTGTAGGCGTGGCTGGGCACTCTGGGGAATGAGAGGTGCTAACACAGCTCCTCACACTGGGTCATAAATAGCAAGGTGTGTTCGTGAGGGCTGAGAGGGCACGAGAACACTGGCTCGGGTGGCGTGGAAGGCTCACACAGGAGCGGGGGCTGACCATACCAGCTGGCTAGTTGGAGCCCCCTGCGCAGTGTGACAAATCTAAGTTCAGAGCCCGGCTCTGAGCCTTAGCAAGTCATTAATTCTTAGTCTCTGTTTCCTTATCTATGAAATGGGATTGTTGCTACTGTATTCCTTTTTTTTTTTTTTTTTTTCAGTATTGGGGGTTTGAACCCAGGGCCTTGTGCATACTTTGTAGACATTCTACCACTGGACTGTACCCCTAGCCCCCTTTTAAAAAATTTTTATCTTGAGATGGGGTCTGGCTAATTACACACGCTTGCCTCTGGCCTTGAACTTTTGATCCTCTTGCCTCCACTTCCAAAGTTGCTGAGATTACAAGTGTGTGCCACCGTGCCCAGCCAATATTGTATCACTTATCTATTACTGCATAACAAATTACCCCAAAATGTGGCTATTTGAAACAGCAAATGTCTAATCATCTCACAGTGTCTGTGGTCAGGAATCTTGGCATGGTTTAGCTAGGTGCCTCTGGCTACCATCTCAAAGGTGCAGTCATTTGTTGGCTAGGGCTGCAGCCTCATCTGAAGGCTTGCCGGAAGGGGATCCATCTCCAAGCTTACTCATAGTTACTGGCAGTTCTCGGTCCCCCACTAGAGGGCGTTCTCCATAAGGCCATTGGCCTCCTCAGAGGAAACAATTCCAGAGAGGCCAGGGAGAAAACCAAGATGGAAGTGACAGTCCTTCTACGTAGTCTTGGAAGTAGCATGCCATCATTTCAGGTGTTTCCTATGCTGGAAGTGAATAGTTGGGTTCAGCCCACAGTGAAGGGAAAAGGGTCACACAAGGCCATGAAGACCAGGAGATAGATGGGTGGTTACTGGGGCCAAGGTAGAGGCTGTTTCTCATAGACACCCGCCTTGCGGGGATTAGGAGGATGAGATAAGGCTGGATATGAAGAACATGTGGTACAGCAAATGATCTACAAGGGAAAATCAACCCTCATGGACTTCCTTTCTCATTTTCTCCTGATGGCAAGTGGGGGAGCTATTGAAGATTCTTGAGCATGCAAGACTATAAGTCATGAGTGTAGTGCAAGATCTTGGTGCTCAAGGTCCAGAGAGGCAACACAACTTGCCTCAAATCACACAGCAAGTCTGTGGCCTGGCCAGGGTTTGAACCCAGGGCCTTTTGCCTTCAGTGTTCATACACCTTGCTCTGTCCTGCTGTCCACAAAGTGAGACAAGCCTCCTTCATAGGAGATGAAAATGATGAAGCCAGCACTGGTTTTCAGGGCTGTGGGTTCAGAACAGGATGATATCAAAAGTAGGGGACTCACCTGGGCCTTGAAAGGCAGCTGACATCTGTAGAGGCTCAGGTGGGACTGGAGAGAAAAGAGGGGTGGGGCAGGGGAAATGGCTTCAGCAAAGATGTGAAGGTTGGAAATCATAATGACAAGAGTAGCCACTTCCTGAGTTTTATATCCATCATCTCATTTAATCCCCACAAGAATCCCATGAAGAAGACCTGCCATGGCCCCTTTTACAGATGAGAAAAGTGAGACTCCCAGCAGTCTCAGTTCAGGACAGAGCTGCTGGGCTCAGAGGCAGCCAGGCCTGGGTTCAGACCCAGGCTCTGCACTCTGGGTGGGTAACAGAACTTCTGAAGGTCTGTGTCAGGTGGCGTTGCTGCCCCTTGACCGGTACAGGGGTCTGGTGCTATTGTTATACTTAGTGCCAAGGCTCTACTCTGGCCCAGGCCTGAACTCTCTCCTTGCTCCTTGGCAGCCTGGTCAGGGCCTCAGTCCACAGTAGTTCTGGGCAGAGCTTGGTGGGAGCTATGGGAAAGTTGCTCCTTGTGTGTGTGTGTGTGTGCACTTGCTTATATACAGGCACCTCCCCTGGGACACTGTGAGGGGCAGGAATGGGATCTGAGCTGGCTGAGGGTCAACCTGAGGGAGGCCAGTCCTCCACTGGGACCTAATAAATGCCTAGGAGGACTGGGCCATAGGAGAGTCTCCACCAAGACAGTGGGGCCTCGCCAAAGGCCCCACTGAGACTCCAGGAAGCTTATAAATCTGTCAGTAAGGGGCCCTCCCTGGACCTCTGTAGGGAGCCAGATGGCAGGAGGGGCTCGCCCTGGGTCCTTTGGTACTACAGAGCTGTTGTGCAGTGCCCACACCCACCACCTCAAGGCACTTTGCTGGGACTGCTTCCTCTGCAGCCTGCTCTCCTCCGCCTGCCATCTTGGACCTGTGGGGAAATGGGCTCTAATATTAGGTGCTGAGTGCCCTGGGTAGGGTGGAGGACCTGCACATAGTATTGGAAAACCTGAATTCGGGCCTGTTTGGTCTCATAATTGCTGTGTGGCCTCAAGCAAATTGTTTAACTCGTTTGAGTCACAGCTCAGTCATCCACAAAATGGGAAGTCATAGTGCATGTCCAGGTGCTGGGTGGGAGCTCTGCCCCCAGCTGCTCCCTCTATATCCTTGGTGCCAGAACTATGTATGTGCAAGCTAATTCTCATTTTGCTGTGTGTGTCCCCACCCCCCAGGGATTTTCTTTTTCTTTTTTCTTTTTCTTTTAGTACTGGGAAGTTGAACCCAGGGCCTTGCCCATGCTAAGCAAGTGCTCAACCACTGAGCTGTACTCCCAGCCTCCTTTTTATTTTTTATCTTGAGACAGAGTCTTGCTAAGATATGAAGGCTGCCTCTGGCCTTGAACTCATGATCCTTCTGCCTCCGCTTCCCAAGTCACTGGGATCGCAGATGTGCTCTTGTCATCCCCTAGGAATTTTCATGACAGCCAACATGGGGAGGGAGATAGCAGAAGCAGGGATTCCAGAATGGCAGTCACCCTGGTCAGTGCCCCCATGCTGGCCATCTCCAAGGGTACTGTCCTCATGGTAGTCCATGGGAACAGGACACCCTGGAGGTGTGCCTGTGTGGCTGTGTGTGGTGGCCCTGGTTCAGAACAGTAGTGACAAGGCCTGAATTTAGGGCTGTCCTGTGATAGCAGAGTGGACAGGAAGGGACTGCCCTCAGGCATGTGGATTTCTGGGGCAGGGTTGGCAGCTTGTGTGTGGGCTCAGGGACTCCCCTAAGCCCAGGAGCATGGGAAGATGTGGGTCAGGAGATCAGCAGGGGTCTGCCAAGTTGCAGGGCCCCACAGCCCAGGGGCAGGAGATGCCCAGCAGACTAGAGAGGTGGCTTTGTGGATGTTGATCACACAGCAAGCTAGTGCTCATAGAGAAAGGACCAGGAATGGCCCCTCTGGGCAGGCCTGGCTCCACGGCTGTCCTGGTGGCCTTAGAGACCACACTATGGGCAGGACAAGGCAGTAGCAGGACTTGGCCCTCCCCCAGAACTGGGCCTGTGCTTTGTGGCCGCTAAAGCACTCTCTCTCTCTGTACCCATGAGGGGCAGGAATAGCATCCATTTCACTTCACTGATGTGGTAAGGGCCCAAGCTAACTTTGGGGGCCTCCTCTGACAAGATCCAAATCTTTCCCTCCATCTTCAGAAAGGTCTGGCTTGGCAATTGCTAGTGATTTTTATTCAAGTATAATGTCTGTGCAATAGAATTTATCCTTTGAAAGTGTGTCATTTTTGGACAACTGTGTAAGTTGTATACCCACTACCATGATCAAGACAGAGCACTTTTGTCATCGTGAGAACTTCCTTCATGTTCCTTTGTGCTCAGGTCTCTTTCTTCCCCAAACTCTGACACACACTGACCTCTGCCTCTCCATCTTTGCTTTTTCCCTCCTACCACAGGGATGGAATCACACAGTAGGTGGCCTCGTGTGTCTGACTTGTTTCCCTCAGCATGCAGTTGACTCCTTGGATCCGTAGTCTTTCTGATTTTTCCTATAGAGCAGCTGTCGCTGTATGGACACACCACATTTTGTTTGTTTTCCAGTTGAATTCTTGAGTTGTTTCTAGTTTGGGGTTCTGATGAATAAAGCTGCTATACATTGTGTGCAGGTCATGGTGTGGACATTTTTCATTTCTCTTGGGGAAATACCCAGAAGTACTAATGCTTTGTTGTATGGGAGGTGTTTGACTCTGTAACAAACTGTCAGCCTGTTTGCCACATTGCCTGCCCAGGGCTGTGTCCTACCAGCAATGTGGGAGGGCTGAGAACATCATTTGCATGTCTGTGTTTTGGAGGTAAATACAGATATATCGTGGAGGTGACATAATACAATGTAAAGCATCCCCTGGAGTACTCCATGACATGATTTTAGGTGGCCCCTGAATGAACATTTTCCCCATATTTCATGAGTTATGACTATATTTTAATGTGCATTAAAAAATGTGTCCAGCACACCAAACCCATGATTTCTTGGCTATGAATGGTTAATGGCTAATGAGACTAGCCGTGAGTCACATTGCTGGGTTTGACTCCCAGATCACTTTCCTGCTTGCTGTGTCACTTTGGGCAAGCCACTTAATCTTTCTGAGGCTCAGAATTGTCATCAATAAAATGGGTTGATAATGTCCCTTCTTGCCTCCCAAGTTTGCTGTCAGGGTGAAACTGGTTAAGTGGACATAAAACTCCCAGTTCAGGGCTTGGTGCACACAAGCACTTGAGAAATAGCTGCTGTTAGATGTGTATGGCCCACGTGTGACAGGCGTGTGCTTCATATGTATCGTTTTAGATAGGCATGTATACATGAATACATGTGCATGTGGGCAGTACCTATGTAAACATGTGAGAAGGACTGATGGAGAGAGGGCTGGTCCCTTCTGAGTGGCCAGGCATTGGGACTGCCTTTATGTCCACGAGTGGGTCTTCTAGAGGTCACATGTCTGGGTGCATGTTGTGCTCCCAGGTCCTCCTGTGCCCACCTTCTCTGGTCTGTAGTCAGCCAGGGTGCGAGCCCATGTGCCTTTGCCCCATTGTCCACCTCCACCAGCCCTGGAATTGGCTGCAGTCTATGCCCCTGGGTCTTCTCTGTGGAATGGCAGTCCTGGGGAGCATCCCTCTGGGGTGGGGGTGTCTACCATATTTGTGCAGAGCTGGTGTTTTCTGGATTTTACCCAGGGCCCCAAAAAGGCTTAAGTGGGAAGGAGAGAAAATGTCTTGAAGGGAGCTGAGGCCCTGCAGTGAGTCAGTCTGTGGGCTCTGGGTGGAGGCTGGGGAGGGGGGAACCCAAAGGAGAGACTGTAGTCACCAGCTGGGCTTAGTGGGTTTTAACATTTAACTGGTGACATATGGGTCTAACAGACCCTAGCGATGTATTCGTGTCCACCTTGTACACACTCATTCTGTGCAAGTGCTCATCTCTTCAGCACCTTCCTACTTGTTTGGTTGTTGCATGTGCAATTTTGATTCACTAAGTGGTACGGGATACAAGAGGGTTCAAGTCTCTGAGACCCACTATCACTAGGTACATTAGTTTTATAAAAAATTACTATCTTTCTATTTTTATGAAATATTATAATTCTTTTAGCAACAACATTGGAGAATGGCATTCAAACGGTTTCCTATATCTGTGAAGCCTGATGGTCCTTGATTTCCTGAATTTGTTTAACAAATTTTGAATGAATTAGATTAAAAAGATGAAGGTGCAAGTAATGTGGATGATGGTGCTTCCTGGTTACAAAGTGTCTGCAAGTTTAGGACAAGGCTTGAGACCCTCAGATGCCGTTTAGGGGTCTGCAATGCTTTTAGTAAAAGCTAAAAGCCTTTATGAATGCCTCTTACAATTTTATTCATGTACTTAGTGCAAAAAGCCTGTCTGCTTAGAGTGTTCCAAAGGGCTGCGCAGAAACTGTAATGCTAGCTTTGAAACTTAATGTTTTATTTTTTGTCTTTTATTTTGTTCCACAGTCGAATAAAATTTCAGTTAAAAATATCAAGAAGTGATTTTCATTTTAAGTGCCAAAGAATTTTTCAAAGTACTATCAATTTAGTAAATCGTAATATGATAATTTTTATTTTGTTTATAAAATGTTAATAAATATACATTTTGAAACCAGAATGGGCAAAAAAAACTTTTTGTAGTGCTGGGCAGTTGAAATCAGGGCCTTGTGCTTGCATGCTTTGCAAGTGCTGTACCAATGAACTGCACGGCACACCCAGCCCTGTTTTTTTTTTTTTTTTTTTTTTACTTTTTATTTTGAGACAGGGTCTCAGTAAGTTACAGAAGCTGCCTCTGGGCTCAAACTTGTGATCCTTCCACCTCCGTCTCTGGAATCACTGGGATTACAGGCGTGCACCATCACGCCTAGCCACAGGCAAAATATTTTAAGAAAGATTTTAACTAAAACATAAAGCCACTTGGAACAAAAAGAAATACCTACACATCTTATAAATATCTATACAAGGAGAAGGATGTTAGTGACCCGATGTCACCAGTTATGTTCTGGTTAGGGCTTGTCACCAGTTTAAAAAACTGACTATTGGAGCTCTAGGTGCCATTCAAACCTGCAGCCGTAGCCCTGTGGCATCCATTTGATCCTGTCAGATCTTGGAAGCTAAGCAGCGTCGGGTGTGGTTAGTACTTGGATGGGAGACCACCTGGAAACACCAGGTGCTGTAGGCTTGGGAGATGGACCCGGGAGCCCACTCCCAAAAATCAATCTGCCGTTGAAAACCCTATGAAGAGCAGAGAAGCACTGACAATAGTGTTTTGCCTGTTGTATGTAGGGTCGCTATGAGTCAGATACTGACTTGATGGCACCTAACAACAGCAAGAACAGGTGCCATTCACTAGCCAATACACATTTGAAATGTACCATGTGATGAGTTTTAATATGCCTATGTGCTACACAGTCAGCACACCAATCAGGAGAACAGACATGTTACCCCAGATGTTGCCTCCTGCTCCTTGGTAATTGCTCCTTCTCTCCCTCTACTACCTTGGGCACTCACTTATGTGCCTTTTTTTTTTTTTTTTTTTTTTGAGAAAGGGTCTTGCTATATGCCTAGCCCAGGCAGACCTTGAACTCAAGATCCTCCTGGCTTAGCCTCCCAAGTGCTGGGATCACAGGTGTGTGCCATCACACCTGGCTCACTTCCTGGAATTTGATAAAGATGAGACAGGCTGGAAGAAGAGGAAAGGATGTGATGGGAACTGAGGCCCTGCGGTTGCTCCGTGGAATGTTGTTAAGCTGTCTTCACTCAGCATCATTGTTTTACAATCCCTCCACATCATCATTCATATCACAGTAGTTCATTGCTTTTTCCTACTGAGTACTATTCCACTGTACAGATGTGCCAGTTTGTTATTCAAACAGCAGCTATAGCTTTTCCTTTACACGTTCATTTCTATGTATAGAAACGTAATGCTGCCTTTTGCCAGCAGATATTTTTTGAAACCAAGATTCAAGCTGTGTCTGGGACCAGCCTGAGCCCAGAAGGCACCTTTTTCAGGCAGGGCACCTATAGCCAGTGCCCCTCTCTGTCCTTCACCTGATTCCCCTTACTGGAATGACCTCCCCTCCTCCACAGTACCTAGAGGCCACTTAGGAAGCCTCCCCAGACCGTCTGGGGCTTCTCTGAGCAGTTCCAGCTCTCCCAGCCTGACAGTTCTCAGAGCCCTTCCACTGTCTTGGCAGGTCTAGAACGTCTTGTCTCTTGGGAGAGAGCAAGGCAAGCTGTCTTCGTGCCACCCCCACCTCTTGGGCCTGGCATGCAAGACACTGTTCTAGAGAGGCTTCGAGGACTGCACAGGGTTGCAGCCAGCCCTGGGCTGTGGAGCTTGGTGTCTGGGGCCCTTCAGAGAAGGAGGGAGCAAAGATGCAAAGAGATGCAAAGCGATGCCAACCAAAGTGAGCAGCCTGGCCAGGGGGCTTAGCCTCCCTGACCTCCAGGATTCCCCTTTCCAGCATCTTCCCTCTCTGCTCAGCTCCCTCCTCCCCTGATAGGCAGTGGAAGGGTCTGATCATCAGGCAGGACTGATGCTGACTGCACCTCTGCATTATTAGATTCCTCTCTCAGGGGGGCTAAATTTAAAGCCTTCCAGAAGGCCTCTGTCACATTTGGAGGGTCTCTCCTCCACCTGCTGCTTCCCCTTCCCCCATGGCTCTCTTTCCTCAAGATGACAGGCTGGGTGGGCTCCCCTTCCTATGGGACTGGTGCGGCATAGGTCCTGGGGAAGAAGTGTTGTCACTGACCCCCAGTCCATGTAGTAAAACTGCCCAGCCACTGATGCTGGGCCGGAGAGGAAAGTGGCTTCCCCAGAGTCACACAGCCAGTGAGTGGCAGAAAGCCACCTGACTCCTAGTCCTGTGCTCTTTCCTCTCCCTGCCATTTCCTGGAGCCACCTGCACTTGTTTGTAAAGTGCTTGCTCCTTGCCCTACCCCGTCCCATACTCAATCCTACTTCGGCAGAGCGATCTGTTTAGGAAAGCATCATGCCTTTGGCTGAGATGTCAAAAGCCATGAGTGTGGGCAGTGAAAGCAGGGCTGAGGCCTGGGGTGCAGGGAGGTGGATGTGAGGGTGTCACACGCTGGGGCTGAGGCTGTCCCCCTTCCAGGGCCGCGGTGGGCATTCATGGTCAGGTGTCCACCACAGCCCAGTCTTGCCAGCCCAGCTCCAGTGCAGCCGCACTCTCTCCCACCTCCCCCAGGAGGCCTTCCTGAGAAGTGACCTGCCTGGGGGTCCTCTGGGGGTGCCATTTTATATGGTGGTTTCTGTCTCCATCTGTGTCCCTTCTGGGACTGTTGGCCTCAGGACCAGACCCATGTATATTTCATGCCTGCAGCTCCAGTGCCTAGGACAGAGCTTGAGACTCAGTAGGTCGGTGACGAGTATCTGTTGAATAAGGTGAATGAGTGAGGAAATGAGGGTGGTGGGGACAGTGAGTGGTGGTGGACGGCGTTAGCTGGTGGTGACTTAAGGCAGTGGGCGATGTGGAAGGAGGGTGGCGGTAGGTTGAGAGTGGAGAGGAGGAGAGGGTAGGTGGTGGTGGGTAATAAGTCAGTAAAGAGTATTGGCAGATGGTGACATGGGAGGTCACAATGGATGGCAGCAGGAGAGAATCCTGGTACAAGCTGGCTGTGGTGGAGGGTGGTGGTGATGGTGGGAGCACTGGGCCGTGATGACATCTGCTTCTGCCCCAGCCCTTGGCTCTTCCCTAGGGAATCCTGCTCTGGGTCTTGGTCCTGTTAAGTTTTCTGACACTGTGGCCTGTTTCTTTGCAGACTCCATCGGGGGCCCCTTCCCCGTCACCTCTCACCGATGCCACCACAAGCAGAAGCACTGCTCGCAGGTGCTGCCCAGCGGGGGGCTCCCGGCCACGCCCCTGCTCTTCCACCCCCATACCAAGGGCTCCCAGATCCTCATGGACCTCAGCCACAAGGCCGTCAAGAGGCAGGCCAGCTTCTGCAATGCCATCACCTTCAGCAACCGCCCGGTGCTGGTCTATGAGCAAGTCAGGCTGAAGGTGGGCGCCCAACCCCCAGCCCCGATCTCCCCGTAGCCAGGGCCTACTGTCGCCACCATTGGCTCCCTGTCCCCCTCTTTCCTTTCCACTGCTGCCCTTCCCTTGTGGTTACCTCTCTCCCAGCCTTCCTGTGTGACCAAGCACTGGGTGGGAAGTGGCCGTGGGTCCATTGGCTCTCACTGACTAGGGGGAAGGCCCCCCGGGGGTGGGTAAGGAGCTGAATGGCCAATGAGCTGGCCTTGGGACTCCCTTGGGCATCTGCCGAGGGTGGTCTGCAGAGGAGGGTGCCCTCGCTTTCCCTGGGTCTGTCTGACCAAGGGGGAGTGGCTAGACTGAGACTACCCCCTGCTACCAGATCACCAAGAAGCAGTGCTGCTGGAGCGGGGCCCTCCGGCTGGGCTTCACGAGCAAGGACCCATCCCGCATCCACCCAGACTCGCTGCCCAAGTACGCCTGCCCCGACCTGGTGTCCCAGAGTGGCTTCTGGGCCAAGGCACTGCCCGAAGAGTTTGCCAATGAGGGCAACATTATTGCCTTCTGGGTGGACAAGAAGGGCCGAGTTTTCTACCGCATCAACGACTCAGCTGCCATGCTCTTCTTCAACGGGGTCCGCACAGCCGACCCGCTCTGGGCTCTGGTGGACGTCTATGGCCTCACGCGAGGCGTCCAGCTGCTAGGTGAGTGCCATCCCCCCGGCCCCTTAGGTACTGGGCACACCCCTCAGTGTCCATGCACTGGGCTTGACATGCTCATTGCCGTTAGGTATGGGGACCCTGCCCTACTGGTAGGAGCCCCAGCTAAGGGGGAACAGGGGCGACTCTGGGGGCCTTCCTGTGAACTGCAGATTTCCCTTCCTCTCAAGTGAGATTCTGACCCTCACGGCCCCTCGGGTTGGCCTTGGAGTGGTGCAGAACTTCACCGTCAGAGATGGCAGCCTCCGACCCCTGCCCCAGGAGTAATTAATGTTAATCACAGAAACCATTATTTATGGAAGGCTTTCTGTGTGCCAGATAGTTCATTATTGCCTGTTCTCATAGCAACCCTGGGAAGCAGACCTCACTATTGGCAGAGGCTCAAGTCAGGGGGAGGTGGAGTCACGTGGCAGTGGATGATGGAGCCAGCCCTCAGCGTCGAGTCCGCCCATCTCCAAGGGGACCTCCTAGCCCTGGTGTGCAGCCTCCCTGGTGCTTGGGCTCCAAGCCCTCCCTAGTGCTTTCTTTAGGGATGGTCAATCAAAGGGGTCTCAGAGAATCTGACTTCCAAAGGTCGCACAGTGAGTTGGTGTTGAAGTAGGAGTAGGATCCAGTCCAGCTCCCAATCCAGCATCCTTCCTGCCTTGCTACAGCGGTGCACACGCACTCACGCGTGTTTGTGCATGCCTGCAGACTCCCTGGATATAGGTCAGCCTGTTGGCAAACTGGCTTTGTCTCCAGGCAGAACCTGCATAAACTTTAGCTTCCTCATCTATAAAATGGGTTGATAGGAAGATTAAGTTAAAGAAGCCGTGAATAAAGTGCCCAGCACTGTCCCTGTTACCCAGTATATGTTAACAAACTGTTGCCCCTTCCGTCTCCTACCCCTGTCCTTTCCCTTGCAGAGAAAAATGCCATGAAGGGGGTTGAAAATCTTTTTTTTCAGCCGGGCAAGGTGGCTCACACGTGTAATCCCAGAGACCCGGGAGCCCCAGGCAGGAGGATCACAGGTTTGAGGCCAGAAGCAGCTTGTGTAACTTAGTGAGCCCCTTGTTGTTGTTGTTAGGTGCTGTTTAGTTGGGTCTGACTCATACCGACCCTCATAAGGTTTTCAATTGCTGTTTTTTGGGATTGTTTGGGAGTGGGCTGCCACATCCTTCTCCCATTTTTGCTGTACTAGGGATTGAACCCAGTGCCTCCAAGAGTGCAGAGCAGCACTCTACCAACTGAGCTAAGCCCCAGCCCCAGTGAGACCCTATCTTAGGGTTAAAGAAAAATAATAACAAATAAGACAGGGGTGCAGCTCAGTGGTAGAGCAATTGTAAAGTATGTGTGAGAAAAATAAATAAACGCACAAATAAATAAAAGGAGAGAGGGGAAAAAAAAGTATGTGTGAGGCCCTAGGATCCCCAAGTGCTACAAAAGAAAAAAGAAAAGGAAAAAAAAAAAAAAAAGAAAGAAAGAAAGAAAGAAAAGAAAACCTATTTTTCTCTTTCTGCCTCCAGAGCCTTGAGACAGTGAAACTTTTCTTTCTGAAACACTTTTGTTTGAGTAAAAAGACAGAGAAAGTAAAAACAAAGAAATGAGTAATCACCAGAAGCCTTTTTGTTTGTTGAGTTCCAAACATCAGGAGGCTGTTTTTATTAACTAACAGTTTGAGAACTTTCTGTTTTTCAAGTCAATAAAAGTGTTTCTGTATCACACTGATGTGCCGAGAGCCCGAGATGGCTGGGCTGTTCCCGCTGTCGGCTGCTGAGAAGGGCGCCCAGGGTGGCAGGGGCAGGCTGTCCCCCCTCCCTCTGGGCACTAGTGCACCCGTGGACCTTGGCCTACCTGAGCTGCAGGGATAGACAGACCTGGCTGGAAGCTGGGCCAACCCTGTGTCAGGTGCGGGACTCAGTTTCCTCACCTGTGTGGTGGTGGTGGTGGTGTTAGGTGCTGTTGAGTTGGTGTCCGACTCATAGTGACCCTGCATACAACAGGCGAAACACTATTGTCAGTGCTTCTCTGCTCTTCATAGGGTTTTCAATGGTGGACTGATTTTTGCGAGTGGGTTGCCAGGTCTGTCTCCCATCACCTGTGCAATGGGGTAATAATAGCTGCTCTCTGAGCTCTTCTGAGGGCTTGAAGGGCTGATGGAGGAGGAGCAGCTGACCCACAGTAGGTGACCAGTGGCTGTCAGTCACGCCCACCCATCCTGGGGAGGGCAGTGGCTAACCTGAGGTTTGAGAGAGCCCCCTCCTCCTGCCCCCATGTCCTCAGAGCCGCCCCTTTCAAGGTAGTGGGGTCTCAAGGGTTGAGCCTCAGCTCCAGCCTAGCAACTGCTGTTGCCTTGATCTTCTTATCTGTAAAGTGCGGTGAGCTCTGTGACTTAGGCAGGGCTCTGCCATGGGGTGGGAGATGGAGAATAAATGCTTTTCTGCTTCTGAGAAGGCCAGTGTTGGGGGCAGGTGAAGGAAGTGGGGGAATATTCTTGCTTTGCCCTAAGCATAGAGGCCCTTTCCTCTCAGTCGCCGTTCTGGCGTGAAGGGCCAGCTCAAGTGCCAGCCCCTCCTGGAAATTCTCTTCCCCACCTGTGTCCACCACAGGACACCCACGCTTCTCGCAGGCTTGAGACCTCACCTGATCTTAGCACCTATTCCCTCCCTTCTCCTCCCCTGCCCTCCCCCCACTACTTCCCTTGCCATCCTTCATATGGCCACCTCCGTGCACGATGGGTGTGGCTCCGAGGGAGGAATCTGTGCGCTACCTGCTGAGCTGTAGGTGACACTGAGTGCTGCTTTGCAGGGTGGGAGGGGACAGCAATGGAAGGCTGAATGGGACGACTGGACAGGGGCTGATTAGCGGAAGAAGACAGCAGGTGGGTGGGGCCTGAGGCGGCCCAGCCCTGCTCTCAGACAGCCCTGGTCTCCCTAGGCAGTTAGGGAGGCGAAGCGCTCGCTTTAGACACAATCAGGGCACAACCCAGAGTGGGTAGTAAATCGCTCAGCGCTGTGGTCATAGGATCCTTCCCATCTGCCGAGAAGCTTTCCATCCCATTAGCTCCCTTAACCTCTCAGCAGCAGGCTGGAACCGAGCGTTTTTCATCCCCATTTGGCAGGGAGAAAACTGAGGCCCCCGGAATGCCTGGCCTGCCCATGTAGGGATGTGGCAGAACTGGGACTGAACTGGGTGTTCTGTAACAAAAGCATACCTTTCCCATTACCCTCCAGCAGGTTTAAACATAAAAGGAGGCAGTAAGTCAGGAGGCTCAAGTCAGTGGGGGCTGAGCAGGGGAGAGTCCAGGAAGGCTTCTTGGAAGAGGAGGCTTAGGCTGGGCTACACATTCCAGGAGACTCTGGGCAGGTAGAAATGAAGGTGGATCATAACAGATGACATGAGGCTGCTGGCTCTCAGAGGCCAAGGGAGACCTGGAGAATAATCTGCAGGGCCCCACCCTGGGGCCAGAGCCCAGGCAGCCGGACCTGGCCTGGCTCTGTCCCCCTCCTTTGACTATAAATGGGGTTGTGTGGAGTAGTTTAGTTGCCTTTGGATCTCCCGGCAGCTCCTCTGCACACCCGATAAGGCCGAGGCCCTGGCTGATTCCTGTCCTCCCAGCCACAAATCACCATAATCCCTGGCATTTTCAAACACTGATTATGGCCCCTATTCAATTAGCAGATTAAAATATCTCTTCTTTTCTTCTTTCTAAATTGATTGTGTGTGTATGTGTGTGTGTATGTGTGTGTGTGTGTGTGTGAGAGAGAGAGGGAGAGGGAGAGGGAGAGGGAGTGAAAGAGAGAGAAAAGGAGGGAAGGAGGGAAGGAGAGAGAAAGGAAGGAGGAAAGGAAGGAGGAAAGGGAGGGAGGGAGGAAGGGAGGTAGGTTTAGGGAAGAAAGAAGGAAGAAAGAAGACAGAGAAAAGAAGGAAGGAAGAGAGAGAGAAAGGGGAGGGGAGAGAGAGGCCCTAGAGATCTTAGCACCTATTCCCTCCCTTCTCCTCCCCTGCCCTCCCCCCACTACTTCCCTTGCCACTGCATCTGTGTTTTTCATGGCTCTCTCCTCCCTCCCTCACCCCCTATCTCTCTGGCTCTTCTTTCCCTGGTCCCCCTTCCCAGTGGCCAGCTGTCTCCTGAAGATAGTTGCCCCCTGCCTGGTATCTCTGAGGACAGGCCAGTCTTTCCTGGGGTGATCATCCCCGAAACCAGAGGCCTTTGGAGATTTCCTGCCAGGCCTACCTCTGTCCCCTCCTGCCTCTGGAACCAAAGCCCTCCACGCTTTACCTGGCCTGGGTCCTATCCTCAGGTAGAGGCATTTTGAGGTGCCTGGCATGTAGTGCACATAGTAGATATGCACACAATAGGTGTGCAAGCCGGGACCTGGATAGATGGGCTGTGTCCCTGGACAAGTAGAGGCAGAGGATCCCCCCTCTGGCTGGTAATTCAGGCCCATACTGTGTCCATGCCATGGCCAGCTCCAGGCTTTCCAGGCACCTCTTCATGTGCAGAAGCTCAGCAGCTCACCGTCTTTCCTGCGGGCTCCTTGGCCCAAGCCGGGCCTGGTATCTCCAAGAATAACAGCTTCCTACCTCCAGGAAGAAGGACCGGCCAGCAACTAAATAAATACATGTTTTATGGGGTGATTAATACCAGGACAGATAAACTCCTATCCTAGTTTCTCACAGTCTCCTTGCTCCTCTCAGAAATGTTAACTGGATGGGGGCCACTCTTGCAGTCCTAGCCCTTGGGAGCTGGGGCAGCAGGATTGTAAATTTGAGGCCAGCCTGATCACCTAGTGAGTTCCAGGCCAGCCTGGACTGTGTAAAGAGACCCTGCCCCCACTCCTCAAAAACAACAACAACAACAACAACAAAAACAAAAACAAAGTTGGGTAGAGCAGCTGTGGTCCTCACAGAAGGCTGGTGAGTGCAGACTCCACTTACGGGGTGCTCCTGGGCGTCTGAGTGCCCTGGGCACTCTGCAGAAGAGGAAGAGATAAGAGGATTGAACAGCCAGTACCCCCCGACACCTTGAAGAATTGTTACATAGGGGGGCATGCCATATAATAGCTGTGAGGTGGCCTAAATCCAATTCTGTAATTAAGCATGGCCTGAAAAATACAACTATAGGGTGTTGCTGGGGGAGGGGGCAATCCAGAAGGACTTCCCGTAGAAGATGCGAAGATGCGTTTCAACCCAGGGACCTAAGGAAGGGGAAGGAATGGTGGTGGAAGAGGAGTTGTGTAGGCCATACAGGAGGAGTGTGCCTGGGTGTAGAGATGAGAGTGAGCAGCGATTGGGGCAGATCCTTGAAGGAGGCAGGAAGTGTCGGCGTGGGTGCATCCCAGGGGAGAGAGCCAGTGGGGGGAGGAGGAGGCTGCTGCATTGAGGCGAGCTGGTGGCACATCAGAGCAGCAGTGGCTGATCTGGGGAGGGTGGTAGGTGGGGCACGCCAGGGACTGTGGCAGTCGGCTTCATTTCCCTAGCACACAGCTCCCCAGGGCCCACGGAGGACAGCAACGCATGAAGACTCTCAGGGAGCTGAGGCCAGGCTACTGCTGGGCCAGTTCTATGTCACGGCAGGCCAGCCTGGTGGCCCTAGGTGGAGAACCCCTTCCCTTCACACCCCAGGGATAAGGCCCTGGGTCAGGTCCCCAGCCTGTGGAGGACTACACTGCCATCTGGCTAATGCACCGTTTCCCAGGCTAAACCAATATTTTCCCTTAGCCTTAGCTGTGGGGGCCAAGAGGCAAATATTAGTTTAAGAAGCCTGTGCCAGCCCTTGAGATGGTGGATTCAGTTGAGGATGCTAATTGTGGTTTTTTTGTAATATTCTTTTCATTTTCATTAAAAAAAAAAAAAAAGAAGGGAAAAAAGAAAGAGTCCTGCTGTTCCTTCTGCTTCAGAGACTCTTCCAGGTACTTCCTCTTTGCTTGCCTCACACCTGCCAATTATATCTGGCCCCACACCAAACCTTTCCCTCCACCAGGAAGGCTTCTGGGCCTCACCTGTTCAGGATGACCCTTCCTCCCCGTGACCACCCAGAGCATGTGCAGGTCTAAACAGTCTAAGCAGCTTTGTATCATGTATCATTCTGCTTTCTTATCTTTGTACATAAAGTTATTATTATACCCATTTTCCAGACAAGGAAACAGAGGCTCAGAGTGCTCTGGTAACTTGTCTTGGTTCCTGTAGCTGGGAGCTATGAGTCCACCTGAGCTCCCTATTAAGTCTGTATACCCACCCACTTAGCATGGCCCTGTGGCGCTCTTGTGTCTTTCACAGTAGAGTTTAGGACAGATCAAGGCAGGATCAGCTGCACCTATTGGGCACAGATAGGCCACCAGGGCCACAGCAGTGCTAGTGCAAGGAAGAAAGGTAGTGGGGTCCCAGGGCACCCACTTTGTGGCAAGTGTGCATCCACCTGCCTGGTATTCCCCCAAAGCTCCCCAGGATTTCTTTTGCTCCCCTGTCACAGATCTGCCCAGTCCTCCAGAATAAACATGGGTACACTGATCACCAGGCTTGGACTGTCCCTCATTTTGGAAATGGCGATTTCATGTTTCCACCTAGTGTCTCTTTGGGTCAAAATGTCATTCCAGGGATCTTGTAGAGACTGGGGGACTCAGGGTGGGGCGCGTGTGTAGGGAGGAGCTGGGCATTGCAGTGCTGCGGACAAAACCCTCATTTCAGAAGCAGGAGAGCAACTGAATCAAGGCTTGCCCCAGGCAGTCCCTAGCTGTGGGCAGTTTCTCAACTTCTCAGTGCTTCAGCCTCCTTGTGAGTTATCTGGGCATAATTATATCTGCCCCACTTTGCCCACAGATGTCTGTGAGGTATGTGTGCGCGTGCACACACACACGTTTAATAAGTGGGAAGTGCTCTTGTCTTTAGATTAATACTTAATTTTCTACCCTCCCCCCAACCAAAAAGGGACAACCCCTCTAGCCATTCCTTCCCTGTGGAAAGAAAAACATACAATCCAAGTTATTTCTTGGAATAAGATCTGTGGTTCTTCAGCTGGGTTCCCTGGAACTCTGGGTTTTCCCAGAGCATCTTTAAGGCAGCTGAGAAGTGGAGAGGGAAGGTAAGGACGGGGCTCTATGCCCCCTCCCAGACATCAACCACAGCTTTTGGTTCCATTGGACAAAAAGATTCTACTGCCTTTAAAAAAGGAAACTTAAGCTGGGTGCAGTGTCATATGTCTTAAATCCCAGTGACATGGGAAGTGGAGGCAAGGATCATAAGTTCTAGGCCAGAGGTAGCCTGTGTAACTTAGTGAGACCCTGTCTCAAAAAATAAAAAGGGGGGCTTAGGGTGCAGCTCATTGGTAGAGCACTTGCAAAGTTTGTGTGAGGCCCTGGGTTCATCCCTTTAGTACCACACACACACACACACACACACACACACACACACACACGACAAAAGAAAAAAGGAAAAAAAGAATGCTTGGTAATCACTAGATCAAATGATTCTGAGAATCTATATGATCCTCTGGTTTAAAGATTCTATAAATTTAAGAGTCTGGGACTGTGATTCTAGAACATTCTACCCTTCTCTCAGTGACCCTCAGAAAGCGTGCTTATTCCTCCTAGCTTTCCCGTGGTTGAATTTAAAGGGAGCAGGTAGAGGTGGGTGTGGGTTTTGGGGTGCTGCCCAGAGGAGTGGAGAAACCCCTGGTTTGGGCAAACTACACACCCGCCTGCCTGGCTCCTTCCCCTGCCTGTGCCAGCTGCAGACCGGCAGGAGGATGTTTGTGGAGACAGTAAATGGCTGGCAGTGCCTTCCAAACAGGGGCTTCAGAGAGCCGCCAGGGAGCCCTTTGCAGGCTGTGGTTAAAGATTATCCAGCACTCCGGATGTGAGAATCCAAACAAACAAGACTCCCGGCTGATGGCGGGCCCTGCTTCAAAGGAGGTCCCTGTGCCAGTGCCAAGGCCCTGCCTTGGTTACCTCACGCTGCTGGCAGCATGTGGCAGGGCCAAGTGGCTTCTGGGTGAGAGTTGACCTTGAGTTCTTGTCACCTGGCTGCTCTCCTTCACAGCCTTGCTCAGGTTGTTCCCTGAGGACCAACAACCGCGTTCCACACAGCATGCCTCTTGCTATCCGTCAGTCCAGACCCTGCCCTCAGCCCAGGTCAAGTCCTGTTTCTTCCAGGATGCCTTTTCCAACATGGAGGATGGGACCTCAGCCTCAGCCGGAGAGCTTTACTCTAGAGGGGACATTTATCCCAAGGAAGAAAAACTCAGGGGGGCCCAAGGAGTGGTTCTAGGATACCTGGATCCACACAGGGAGAATTTTTCTAAGAGCCATAGTTATTCCGAGAGAGTGGATAAGTAACCTTGAGAGGTGGTAAGCCTCTTGAGGACAGGGGCATTCCACCTTTTTGCTTGTTTTTTTGAAACAGGGCCTCACTGTGTAGCCCAGCCTGTCCTGGAACTTGCTATATAGACCAGGCTGGCCTTGAACTTGCATTGATCCTCCTGCTTCTGCCTCCCAAGTGCTGGGATTACAGGGATGGGCCACTAAAGCCCACCCCAGGGGCACCTGAGCCAAGGCTAAGTGAGAACTTCCTAGTTCCTTATTAGCTCCTCAGTTCCTCTAGAGATCCTGTCCAATCTGAGATGCTAAGACTCTTACAACTGAATTGTATTCAGATATCCTTGTGCCTCTAAGCCTTGGCTCTTCCACTGCCCCCTTCCTCCCCGCCGCCCATCCCCATGCCCATCATGGCTTCTCTCTTTACCTAGGGCTGGGCACACAGTGGGTCAGGGAGTGAGAATCAGCCTCCCTGCCCTTGAAGCACTTCTTGTTTCTGGTTGGCCCAGGATACCTACAGGGCCACCACCAGGCACCAGAATCAACAGGAACTGAAGTCTGAGTTCCTTCCTGAGAGAGGGGATACTTAGTGCAACCATCTGGTCAGCTCCTCTCATGGCCTTTCGCCACCCCAGCCCCCTTCCTTCGTGGGCAGCATGTCCCCAGTTCCGATTATGTAAGTTATTGCTTCCAAACGTGGCCCCCACCCCATAGCTTGAAGGTTACAGCTTGTCCACCTGGCTTTCCCAGCTCTACCCCAGACACAGTCCTGGACTGAGGTGAGTCCCGAGGAGTTTTCCTGGGCTTGGGGGCCAGATGTGACCCTAGTCCCTGCCTTCATGTCTGGTCACTCAGTGGGGACCTGTGCCATCCACTGTGTGGAGGGTGCTGCTACATCTCAAGTTTCATCTATTTCAGGGCCTTGCACAGCTGGTCCAAGGCTGGGGCAGTTATTTTGGAGTCTGCTGGCTGCCTGCAGCTGCTCCTGCCCAAGGGCCAGAGGGGAAGGAGGAGAAGACATTCTTGGGCTGGGCACTGGCCCTGGGGATTCATGATGGGTTTAGCTGCTTCCCAGCAGCTCCTAGGCCTCAGAGCCCAGCTCCAGTGATATTTCAAGCAAGGCCACAGGGTCACCTTCCTAACCCCTGTCTGTCTCTCCATCCTCTACTACTACTTCTTCCTCCCCTCATCTCCATTTCTGAGCTCCTTCCTGGTCTTTAGTCAATAATTTCATTCAAACACTATTTCCTGGGTGCCCACCATGACTGATGTCCTATATCAGGGTTCAAAAAATTCATGTACTGAATCCAGGTAGACCTGATCTTAGTTAAAAAACTCAGCCTGAGCAAATGCCAATACCTGAAGTTATTAGGGCTCTTCTGGGTGCCAGGGTCTCTGCTCTCCCTCCCCTGCCACAGTGTGTCAAGGCAGGCATCCGTGCCCCTGTTCTCCAGGAGAGCCCTCAGAGGCTGCAGGGAAGTTGCTTATCCAAAGGTCACCAGCCAAATGCCAGATGGGACATTTAACCCCAGGCCTGGAGTGCCCCAGAGCTCACGCACTTTCTTCTGAACCGTGTGGCATGTAAACAGTCGTTCATACTAACAGAATTATTATTGTGGACCAGGTGCTCTACCAGGCACCCAACAGACCTTATTCCATTTCATCTCCACAGCGTCCCTTCTAAGGCTAGGATCAGAATACAGATTTTATGTGATTTAGTAGATGTAGATCTCACTGCTGAGGAGGAGAGGACCCCACAAGGTTAAGCTGCTTGTCCAAGGACATACAGCCTTGTGATAAGGAAATGGCAGATCAGGATTTGAACTCAGGCTGATGACTTCAAATTCATTGCACTCAGTTATGCCCTATCAATGTAGATTTCAGTATCCTGCCTACCAGTGTATGGATTTTGGCTACTAAAAACCCCCAGAGCACTCTTAAGTTGCATTACTAGTATAGCACACATATCATTGGAGGTGCTGGCCACTTTGTGCCTTGAGCTGGCCAGGGCATGTCTGGAGTACTGTCTGGGTCTACTCACTATCCAACATGTGGGAAGGTGTGCAGGCAGCCTGAGTATTCCCTGAGGGGTGCCTTCAGTAGGGACTGATAGCCCAGAAGGTGGTAGATTAAATACTGGGAGGCAGACTTCAGTTTAAGAGAAGGAATCTTCCTGCCTTCTTCCCTTTTCTTTCTCCTTCTCCCCACGTTTTTTTCCTGTCAGCAGGGTGTTACTGTGTATTGGGGCCAGCCTGGGAGTTACTCTGATCAATCCTCTTCTCCCTGCCTTGCAGTCTCCCTCCTTTCTCCCTCTGCTCCAACCCTCTAGAGTCCCATGCAATCCCTGCAGGGTCAGGGAGGGACTGTTGCCCAGGGCCCAGGTCAGCCCCACGCCCTCCCTGGCTCCCCGCCATTGTCCCCCGCTCCTCCCCTCTTTGGCAGGCCTCTTTGATTCCCCCTTTGATTCCGCCTCCGAGCAGCCCCCAGCCTCTCTGCATCGTTGCTGTCACAGAGTCAATTCCCTGGAATAATCGCGTTTTCCGGTCGGCTCCCTCCTCCTTGCCAACTCAGTGCTGGGAAACCCCAACCAGCCAGGCCTAAGGAGGCTTCCAGAGCGGTAGGAGACTTGGGGGAGGGCCCAGCACCCAAACTTCAGGTCCACACCACACCGTTACTGGAAGGGGCAGTGGGAGGGACAAATCCCAGGAGCAGCAGGAGTCAAATTTTAGCCTCACTGTCCTGTGGAGGCACCCGGCCATGGTGCGGTTCACAGGAGGCCCAGCCATATATGGGGACACTGATTCCGAAGAAAGGGTTCAGTCAACAAGGAGGGCCTGAAAGGGAAGGGTGTTTCATCGGAGGTTGGGCGGAGCTTGCTTCAATCTTGGATCTACTTGGTGGCTGTTGTACATCACCTCTGAACTCCATCTGTAAAGTGGGATGGGGTCCATGGGCTGCTTTAAGGATGAAAAGCAGGGCTCACTCATGGCGAGGCCATTACTTTCATTATAAGTTATATGATCCACAAAGCGGGTCACAACAGCCATTAAAAGAACATGGTGTTGGAAACAGCTATTGGTATGGAGAGGAGGTGTTCAGGACATAGTAAGTATAAAACACTAGTTGTGAAGGACATCTGTATGACAAGGCTCTTTTCATGCAGTCCTCAGATGCCTGGAAATTACCCACAGTGAGGGGGAGATAGGTCAAATTTATCCTATTTTCAGTCGTTGATTACCCATAAAAGGTTAAAAACTACTGGTGTTTGTGGAACGTAACTCAATTTCTGCATTAAAAAAAGTAACCAAAAAATACATTTAAAAAAAAGTCTGCCAGGTTGTTAGGCATTAAAAATGTTTTTCTTTGGGTAGTGGGCTATCAGCTGGGGTTTTTCTCTTTTTGCTGAGCTGTATCTTCTACAAAATACAGTTTGTATTATTTAACAAAGGTTTGACTCCCAGTTAAGCTGCTCTCAAAAGGATCTCTTGGATGAACTTACTTAGCTTCTCTCAGCCTTAGTGTCCTTATGTGGCAATGGTAACCTCAAAAGATAAGTGTTAGGATTAGATGTGACAGTTTACGCAAAGGGGTTGAGGGTGGGGGATGGGGGTGTTTTCTCTGGCCTCCTAGAATGCTAGGGTATCAGTGCATCAGACAAATAGTTACCGTTTGTTTATTAAGTGCCCCACTGTTCTAGGTGTTGGGATAAAGAAGGCAGGTCCCCACCATGCTAGGCAAGTGCTCTAACACTGAGCTGCAAACCCATCCCTCCTTTTTTATTTTGAGACCAGAGTCTCCTTTAGTTGTGCACGCTGCTTCTGGCCTCGAACTTGTAAGCCTCCAAGCAGCTTGGATTAAAGGCAGGCACCAGGTGCACGGACAGGCTGGAGATCAACCCAGGGCTTCTCATTACAAAAGAAAAAAAAATTAAAAAATTTTAAGTTGGCTGGGAGTGGTGGCGCTTGCCTGTAATCCCAGCGATTTGGGAGGCAGAGGCAGGAGGATTGCAAGTTCGAGACCAGAGGCAGTCTGCCTCAAAATAAAATTTAAAAAATGGCTTAGTGGTCCAGCACTTTGCAAAACATGCAAGCGCGAGGCCATGCGTTCAACCCCGAGTACCGCAAAAAAAAAAAAAAAAAGAAAAAAGAAAAAAAAAAAAAGAAAAAGAAAAAGAAAAAGTCCTGCACGCTTGCATACTGTAGACAATAAAGCAAACACACATATAACAGAGAAAGTACCCGTCAGTCTCTAAGCATTTAGAAGCATTTGGATAATCTAAAGTTGGTGTCTTCCAGCCCCATTCCTTTGTTTAAACAGTAGGTTTCTGCGTGATCTTGCCAGCGTTGCTCCTTAATTTATATCATAAGCACTTTCTCTGCCATTAAGCATTCAGTAAATTTGTCAGTGGCGTATACTTGAAACGCAGCGCGAGGCAGGCAGCGAGGGGCCCACCGCGGGCCGCGGGGCCTGGGCGTGACCGTGACGGTCGCCCCTTCTCTCTCCCTCCCCGCCCGCAGACAGTGAGCTGGTGCTGCCGGACTGCCTGCGGCCGCGCTCCTTCACCGCGCTCCGGCGGCCGTCGCTGCGGCGCGAGGCGGACGAGGCGCGCCTCTCGGTGAGCCTGTGCGACCTCAACGTGCCGGGCGCTGACGCCGACGAGGGCGCGCCGGCCGCTGGCTGTCCCATCCCGCAGAACTCGCTCAACTCGCAGCACAGCCGCGCGCTGCCCGCGCAGCTCGACGGCGACCTGCGCTTCCACGCCTTGCGCGCCGGCGCGCACGTCCGCATCCTGGACGAGCAGACCGTGGCGCGCCTGGAGCACGGGCGCGACGAGCGCGCGCTCGTCTTCACCAGCCGGCCCGTGCGCGTGGCCGAGACCATCTTCATCAAGGTCACGCGCTCGGGCGGCGCGAGGCCAGGCGCGCTCTCCTTCGGTGTCACCACGTGCGACCCAGGTACGCTGAGGCCAGCCGACCTGCCCTTCAGCCCCGAGGCCCTGGTGGACCGCAAGGAGTTCTGGGCTGTGTGCCGAGTGCCCGGGCCCCTGCACAGCGGCGACATCCTGGGCTTGGTGGTCAATGCCGACGGCGAGCTGCACCTGAGCCACAATGGCTCGGCGGCGGGCATGCAGCTGTGTGTGGACGCCTCGCATCCGCTCTGGATGCTTTTCAGCCTGCATGGCGCCATCACGCAGGTCCGCATTCTCGGTGAGTGCCTGGTCTCGGTCCTCCTAGGCGTGGGGTGCCCCAAGCTTATCGTGATGTTGCTAGGGTTTCAGACAGGTAAGGTGAGTTCTGGGTGGGACTGGAGCCTCCAGCCTTTGGTCCTCAAAAGTCACGAGCCTCACCTGGGCAGGCTGCGGGGGAAAAACAGATTATTGAGTTCCATGCCCAGAATCTGATCAGCCTACATTCCTACAGACACACCAACAGCTCAGATCCACCCTCACCCCCAAGTCGCTGAAAAATGGGGGAAATGGGTTCCACCAGGAGTTAACTTTTTGAGGCTTGGTTTCCGTTTCTCCACAATGGAACTAAAGGTCTCTGCCCTTAAGGATGGTTGTGGGATTCAATGAAAAACAGGTTGGTGTGTCAGTAATGAGGTGTCTCCTCACAGTGGCTCTTGGGTTAGGGGTTAAGGGAATCCCTATGCAGGCTGCCTTGGGGAAATTTTCAGTGCAGAGTTGTTGTCTTTAGGTGCCGTTGAGTTGGTATCCAACTCATAGCGACGCTGCGTACAACAGGCGAAACACTCTTGTTCATAGGGTTTTCAATGGCAGATTGACTTTTGGGAGTGGGCTGCCGGGTCCTTCTCCCAAGCCTACAGCACCTGGTCTTCCCAGGTGGTCTCCCATCCAAGTACTAACGAGGCCTGACCCTGCTTAGCTTCCAAGATCTGACAGAATCCGCTGCCACAGGGCTACGGCTGCAGGCAGAGTTCTAGGCCTTTCGTTTTTTGAGGGCACACAGACTTCATGGATTGGGGAATATAGGCATGTGTAAACTGTTTCCCACATTGTTCTATAGGATATTAAATAGGATTGATAGGATTCAAAGGTGTCCTTTGAAAAGGGGGCTCTGTGGCTAAAAAAAAGTTGGGGAAACATTGAAATAGGAGAGTGGGAAGATTCTTTTTTGTCAGGATCTCAGGTTTAATGTGCAATGTGAATCTTTAAAAGGGAGTGGTGGGGTTCTTTGATGTACAGCTTTTCCAAACTAATTTGATCAGAATTATATTTTCCATGAAGCATCTCCTGGGACCTCTGGTACCCACCCAGAGGGAGCAGGTGTTCAGGTGTTCATGCTTTCCTAGTGCTGGTCTGCTAACCTGCCCTGTTAGACTGGGCTGGTTTCATTAGCCTTACCTGGTTGGAGTACCTAGCAAGGTGCAGATTATTGTATCCCATCTCCAAAGATTCCAGTTCTGTAGGTCTGGGATAGGTTTTGGGGATCTGATTTTTTTTTTTGTTGTTGTTGTTGTTTAAAGCAAGTATCCTTAGCCAAGATAGAAGAACCCTGAGCCTCACAAGCCCTAGCCTCGGCTCTGGAGGCTGACCGATCAGATAATGTGGGCAAATGAGCAAGCTTGAGCTGGTCGTTGACATTGGGATTCTGTATAGAGACACATGAATAACTAATGCATGTTTGTTTGTGTGAGTGTTGCTGTTGTGATTGTGAGTGTGGAGAGCTTGCAAAATCAGATGAAATCAGTGGGGACCTCAAACTATATAAAGAGACCAAATGAAGATGGGGTAAAAAATAAAGAGAAAAACAATGAAAAGCAATGAGGCTGGCGTGCTAAGAAATTAGAATTGAGGGAGGATAAACCACTAAGGCATGAAAAGAAGTCGAGGAAGAGGAAATCAAGCAGGAAGGAAGATAAATCAGGCTGGGGTAAGAAATCCAGGATTGAATAAAAAGACATTTGCTAGGGAGGCAAAAAAAAAAAAAAAAAAAAAAAAAAAAAAAAAAAAAAAAAAAAAAAAAAAAAAAAAAAAAAAAAAAAAAAAAAAAAAAGAAAAAGAAAAGAAGAAGAAGAAGAAGAGGAAGAGGAAGAGGAGGAGGAGGAGGAGGAAAGCAAAGCTGAGGTAAAAGATAATTGGCTGCAGTTACTGAGAGACACTGCTTCTCAAAGAAAGGAACTTAGGTACTCTCTTGCATCACCACCCTCTAATAATAGATAAGCAGCTTTCTAGTAAGGCTTGTGTTGCCCAAAGAGATTTACAAGATTGAAGCAAAGGGGAGTTAGAAAAAAAAAAAAAATCCAGGTTTTTCTGTCCCAAGTAGTAGTGGATCAAGGTGGAATACTGAAGAATAACTATCCAGAATTTAGTGTCTGTTAAACAGTGTGTTCCTGAGCTGTTTGGAGAATCAGGCTTTCAGCCTGCAAATTTGTGTTGCAGAATCCTGACTGCCTACGAAGGAAAAATAAATCAGTAGCAATATATGAAGTGTCATTGTTTACCTTTTAGAGGAATACCTGGCTTTGTGGAAGGCCTCAGTAAACTAAGAATGGAATAATATTTCCTTCATTCATATGTATCACAGAACTTACAGTCAATTTCATATTTACTGGTAGAAGTTTAGAAGTATTCTCATTAATGCTGTGCATGGTGGTGCACATCTGTAATCTCAGCACTTGGGAGGTGGAAGGTTTCTGTAAGTTCAAGGCCAGCTATACAGTGAGTTCCAGGCCAGCTATACGTACACAGTTCCTTGTCTCAAGATAAAACATAAAAAAAAAAGAATGAAATATTCTTATTAAAGACAGGAATATAGCCAGCTGTGGTGGTTCACATCTGTAGTCCCAGTACTCAGGAGGCTGAAGCAAGAGGATCACCAGTTTGAGGCCAGCCTGAGCTAAATGGCAAGACTCTGTCTTAAAAAAAAAAAAAAAAAAAAAGATAGGCTTATAATAGGCATGCCTTTAATAGGAATGTCTTATAGACATTGTTCTGAAAATGTCAGCCAGTGCAATAAGGCGAGAAAAGTAAATAGGAAGTATGCATTTCTAAAAGAAGATAATTGACTGATAATTGACTTAAAAATATTAACAAAGTAAGAGAAATCCTATGACTACCTATTGAATATGCTTTGAAATAATAATGCTATTGTATGAATTAGAATTATAAAAGATCTTGAAGAATACATGCTTGAGTATAGAGCATTCTGTTATAGCCTACAGGGGAGCCATAGGCAGTGAGGTTCCCTGTTCTCAGAAAGTTTGTGGTTCAACTGGAGAAACAGCTGGATTCCTGGGCAAAACATGTATAATACCCAGGCTTTGTGGTGGTTCAGTCCTGTGTCTGTAATGTGTGCAGCTGGCTGGTACAGAGGGACTAATGTGGTTTGGAGGCAGTAGAGACCTCCCAGAGGTGGGAGTTTAAGGACCACCCCAGGAGACTCCCTGGATAGTTAGCTCTCTTTGATGAAAAGGGTTCTATCCAGCACAGTAATGATTTGTGGAAAGAAGGCAGGAGGGAAGGAGGGACAAAGGGAGACAGGGAGACAGGGAGAGAGAAGGAAAGAGGGAAGCAGGCAGGGCCAGAACATGGGGGAGGAGGTACAGGCCTTTTCCAGGTGCCAGTGTAGAGAAGGTGGTAACACGTGGGCCTGGTGGTAGAGAGGATGGGGTTCTCACAGGAGGGTGAAGTAAGGGGCATGAGAGATGGGGACTTTGTTCTCCAAAGGTGAAGGCTGCCTGGGGAGGAAAGGAGCGGGGTTTCTAGGCAGGGGCTGGTTTGGAGACTTTGCCACCCTCCCATCTATAGGTGAGGACAGAGCAGTGGCCACGGTGTGGTCAGGACTGGGGGTCCATTGTGGGGGTGGGGACTCATGCTTTCTCTGTTAGGCCAGTGGTGAGTGTGGGCCCCTCTTCTGCAGGCTCCACCATCCTGGCTGATCGGGGCATCCCCTCGCTCCCCTGCTCGCCTGCCTCCACACCAACCTCACCCAGCGCTCTGGGCAGCCGCCTTTCCGACCCCCTGCTCAGCACGTGCAGCTCTGGGCCTCTGGGTGGCTCTGCTGGTGGTGAGTATGTGACCCTCCAGTTCCGGTGGCCATGTTGGACCTTTCCCTTTGCAGAGGCCCCAGGGCAAGAGGGACACAGCCTCTGCCGGGGCTGGATCTGCAGAGGGCCAGGGCTGGGCTTAGTAAGTCCTTATTGGGTGGTGACTTCTGGGACAGGTCCCTCCTGTCCCCTAGCTGGGCTCAGGAGGCTTGTGCCTAAAAAGATTTGGGGTCCTTCCCCTCTCCTTCCTGCTTTCCTTCCCCCTTCCCTCTCCTTGCCTCCTGGGCAGCCTGGTCCTCGTCAGGGGTCCAGGTGGGCTGTGGAGCTCAGCCTCTTCCCTAGGCAGGAAGCTGGGTTGGCTGAGTGACTAAGCAGTTCTCCTGGAGAGGGACACAAGCCCAGGGACCCTCTTCCCATATGAGCCCCATCCCCTCCTGACTGGTGCCCTTTGCCCCCAGGGACAGCCCCCAACTCTCCAGTAAGCCTGCCTGAGTCACCGGTGACCCCAGGCGGAGGCCAATGGAGTGATGAGTGTACCATTTGCTATGAACACGCGGTGGACACGGTCATCTACACATGTGGTCACATGTGCCTCTGCTATGCCTGTGGCCTGCGGCTTAAGAAGGCCCTGCACGCCTGCTGCCCCATCTGCCGCCGCCCCATCAAGGACATCATCAAGACCTATCGCAGCTCCTAGCCCACTGCGGAGCCCTACCCTACATACCCACCTCCACAGACTTCAGCCTGGTGCCAGCTGAGGGCCAAGTGAACAGGGCCCTTCCCCTCATTTTGGAAACTCTCCTCCATTAAACATGGGAAACCAAGGCCCGTGAGGTTTGGGCTGAGATGGGTCTGAGGCAGGGAGGTGGGGGCAGAAGCACATCAAAGGCAGAGCAGAGGGGAGGAAGTCACGCCACACCTTTCCCTTCTCTGCACCCACCTTTTTCCTGCATGCTGGGGGGCTACATTGGGGTCTCAACCTGTGTCTATCCCTTTCCAGCCAGGCAGACTTCTAGGAGGGCCCTGTAGCCTCTGTGGTACGTTGGCAAGAATTAGAAAATGCTTACCTTCCTCTGGGTAGATGCAGCCCTGGGCCAGGGC
The DNA here is from genome assembly GCA_007922755.1 of Pedetes capensis. NCBI lineage: Eukaryota > Metazoa > Chordata > Mammalia > Rodentia > Pedetidae > Pedetes > Pedetes capensis. The sequence continues at coordinate 80,579 of VMDO01001136.1, read as the reverse complement.
GTATGGCTTGGCCAGTGGAATAAGGACTGGCTCTTAGCCTTCATTTGCTCTCTTAACCAGCTGCCCTTGAGCAGTGTACAATCTGCTCAACAGAGACCCTTGGGTGAGCAACTCCTGCGCTGCTGTCTCACTCTTGGACCTATGCCCTCCTCTTTTCTCTCTTCCCTGCCCTTGGGGCCTGGCAGCTGAGGACAAGGCCAGCGGACTCCTTTCACCCAGGGCAGCTGCAGCTTCCATGCCATTTCTTTCGTGCCCCTGCTCCCCACCCAGGGTGGGTGGATGGGCAGGCTGCAGAGGGCTCCAGGTCTTGGCTCCCTGGCCCCATGCCCAGCTGCTATGGGCAGGAGTCCTTCTGGCTGTAGCCTTCTGCCCCAGCAACCTGGCTAGGTGCTGTTGCCTAGGGGTGCCCTTGGTATGGAGTGGTCTGGTCTGTCTGCTGCCAGGGTCTTTAAGAACAGGATTGCAGCCATCCTCCAGGGCCCATCCTCCCACATCTCAGTGCTGGCTTGGGCCTGGGCTCATCCTCAGAGGCTCCACATGCCCTGGAGGGGTGAGGGTTCCCTGGGCTATGACCAGACTTTTCCCTTTTATTTATTTATTTATTTATTTGGTTCATGGGTTTTGTTTGTGGGTGATTCCCCACTCCCTGCGCCCATGGAAATGCTTCTGTGGAGCGGGGGCTGGTGACTAGGAGTACCACGAATGAAGTGGTACTCCCTCCAGTTGGGCCACATCCGAGGCCTCCTGGCCCCATGTCTGATTGGGGGCTGGTGGATCACACAGAGCCACAAAGTGCCCTTCCTTTGGGCCGGAGCTGGGTTACTGTGGTTGGCTCAGGGGCCTCAGGTAGCCTAGCAGTGAGTCCCCCTCCACCAGGGTATCAAAAGTTCTAGGAAGGCCGAAGGAGGGGAGCCCAGCACGGGCTGAGGACCAGGACTGGGGACCCTTGTCAGAGGCCGGCAGCCCAAGGGATGGAAGGCCAGGGCCTGGCTCCTGGCACCTCTGGGTTCTACAGACCATGTGCCCGGCCACTTTAGGTGATGGTCACCTAGCCCTGCCCGCCATCCCCAGTGAGTGTGGCACTTTGGTCCAGGCCTTGTTCTGCCTATTTCTAATCCTCACTGCTGGCCAGGCATGTGGCTGGGCCAGATGGCTGCCTGCCAGACCCCAGCTTCCCCTTGCAAAGTGGTCATCTGGGAGTGGGCAGACATTCTGTGTGGCTCTTGGGAGTTCTGGGGGTGTGGCCAAGAGGTGATGTGATGAAGAAGTGCTGAGCACAGGACTTCAGGCTGGGCCTTTGCCTGCACTGGCCTTGTAGAGGCTTGGGAAGTCACCCTGCCACCCCGCCGTCTCACCTCTTCAGTCACTGGCATTGGTGGACCCTTCCCCTGGGAGCGCCCAGCGGCTGGCTAGTGGCCTCATCCAGTCAGGGTCCCAGCCCAGAGGTGAAGAAAGGGCCTTGGTGCAGGGGCTGCCTGGCCAGAGGTGGACAGAGGGCCATGGTCCTTCTGTTAGTCAGGGGAAGCCACCACCACTTTTGTGAATTCAGGTTGCTGTGATTGTGAATAAAGGTGATTTCATACCAGCCCGAGGGCTGCGCTGTGCATGCAGAGGCTGCAAAGGAGAGCTGGTGTGCATGTGCACCCTGGGAGTGGATGGGTGGGGATCACCAGGTGTGGCCCTGGCCTCTTGGTTTAACAAGGCCTCTGAGGCCATGAGGTGAGCTGGGACAATCCAGGGAGGCTCCCTGGAGTCGAGGCTGGGATGCCAGGTGAGTGTTGAGTTGGGAGAAACTGCTCCTCTTCTGCTAGCCTCAGCCCCCCGGGTCTGTGAGGAGTGGGGCGTGTGTGTCCCTGGGAAGTCCTGAGGGTGCAAGGCTTCCTCTCTTCGATTGTACCAGCTCAACCTGGTCAGAGATCCTGTGGGGTGAGCACTGCCACCTAGGGGATGATAGGGGTAATGACAGCCCCTCTCTGGTCAGCAGGTTCTAGGTTCAGGCCCCACCTGGGGCTGGAGCTCAGCTGTGTTCCTACTGGTGTGTGCAGAGACCTGTACCATGGGGGTGATGCACATAGGGTTAAAGGGTGAACTCCGGACAGGGACCTTTTGAGGAACTTTCTAGGTGTTCTAAGTACATCTTGGTTGGTGGTTGAAAAAATTGGGAGTGGCAGGGAGGCAGCCAAAGTGGCCCCAAGATCTAGGCAGTGTTGAAATGGTGCGCATTTGGCAGGGCAAGGTCTCAGAGGCACGTGGGAAGTCTGCATACCCACCCTCTCCTGGGAAGATGCTCTGGCTACCCAGCTCTGGCCTTGAACCCCTGCACCAGGACCCCCCTGCCCTGCTTACTGGAGTGCAGCATAAGTGGGTGAGGGGCAGAGGTCCAAGTTAGGCTAGCCTTGGGCACTGTTCAGAAAGCCTCCTGAATGGGGGAGGAACCGGAGGAACTTGAGTCAGATTACAGCCGATAGTGGGGACTGACCTCTCCCTTCCATGCCCTCTTAGAGGGCCGGGGGATGCTGGAGTCGGCTGTGTTGGGTTAGTAGGGCTTTTGCTATTCAGCTGAATGGGTTTTCTGGTGTCAGGAAGAATTAGGTGATTCTGTTCAGTTAAAAAGGCCAAAAACTTTATTTAGTTTTCAGGGAAATACAAGATGCATGTAAACATAAACAAAATACAAAACAAAACAACCCAAATCTTAGTCTAGAAGCATGCCAAGACAGTATTTCTGCAGACCAAAGAGTCCCATCAAAGTGATAAAGGACACCTGGAAAGTGGCAGGTCATGGGGCTGAGTCCCTTCCCCAAGGACACTGCATTTTTTGTGATGAGATTTAAAAAAACACCCCACTATTAAAAACATCAGAAACATGGAGATAGTTTAGCACCACCATTGATCCTGGAAATTTTTTAGCACTCACATTGACTGCACTGCTTTTAATGTCCTTTTCTCCAGTTTCCCTGCTGAGGGGGGAGGAGGGAAAAGGCCAACGGAGGGGCTCCTCCTAACCCCACGGAGCCCACTGAGAGCTGGGTGGGGGCGAGTGGACACCAGGTGAGTGGACACTGTGGAGCCCCAGCGGCATCAGCCAGCTTACTCCCAATCACATATATCTTGCTCAGAAGTCACCTTCCTGCAGACCTCTTGGTTACTGGCAGGGAAACCCATTCCCCAGCCTGTGTCCTGGATTCAAAGAAAATCTTTTGCAGGAAACAAGTTGTAAATTCAATAACAGTGAATGTTTGCTCTTCTTTGAAATAAACACTTAAGTGCAGTGTGCCTTGGTTAGAAGCCATGAGAAAATGTCAGGGCATATCTGTGAATAGGTGTGCATTTCACCTGGTCTACTTCACAGTGGGAGGCAGACTCAGCCAGTGGAGTCACCATAGCTATCATTAGAGAGCCTTGGGAATAACTGGGTCAAAAGAAGGACAAATGAGTTCACCTTCCTCCCAGCCAGGCCTGATGGAGTCTGAACCCTGAGTTCCAGTTTGGGGATGGCAGGTCCCTATTGCATGGCCCATCCAGGTCACTGGTCTTTGATTTATACAGTTTGACAGGCTAGCTATGAATTGGACAAGGGGCAGTGAGCAAAATCAGCTGGGAACCTGGGAAATGGGTATGTCTTCAGGAAATGGGGCCTCAAAACTCAGATTGGTTTGTTGCTTGCAATACGTCTTCACTAAGTAAGTCAATGACCATTCACTGGAGCCCAGCTTGTGGCCCAGTCACAGTTTTCTCTGGCCAGCTTCTTCTATGGCCAAATTTGGAGGATTTTCCAACCTCTAGCTCTGGCCGGACCCTCGGGTGGTGAATCACAAAATTCCCTGTGTACATGATCTTCTTCCTGAAACACTCAGAATCCACTTCTTCCTTCTTCCTAATCAAAGACAAAGCAAAACTCCAAACTGTCTTTAAGCTTTCCCACACCTTTTCTAGCTTGAAGACATTCTCTTCTGGAAGTCTCGCTCCCGGTGAAGGGGTGGTAAGCCCCAGCCACCCCAAACATGCACAGGCTCATCTTGCCGACTTGCCTCTCACTTGCCTCCAACATGCTCGAACCGTCCTTTTGCTCTACAACAATTCTATCTCACACACACCTCTTGAGTCTCACTCAGCTCATTGGCCAGGATGGGACTGGGAGCAAGGCAGGGACCTTCAGCACAGGTGACCCCAACCTCTAAGGCCACTAAACTCTAGGACTGGGATGGGAGAGGGTGCTGATTGTCAAGGTCAAGTGCAAACTTGGTATTTAGAAAGACAGGATAGAGGAAGGGGGAATCACAGACTAATCCCAACCTTATAGGCAGGCTGGGATCAAGGCTTTGGAAGGTAGCACCTTCTACCCAGTCTTTAAGCACCAGCGTGCTGGCCTTGTGGCCTGGGGACCCGGGAGCACAGGACAAAGCAGGAGGGAAGTTAAAATCAGTGGGATAAGGGCACAGGTCATTTACCATGTTCTTTCACTGGCTCTGATCATAGGACTTGCAAACAGAGGATTTAGCCAGAAGGCTCAGTAAGATTCAGGGGACCCTGACACACTACCATGAAATGCTCAGGCAGGCCTGCGGTGGAGTCGGGAGGTCTTGTGGGACACACCATGAGTTCATTCTCAACATACTTAGCCTGACCCTCCCTCAGGAACAAGAACCAAGGCACTAAGAGCTCTTGGATCAAATGGAGATCCTCATACTGATGATGTGTAGGATGAGGGGTAACAGCCTGTCAGGGGACACATCTGCAGGTGGGTGACCTACCGTAACCACCTCAGCTCTTCCATACCCAACAGCATCTCCTTTCAACATCTTCATTTTGGAGCCTGGGACAATGGCCTAGACTGCTTCTGCTAGATCTGTTAATGCCAGTGTGAAGTTTCCAACTAAATAATAAAATAATTACAAAAAAAAAAAAAAAAAAAAAAAAGGACACATTGCACTCTTCAGCCAGAATCGTGTGCGTGAATGATACGCACACTTGCTGCCAGAAGCCGTGAGTCCCTTGGGACCTGCCCAATGCCAAGGACTGATTCCATGGAGACAGCTCAGCTTGCCCGGTAGTTTTTTTCTCTAACCCCATGTTATTTAGTTCAAGTGGAAAATGATCAACACTTACTCACACGTGCACACACACATTCTCAACATACAGCCCTCAAAAAAGTGAGGGAATCTTAATTCTTTAGCCATGTGGACTGTTCTCTTTCCAGAGAGCTCTGCATGGAGATTCTCACATTGGCTATGTGGATGGATCTACTCCAAGGGAGACACCCATACAGGGTCCCAGTCCCACTCCAGGCAGAGATCCGTGTCTGTACGGAAAGTCAGTAAATGTGGGGTTGGAGCAGCAGGTGTACAGTACTGGACGTGGAGGTGGTGAGCCGGCAAGGACACGCCTGCTGCCCTGGGGGGCAGAGCTCCAGGCGCTTGGACTACAGGCGGACCCCCATCCCTGCTGCCACTTTCTCTGCTGGCACCGAGGAAGGAGGAGGCTGGCTTGGTACCTGTTGGTGGGGGGGATTCTGTCTGCAGAGGGCCCCAAGCAGGCCTCTCAGAATCTTGTCTAAAGATGCTTGCAGACTGTCTGGGTGTGGGGCAGAGCCAGGGTTTGCTCCTCAGGCCAAAGTCATTGAGATGAATGGGTGGCCTGGGCTCAGCCCCAGGCGCTGTGGCAGGTTTGTGGGAAGTGGATCTCACTGGGTGTGTGGAGCTTTAGGCACCCTCACCCTCCGGTGGGTGTGGTTACATCCAGGGTTCCTGCCCATAAACTGAACTGAGGTTCCATAGCTTTAGGAAGATCCAAACACACATCAGAAAATCATGGCCTAAACATCAGGAGCTTGGGGTGAGAGAGCTGCTGGGAGTTGGACAGGTCTGAGCAGCTGGCTGCAGAACGACAGAGAAGAAAACAAGGATCTGTTCCTGCGTGTCTTTGAGCTGCTCTGGGGACTGGGCCCAGGAGGCTGAGAGCCCCATGCCACTTCACTGAATCCCTTTCTTCGGGGTGGACAACCTCCGAAAAGGGGCTGCCTTATGGTAGCACCTACCATCTTGCCAGGGAAGGCGGAGAGGGGAAGAGGGCTGCAAGATCAAACCCCACAAACCCACTTCTGTGTGCCACGGTTGTGACTCCTTCCAGCAGCCCCCTCCCGCCTTCTGCAGACTCGTCCACGGGGTCTCCCTCCACCGAGCCTGTAAGCCCTGGCATCCCTCATGGTTAATATTGCACTTTTCCTGTCTCAGATTGTTTTCATTTTCCATTGAGAATGCAAAGTATTTGGAGGGAGAAGGGGAAGTAGGTAACCTTAAAGAAACAATATATTAGTTAAATACAAAAACAGGAAAAGTAGGGGGTTATTTAATCTTACTTTTGCCCCTTAAAAACAAAATACTACCAAACCAAGGTCTAAACTTAAATAATTCTACACCTACTCTGCAAGTACTAGTAATATGAAAATAATGTTTGACCGAAATTCCCTTGTCTTTTTTTCCTTAGCTGATAAAAGTAGTAACATGCCTTGCTGAGGAAAGCGATGGATATAAATGCCGGTAAAATATGCCGCTCTAACATCTGAAAGTGATTACAATGATTCTATATAATGCCTTCGTCCAAATGGAGAATCGAGGAAGGAGAAAAAGAAACCCTTGAGGCCAGGCTGGGGGTGGACAGGCTGAGACCTGGCAAATGGAGCCGGCCACAGTCACTGGTTGGAGGGAGGCCCCAGGGCCGGCAGCACACCTGCTGCTCAGCGGGGCTCCCTTGCAGCCCCCCTCCTGCTGCCTGCAAGGAGGCCTCAAGGCCTACTGGGAAGAGCAAGGAGAAGCCAGGCAGCCAGGCCTGCTGTGACAAAGAGGGATGAGGTGGGAGAGAGATGAAGACATTTTTCCCCTTGTCATAAAAGAAAAAGGTCTTTAAACTGAAAGAAAAACAAAGCACCAAATGATGCATTTTCGGGCATTATATAAACCTCAATAATGACCTCAGAAGGGCTCATTATGATTAAAGTTGCAGTATACAGCAATACAATGTCATTTCACATTTTCAATCACAACTAATGGAAAACTAGGTTTGGACATTGCTGAGATTTCATTTTCTTTTTTGCCTCTTAGTCCGATCTGGTTTTCCTCCAGATGGGTCAGAGCCCCAGGCCCCTCTCCTCTGCTGCTGCTGGCAGTACCCTCCAATGTCACAGAGCAGCTCAATAGCTCTAGGGAAAAGTCCTCTTGCTTGGGTGGAGCTGGGAGTCCAGGGGCACAAGGCCTGGCAACGCTTGGCTATGTCGGAGAAGGACTGGCCTGCACCCTTCTTGCTTCAAGTATTAATATCTTTTGAGTTAGCGGGGTTTGTGCCGTGTAGTGAGTTAGGGGTGGATGGTGAGGGCCTGAGGTGTGGTGTGAAGACTGGGGCACAGTGAACCCTGTCCACTGCCCAAATCTGTGATGTCACCAGGTGGCAGCATTCCCCACTTTTCCCGGAAGCTTGAGCAACTCCCAGCAATCCTTGGGGCTGGATGTCACAATGTAAACATGATGACCACACAATAAACTGTAATGGGGGTCGGGAGGAAGACGGGATTAATATAGTGGGGAAATTTGCCATGAACCAGCTGGGTGACTTGGGGAAAGTCCTGTCCTGTCCTTAGGCTGAAGGCACAGGAAGGGATGGGATGGAGCAACCTCTGAGGTCCCTTCTAGTCCTGCCTTTTTAATGACTTCCGAGGACTGGGAATCAGGGAGAGAGGCTCTCGAGGGGACAGGAGAATGTGGGTGGCAGAGGGCTTGACAGGGCAGTGTGGATGGGGGGTAGTGGGAAAGGCAGGCTCTGGGGAGCACTGGGGTCGGTCCAACTGAGATGCTCTGTGCTGGGCAGCCGCATGCTAATTCCCTCCTGGCCTGGCTGGTGCACTAGCAATTGAGCTGGCTCAGTGTAGACATCTGAGGAGTGAGGCCACGGGCCCTCCCCCTGGAAGACAGCTACGTGGAAAGTCCTTTCACCTGACAGTCGCTCTACTTTTAAATTTTATTTTAAATAATCATAAATTACTTTTTCTTCTTTTAATAAATATGTGCTGTTTAAAAACGAGAAAAGTATATACTGCATCTTTAAGTAATGCACTTTGCTCTCTGGGTTTCTTTCTATTCCACCTTATTTAAAGTGCATTAATTAAAAAATAATGAACCACTTCTTTATCATTATTGTTCAAATAAGTACAAATAATATTAATATGAAGACACTAAAACCACTACCATTAGTACTGCAATCTAGCAGATTAACTCAATATCCTGCTCTATTTAATACTGTCCAGCAGAAAATAACTAATTTCAACTTTAAACAAACTCACCAACAAAGCAAAGGAAACAAAACAATCTCACCATGCCCCTTTGACAAAGAACACGAACAGTTTGCTACAGCTGGCAGGCATCAGTGTGTGGCGAGGGACAAGGGCTTGGGGATGCCAGGCAAGGGCTCTGGGATCTGGGAGGCCAGGGGAGGTGGGGTTGGAAGGGAATCCAGGAGGGACTGAGACGCTGGGTCCCAGGTGATCTCCTTGGGGAAGAGTCGGGTGAGGGAGGCCCTTCCTCCTCGGTAGAAACCTGCAGCCTTTTCGTCCAGCGATTCTGGCAGCTTAGTCGGCAGCTGTGAAGCCTGATCTGTCCGAAAATCAAAGGCACATGCGGAAATCCACTCCCAGCAAAGGGTGAGTCCTTGGGGAAGCCGCTGGGCTTCTTTCTGGAGGGTCCCCTCTGAAATATCAACCACTGAAAAACAATAAAAGCTGACAGAAGACCTGCAGGAGCTTCTTTCTCTCGCTTCTCTCCTTATGGAGGCACCACCCCTTAGGAAGGCCAGGCCAGCTCCTGGCTCCGAGGTCCTCCGTCTTCTCGGGCACCTGTGCCACTGGTAGCAAGACTCAGGGGCCCAGCCGGGTCCCCTCTGCCTGGGGTGGGGCCACGGCTGCTTCTCCACAGTTCCTATGTATGGATTTCTTTCATCCCTGCCCAGGCAGGAGAATATATGCACAATGACGGTCACCCAGTGGCCAGGGGGCTGCCTGCTCTCCAAAGCTCTGGCTCCTAACAACACTCTTCACCCTTTTGGGAAGGGTTTGGCCCCTCTGATGTGGGCAGCAACCACAGCAGTTTCTCCATTTAACCGAGCCCGGGACCTGGTTGTACCCAGGCTCCAATCCCTCTGGCAAGTGCCACGTGCAGGCCCCGTCCATACACTGGAAATCAAACGAAACTACGTGGCTTATGGAAGAGCAAGAACATGAAACCGAAGTCAAAAATAAAACATATCCCTCCACAGAATAGAACAGAAAAGCGCCAGCCACCAACCTCCCCTTTCCCATGGGAGGCTGACCCCCTTGGGCCCACAAACAACTCCTAAGCCTGAAACCAAAGGCCTGACGTACAACCCCAAACCAATAAACCTCTACTGAAACAAAGGAATTGCCTGCCCAGAAACACCTAATGTAATCTGTGTAGGCTACGAAGAGGCGGGCGTCACTTGCCCTCTCTGTAAACCTTGGCATCATGTCATCCGTGGTGCCCCAAGGAGGGCGGGCTCTCTTCTCAAGGACAAAGTAGTGACAGCTAAGAAACATAGTCCTTGATGGCACCTGGTAATTTCTTTAAGTACCAAATATGGACAGTGGTCCCTGACCCAGAGAAGAGCTGAGCTCATGAGACATCGCCAAACTGGTGGTGTCTTCTAATGTACCTGCCAATGGCAGGTGGTGGCAATCCTTGGGACACCAGCACAATCACAAAAACGTATTAGAACAATACATGGGCTACCTTGGGTGGCAAGAAGCCAGCCACTAAAATGGCCAAGCAGGGGCAAGATACCAGAGATCCCCTGTGACCACATCTTTTACAGATTTGCAGCAAAGGCACAATTGGGGTCTCCCATAAGGCCTGTCCCAAATGGCACACAGTCCATCAGTGACGTTACCAAGGTGCCCGTGTGGGTCCCAGCTTTCTCGCCTCTGGTTCCCAGGCCTGCTATTCCCTTCCCTACTCAATGTGGGCCCCTCTCATACCCTCCCTTCCAGCTGGGGGGCATCTTTGAGGTCACACATTCTGTAGGGTTCAGTGTTGTTTTCCCCCCACCCGCTCCCACTGTGTCCTTCCCCTCATGTGCCTGCCACTGCTCATCCAGTGGCAGCCACAGTGGCACACTGAGGCTGGAAGGACCCTATACCCTCTGTTAGTTCTTCTTCTCAAGGTAGTTGGAGGGCACCCAGCCTTTGAATGGCTTCACTTCATCTAGGATCTGGCAGTACCACCAGCCGTTGGGGTTCCTCTCCAGCACCTCCATGGACACCCCCTCCTGGAAGCCGGCTGTCTCCTCGTCCCCCTCATAGTCCGCGATAGAGACATACACATCTTTGAGGTTATTGTGGATGAACTGGGACTTCTCAATGGGCTTGGGGCGCACAGGGGACACGGGGATGCCGTTGCGCTGGGTGGGCAGCAGTGGTGAGTCTGAGCCCTGGCTGGTGGCCCTCTCAGCCAGGCGGCCCTTGGCCTCAGTAGCCGCTGAGCGCGCAGTGCTGAAGGAGGAGTTCCGGCGGACGCCTCGGAGCCCATCGGTGGCTGTGAGCGATTCATTCCTCCGCAAGGCGCAGGACAGGTTGTTGTCCTTGGGTGGAGGGGACACAAACACAGACTGAGGCCTGACAGCCACCTGCCGCACGCCGTTCCTCATCTTCACCGCTGCAGTGCCTGAGCTCTTGCCAAAGCCTCCAGGGGGCTTGGAGGGGATGGGCGGCGTGGCCCTCTTGCTCTGGTTGACTGTGTTCAGCACTTGCACCCGCTTCTCGATCTTCTCCAGGCTGTCTGACTTGCCCTCGTGCTGCCTGCTCTTTACTGCATCAGGCTCTTTGCCAGCAGGGTCGGGCTGCTGGTTCTCATCAGGCACCAAATAGTGGGAGGGGGCCCAGCCCTCCAGCTCCCCAAATCGCACATACCACCAACCACTTTCTAGCTTCTCCAGCACGTGCACCTCGGCACCTGCAGGGAAGCTGATCTCGGAGTCCTGGACCTTCTGGTAGGCACTGCATGTCACGTAGGAGCTGGTCTGCCCTTCTGACTCCTTCTTGGGGGTACATGGAGGAGTGGCGGCCGGGAGGGTGATGACATCAGCCGAACCCCTCCTAGACCCCTCGTTGGGCCCCTCAGAGGCGGACTTGGGGGGCAGCTCTGATTCTTCGCTCCTGGAGCCCTTAAGACCCCCCCGGAGCTGGCCTATGGGTCTCAGCTGGCGCCGTAAAGTGCTGATGTCCATCTTCTCTTGGCTCTGTGACTCTGCTCGGTTTAGGAATGGCTTGGGCCGGACTGAAGGCTTGGCCCGGGCACAGGAGGTCAGCCCAGCCTTCACATCAGTGTCTTTCTTGGCCCCAACCTTGGGAGTGCCGCGGATGCCTGCGTCCGAGGCAGAGCGGGGTTTCAGGTCTCCACTATTCTTGGACAGGGAGGAGGAAGAGGAGGAGGAGGAGGAGCAGGTGGTGTTGATGGTGATGGATGAGGAAAAGGAGGCTGAGGAGTGGTTCTTCCCCAGTTCGGCCTGGGCGTTCTTTTCTGCCTTGAGCTTTAGGAGCGATGATGATTTGGGGGAATCTAATTTGGGTGAGCTTTTCCGGGCTAGGGACAGTGACGAACCTCCTGGGGAGTCACTGTCTCCAGATGAGCCTCTGGCCAACAGGGCGTCCTCTGTGTATGGCCTGAAACCCTCATTCTCGTAGATGGTCTCCTCTTCCAGGGCCACGTCCTCAGAAGACTCGCCCACCTTGAAACGGGCGCGCTGCAGGGAGGAGGCCGGTGAGGGCCTGCGAGGCTGGGCAGGCCGCCTGTCCCCTGAGCCCCTGTCCTCTGCAGGTTCCTCGCTCAGCTCTGGCTCAGAGTCGAAGCCAAAAGCAGGGATGTCATACTCGGGCTCCTCGTACTTGAGCTTCCGCGGGGAGTCCTGGCTCTCGCTGGTACCTGTGGGACCCTCCTCGGACTCCTTGGGCTTGCTGGGGGGTGCGGGTGGGGGCACCTTGGGCCGGGTCAGTGTGCTCGTGCGGCGGCTCAGGTTGGGCTTCTTGCGCTTATCTATGTACGAGGCGGGGGCCCAGCCCTCCTTCTCACCGATCTGCACGTACCACCAGCCACCTGAGTTCTTGTCGATGACCTAGGGGAAGAGGGGAGACCAGCTTGTGAGTTGAGATGGTTGTTGGGACCCTACAGTGACCCAGGCTAGGGGCTTCCACTTTGGCTCTGGGCTACATCATCTCCCTTTTCCAAACCACCAAACTAAGCCCTTGGGTAAATGGCCGAAGATTCCATATAGTAAGTGACAGACCAGAATTCAGATCCAGGTCTCCAGCATCTCCTGGCTGGGGTGGGATCCCACTCTCCAGGTCTCTGGCCCCTGGTTCTCTAGGTCTGGGTCAAACCCTGGAGTCTCTTCTACAGACTCCCATTCCTCCTCCCTTTAAGCTGCTACACCATTCCCAGGCTCTTCCAAACCCAACTCAACAAGGACGCAGATGTACACAGAACCACTGTTCCATGGCCCCATCCTCCTCCCACCTCCAATATTCCCTCTAAAGGTCCCTCAGGTGAGAATGAATTGAACGTAGGCCTGAAAACAAACCCTTTGGGAAGAGCATCTCCCCAGCATCCCCTGCCTGTGCCCAGGTGACTGACTGTGGAATCCCAGCAAAATCTCACCTGTCTTTAGGTTGAAGGGTAAGGGGCTTTCAAGTCATTCTCATGTTAGTATAAACTAGTCCGACAAGCTTCCTCCTTAACTTCTACCTGAGATGGGCTAATGGCGAGGAGTTTGATTGCTGGTTGTGCCAGGGTTCATTTGCAGTGGGGAACATAAAGGGAAGATAAATTGGGATTGTGGCATTACTGGAGAAGAGGTCCCAGGGAGAACCTCTGGGGAGGTTCATGAAAACACTGGCACTGGGGGAGGAGGGACAAGGAAGGAAGGGAGGGGGGAGAATGCCAAAGGAAGATCTTGAGACCAGGCCTCTGCAGCCCTGCCCTAAGATATCCCCGCTCCTTTGGCCCTATATCCCATCCTTCCTCAGCCTACCCTGGCACCTGAAGTTCAAGTTCAGGTAGATCCTACTAAGTAGGATCTCCCACACTGAAACTTCAGGCCCTCCTAGAAACCTATCCACCGTGGAGAGAACGAGTTCTCTTGGAAATTTTCAGACATGATTTTTGTTTAGTTTTTTTTTTTTTTTTTAAATGGTGCTGCTCTGTAGCCCAGACTGGCCTTGAACTCCCAATCCTTCTGCCTTAGCCTCTTGAGTGCTGGGATTACAGGCATGTGCCATGATACCCAGCCCAGCATGTAATTTAAAAATGTTCACCTTGGGAATGCCACTTCTTCAGCAGGCAGAGGCTGCCCAATGCGTCTGACAGTTCCATGGGTACTACTTGGATTTAAATCCGAGACTACACAAAGCCATTCGAAAGAAACAACCAAGCCACAGATCTTCTCTGTCCCTGGAGTATCACACTCAGTACCAGTGAAATACAAAATACATTAGTTTCCCCTTATCTAAGGTTTTGCTTCCCAGGGTTCCAGTCATTCTCTATCAATTATAGTCTGAAATTACTAAATGGAAGCTTCTAGGAATAAGCAAGTCATAAATTTTAAATGACTTTTATTACAGTATATTGTTATAATTGTTCTACTTTTAGTTGTTACTGTTAACCTATTACTGTGTCTAATTTATAAGTTACACCTTATCACAGATGAGCATATACAAGAAAAAACAGTAAATATACACTATTTGGCACTTCCATTGTTTCAAGCATCCCGAAGGGTCTTGGACCATATCCCCTGTGGAGAAAGGGCATGAATGAAGAGCTGCTCCCTGAGCCTCTGTCCTCTGAAGGCTATGGGAGGGACACCTCAGGGTCTATTACCCCTTTTTGAAGAGAGAAATATTCAACGCTTGGAGGAGGAGAAGTGATTGCACAAAAGACCAGAGGTCCTGTGGTACGGCTGTGGCCACTACTGGATTCCCTGTGCCTAACCACATTCTCCCAATAACAGCACTTCCTGATGAGGGTTCTGCAGACTCCTGGCCCCTGGGAGAGGAAGCTTATGGGCCAGACCACCTTGGTAATGCTGCCTATGCTGGTGCCCTTGAGGAGATTGTTGGTGCCATCCCTACAGTAGCTTCCACAAGGCCCTGCCATCAGAACAATAAAACAGGTGGGATTTTGTTCAACCCACCGTCTGCCAAGCTCATGTGCCCACAGTAGCCCTTTGATTCGAGGTAGCCCCTTCCCAGCCCCTTCACATGCTTTGGGAAATGTCACTATGTGACAAGCACAATAAGAGAGCAACTGTGGGGTCAATGCCCACGTCCTAGGTTCCAGTTCTGGCCGTGGCTCTGACTAGCTTTATGCAAGCACTCATCGCTTGTGGAGCTGGTTTCTGCACCTTGTCTGCCTGCTCTTCAGGAACCCTGCTAGCAGGCATAGAACAGGAAATGAGGCCTTTGACCACAATGAGTAAAGCCTCAGCCTCACAGCCCAAGGCTTACCTCTGCCTTCTGTCCACCCCGAAAGCTGATCCCGTCAGAAATGCAGGACTGGAACTCGGCAATGGTGTAGTACTCCACCTCGACGGAAGGGGGCTCTGGTGGCTTTGGCAGCTGGAACCCCTAAGGTGGAGGGAGAACACCGTGAACAAAAGCCAGCTAATCAGAACAGAAACAAGGCCAAGGACTGGTGCCCACTTCGGAGAGCAGCTGGCCTGGCAGACATCTGTTACCCCACAAGGCTGCCCTCCTGAGGCGGCTCTGATGATACTTAGGATCCACGTAAGACTGATCTGAGCTATCGGAATGCTCACTAATAATTCAGCACTTTCTACACTTACATCTCTGGAAGGCAACTTTTCAGATGTTTCAATAGCGGGGTCCCAAAATGAAAATTAAAAGGCAGAGAAATCATTCTGACAAAGCCCACGCACTGTCCTGTAAGAGGATAGCCACCCTCCTAGGTCTAAGAGTGAGGGGCTGCAGGTGGTGCCCCTGGCAGTAGAGGCAGGGAGAGGGAGCCAACCACCGCCAGTGGGGCGAGGTGGAAGTGTGTCTGGGCAGTGGTGCTGGGTGAGAATTAAGTCTTTGGCAGGTCATCTTGATGGTGCCAAATGGTCAGGTAAGCCCCAAATAAAACTCAGGATCCTCTGTCTCTGTGGGCAGCTAGAACACACTGGATGTTCTAAATGCTATGTAGACACTGGCACATAACATCTAAGCATGGCATTCAAGGACTCCTGGAATTTGGTCTAGGCCCATGATTTGTGAGCCTCATTTATTAATTTTATAACCATTTGCTGTGTGTCTACTGCGTGCCAGACACTGGTTAGAGGTGCTGGCACTCAATAGTAAATAATGTGGACAAATGCCCTGGTGGAATCCAGCTTTAGCCCCCCCTACTCTGGCTAACACAGCTTTTGGGTCTCCTCATTTATGCCCTTCCTCATATCAAAGAAGTTAAAACAAAGCAACTGAAAAAATGGAGGGAGGGGAAAGCAGCTGCAGGGTGGCAGGAAGACCTGAAAGTCTTCCTGGGAACCCTCTATTGCTCAGCCTTGTGCTAGCTTCTAAGGACTTCTGGTTGTTAGGTGCCATCGAGTAGGTATCTGACTCATAACAGCCCTCTGTACAACAGATAAAACACTACTGTCAATGCTTCTCTGTTGTTCATAGGGTTTTCAATGGCAGAATGACTTTTGGGAGTGGGCTGCCGGGTCCTTCTCCCAAGCCTACAGCACCTGGTATTCCCAGGTGGTCTCCCATCCAAGTACTAACCAGGCCCAACCCTGCTTAGCTTCTGAGATCTGATGGGATCGGACGTTCCAGTCCCAGTGATTTACCAGCTGAGTGGTCCCGAGCAAGGCCCTTGACCACTCTGAGGATCAGCTTCCTCATCTGTAAACTGGGTCACTTAGAGGGTTACTGAGATAACGTAATAACTTCTGCCCCAGGGAGGGGCCTAGAAAGAGCTCAATAAGCAGAAGCCAAAGGTCAGCCCTTCTGAAACTCTCTCCTACTCTGAACTTTCCTCATTTTTCGAGGATTAGCGCGTGCTCATCCTGCCAGTTGATACTGAGCTGTCTTGGGCCAGATTGACATTGGGGTGGAAGGAAGCTGGTTTTGGGGGCTGGGTGTGAATCAGTCAGCTCTCTCTGTCCCTGTGTCTGGCTGCAGCCACGCATGACAACAGCTGCAGTCAGGCACAAGGACAGCCTGCACCCTGGCCAGGTGGGATTCAGCAGGGCCGGACTAGAAACAGCAGCCCTGTCTCAGTGAGCCTGCCTTTGTAAGTGTGAAAGGAATGACCCCATTCTTACTGAAATCAAGTCTGCCTGAAAATAATTAGATGGGGTGAATAGGGATGAAGAATTCATTGTTCGGTTATAAAACCCCAGAGGAAAAAAGACAGGGACAGCAATGGGACTGATGGCCAAGAGCCACAGCTTCAGAAACCCCATGTGTACGGAGGGTCTCTTCAACAGACGGATGCTACCTACTTCTCCAGGGCAGATGGCACTGACCACAGTCACTTGCTGCGAAGTCCAGGTGTGACTTCAGGATATTTTCCACACAGTGTGCCCAGTGGTACTGCCCAACTGTCAGGGATGAGCACAGGAAATGGCAACCTGGCTGCCAGCCCTGTGCATACCGCATCGCAGTTCATCCTTACACCAGCCCTAGAGATGGCTGGAACCATCCCCATGTTATGGATAAGGAAATCAAGCTCTGTGGAGGGTAGATGACCTGCCTGGGGTCCCTCTGCTCCTGAGTGTCAGCAGTGGGATGCAAATCCCCACCTGGCAGGCCTCAAGCACCAGTCTTCCCACTGCATCACACTGCTCCCCATCACAGCTCTGTTCCAGTGTTCTCAGATGCCTGTCAACACTGCTGCTGCCCAAGCTCTTGCCCCTGAATGCAGGTTGCCTGCCTGAGATGCTCGTCACCAGGAAACCCCACCATCAAGAGCCAGGGACCACAGCAGTGTCAGCCCTTGGTAAGCCCCGGAATGAGCCAGTCCTTACAATTTATCCTCATCTCTGGAGGATGCTCCCTGGTCTCCCCTCTGCCCTTCCAGGATCTGGTGTCTCCCACATCCATCAGGCATTCCTAAGCAAGGCAAAGCTAAAAGGCTTCCAGGCCCACATGGGCAGCAGCCCCATTTCCAGACCCTGGCAATGCCCCTGCTGGACACTCTTGCCCGCCAGTCTAAATGTTTATGTCTGCCAGTGCAGTGGCTGGGACGGATTTATTTAACTTTGGAGTGCAGTGCATTTCCGATTATAAACTGTCCAGCCAGACCCAAGATAGGCTGGGATCTGCAGGCTTCCCTTCCCGCCCCAACCCCACAAAGCTGGAAGCCACAGCAGAGCTCTGGAAACCTCTGGGCCAACAGGCTCTGTTGCAAGACAGTCATGTAATTAGGGCTGTTACAGAGCATCTCCAGAGAAGGAACAAGAAAGAGAACAGAGAGTCAGTATGCATACCAGGCTGGATTCTCTGCGTGGTGGAGGTCTTGTCCTTAGGTTGGGGGAGCCTGAAACAAGAGATATGGTTTCAGAAGTTCCAGTCTCACAATGGGCAACAGTGTCTGCACCTGCCTTTCCTAGGTGGGACCAACTCCAGATCCCTGAAACTTTATGCTTTTGTTCAGCATCTATAAAGGACCCAATGGTCTAAACTCACTAAAGGCACTAACAGGCCTTTAAGCTTCCTTGGCTGTGCTTTCACGGGGATCCATGAATCTCCTAAGATTATGAACAGAGGCAATGCACAAACGTTGTGGGGTATATAGATTTATCAAATTTTCAAAGTTAGGAGCAGACATCATGTCTAGTTTTTGCTCAATACTAAGTCCTTAGAATGCCTGCAGCTGCATCACTGTGGCGTCCGATCCCATCAGATCTCAGAAGCTAAGCAGGGTTGGGCCTGGTTAGTACTTGGATGGGAGACCACCTGGGAATACCAGGTGCTGTAGGCTTGGGAGAAGGACCCGGCAGCCCACTCCCAAAAGTCATTCTGCCATTGAAAACCCTATGAACAACAGAGAAGCATTGACAGTAGTGTTTTATCTGTTGTACAGAGGGCTGTTATGAGTCAGATACCTACTCGATGGCACCTAACAACCAGAAGTCCTTAGAAGCTAGCACAAGGCTGAGCAATAGAGGGTTCCTAGTAAATAGAGGGTTTCTAACTGGTTGCCTAAAAGGTTTCTGGCATGAGAGCTAACAATCAAATTCAGAGCTAAACTAAAAAGCAGATTTCCTCCAGATTAAAAGAATGGATGGACACAAACAGAAGCTTGTTGTTGTTGTTAGGTGCCGATGAGTCCAGTCCGACTCATAGTGACCCTCATAGGGTTTTCAATGGCTGACTGTTTCGGGATTGTCTTGGGAGTGGGTTGCCACATCCTTCTGCCATTTTGTGGTGCTGGGAATTGAACTCAGGGCCTCAGAGACTGCAGAGCAGCACTCTATCAACTGAGCTAAATCCCAGCCCACAAACAGAAGCTAGTTCCCCATAATATCGAACAGTTTAACCTTCAATCAAAGGCATTGCTGGGCCAGGGATGGAGATGCCAGATAGCCCAGAGTTTCTGGAAGAACAAAGGAACTGCGTGAAGCTAGTCTTGTCCAAACCACCTTAAGGAGGGTGCTAAAGCCTCTATTCCTCAGCATCTTAGGTCTCTAGAAACTGGTAGAAAGTGATCAGGAAGGAGCAGTTAAGGCCCAGAAAGATGTTCTACATCTTTCATTCCACAAGGCAGCCCTGTGGATAGGCTCTCCATTTGATAACCCAGGGAGAGTAGGTTCTGTTTTTTTGGTAACAACAGCTACACATCATCCCTCTAGATTTCTAGATCCTTTCTTACAGAGAAAAGAAAGGCTTCTTGCTCTTGGGTTCCATTCCTCTGCCCAGTGGCCATTCCTGGCTCTCTCCTAGGAAAGGGGGAACGCAAGCAGCCTGAACACTCCTACAACTCATCTTCAGGGAGCAGCTGGGAGGGACGGGGCCCTCACACTCCCTGACCTCCACTCCTGTGAGGAGCACAAGAGGAGCTGATGGCTTGAAGGTCAAGGGTCAGTCCATAGCTCAGGATGAAAATGATGTGCGGGTCCCCCCAACTCCCGCAGCTTTCCTTACACCCCACGCCTGCCATGTAAACACCCTGTAGTGAGGACTTGGAGGTCAGTGTGGCACTTACTGATCTGCGCCCTCTGAGGGGCGATCCTGGCCACAGCTGGGGAACCCTGGGCCAGCTTGGACACAGTCCTCTCGGGGATGCCCAGGGCACTACCGTTGGAGGCATTGCAGAGGATGGGCAGGCTGATCTCCTTCTTAGCCATGGGGGCTTCGGGGCCCTCGCCTTCAGTTGGCGGGGTCTCTTTGTCCCCCGATGCCTTCTTGTTCAGCAGGTTGCTGATTTCCATGATGTTACCGATGATCTCCACCGGGCCTGCCAGATTCTTCTTCCTGGTTGGCAGGTCATCTTTAGCCTTCTTCAGGTAGGATGCTGGTGCCCAGCCCTCTTTGCCCAGGTATCTGTGGGAGAAGTGGACCACAAGATCATTAGAGCCCAGATGCCTGATTTCATTCATTCTCCACTCCCAGGCCCTGGTCTCCTTCCAGTCTTGCCCAGCAAGCTTTCTCTAACATGATCTGCTAAAAACATGGCAACCCCACTACTCCAGAGAGAACCCACGCTCAACACTCCTTCTTCTCCTCTGGCTCCTTTTGCTTTGCCTGATCCCTTTCGGTATGGGCTCTCATTCTTAGGGAAACTTGGGGCCTTGAGATTAGAGTCCGTAAATGTTGGGTTGCCCACGAAGTAGATTTCATAAAGGCCTGCTACTTCATGGCCAATTGAGGGTAAGTCTAGAGATAAGAAATGGGAGGGTATGAATATGGAATATAGAGTTACATGCCTTATAGGGAAGGAAAGTATTAAGAGAGAGGGAAGAGATGTCACAGGTGAGAGTCCTACTCTATGGTACCTTGGACAAGTCCCTTTCCTGGAGCTCAATTTTTTTCTTTTCTGCAAGAAGTAGGGATAAAGCAGCTGCTAAAAGGTAGGAGGACAGATACCTTGAGACCAAAAGGACAGTGTTTATAAGGAAGACAGACTGGTAGGTGTGGTGGAACATGGCTGTAGTCCTAGCACTTGGGGGTCTGAGGCAGGAGGATTGAGAGTTTAAGGCCAGACTGGGCTACAGAAATCTTGCCTCAAAAAATATTCATGACTTTTTTATTTTTTAAAGATCAACTGACGGGCACTACTACTGCAAGAGCAGCAGATGGATCAAGTTTACAGAATAAGTCCACAAATAGGCTAACAGTAACAATTCAAATTAGTGGGGCAAGACAGATTTTTCAATAGGTGATCTGAGGACAAGTGATTAGGAAAATCAAGTGAGACCTGGCCTCACACCATACAGGAAAAAAAAAGTCATGAGTATTTATATAATCTTGGGGATTGAGAAAGCCTTTCTGAGTGGTGCTCCAAAAGCAGAAACCATAAATGAAAAGACTAAAGCATATGACTGGATAAAATTAAAACCACTGGTATGGCAAAACAAAAACAAAACAAACCCAAAAAGCTCATAAACAAAAGCTAAAGGCAAATGACAGGGCTGACTTAATTTTTCGTGATTCCATGACTTCTTAAAACAGTTTCCCTGCTTTCCCCCCACAGTGTTGAGCTCTCGCCCAAATCCACTAGGAGCTCACTTCCTGCTCCAGGGAAGTTCTGGCCAATGCCCTCAAGTCTGGGTTGCAATGTCTCATCTGCTCCCTGGGATACATCTAGCTCTTTGGAATGGCTCTCCCAGGCCAGATGTCCATAACCTCCTCCATCCTCAATGTGATCTCAATCTTGGGAGTGCTTTAAGGTGGGGGAAAAGGAACGTGAACACTACAGTTCTTATCAATGTCCCTGAGCTTTGCTGGAAGGCTCAGGTAGGAGGAGGTGGCTCCTTACATTCACATCACAGGAATGGGCACACAGATTGTCCCAAGCTCACCTGTGTGGGGCTTGGAAGGCAGACATCAGTGAACAAAAGGATGGCTCCTGGAGGTAATGGGTTCATATGGAAGAACAGGAGTTTGAGGATGGATAGGAACAACTAGTTAAAGTGCCCAACCTTCCGATGAGCCAACAGTCTACATTCAGAAAAGCAACAGCAGGTAGCAAAGGGTCCCACAGTGAGCCGCAGCAACACTTGGTCCAAAGTCTGGGATTCTGGCATCTTGGAAAAAAAGGTGAAGATGAATCCACTGGCCCTTGCTGGTGTCTTCTATGTGAATGTGGCAGAGATGTGGGGAGATGGGCTGCCAGGGGAGACAGGCCGTCTTACAGCCCCTGGGCCTCCTTTTACAGCCCTTTGTATGCCTTTGTGTTGTGTGGATAAAACTGGGTTCCTGGCTTCATGTTACGCGGACTGTGCTAGGTCCCAGGCAAAGAAGTGCAAGGGCACCCAGAGTGGCTGTGTGGCTGGATCCAACTCTCTCACAGCTGCTTCCCAGCTCAGTAGCGGGCTGACCCCAGAGGGACGCAGGCTGGAGAGGGAACGTGTGCACGTGTGTGCACGTGTGTGTGTGTAGGGCTGGGGGAGGAGAAGAAAAACAGGAAATGAGGATCAACACAGAGCCTAGAATGTTGGGAAATGGCATATTTGGGGGGGGGGGTGGCTGGCAGCCTGTTAAAGGTGGAACTGTTTCACCAGGCTTTTCTCTGTTCAACCTCCCGTTGGCTAAAGGACAGGGTGTGGGACAAGAGCTGATTAGAAGGAGCTCAGAGTAACTCTGCTGGCTGTTTTAGAAACCTAAAAAGCAAGACAAACTGAAATAAAAGGCAGCCTTGCAGATCACTTCCAGGCAAATGAATCAGGCTACCAGCCTGCCAGGATGTTTGCTGGCCTTTCCACATCAGGCTGGAGGCAGTGGATTTGGGGGTCAGCACTGGCTTCTACTGCTTAGAGAACAGAAAAATCTAGGGGTAGTGGCTTTGGGCAACACATCTCCAGGTACACAGTCCCATCTCACCTAACAGGATGGAAAGGGATATCTCGGTCCTCCTGACAGGCATGGGGGCAAGGATGATAGGAGAGTGATGTCCCATCAGGTCGCACTAAGGCTAGGTGACCTCTATCTGCCCCTTCAGCACAGACCAACTTCATATTGCTGCAGTCATGGGGTTACACAGCCCAGCCCAACCCTGGGGGTGCCAGGTGTGCTGGGCTGAAGGCAGCTGTCCCCAGAGCCCACAGAGGGGACTGTCTCCATTGGCTGGGATGCAGGCAAAGGGGAGAGAAACTGGGCCAAAGTCCCCATAGCTGAGATGCATCAAAGGGACCCAAAAGCACTTCCTGAGAGCACATCCTAGGAGGGCAGTGGGGCTGAAGGGCAGGCCTCGCCTGGTAATGGTAAGTGACACTCCCAAGTGTTTAATTTATTCTACTCCCCACCCATGCCCCTGCCTGGGTTTCTCAGCTGGGAAGTGTGGTTAGGCCCTCAGAGGGGGAGAGGGAGAGGGAGGGGAAATAAGGGGTCTCACCTGGACCCGAGCTTCACAACTAGCCCTGCAGAGTGCAGTGCTGGCCCCCACCAGGGACTAGGGACCATGAGCCAAGGCCCATGTCTGGGACCCTGAGCATTGAGCTGTGGGTAGCAGAGGCTCCATGCCGAGACCTCAACAAGGACTGTGGGTGCTAGAGCTCCAGGCTGCCTAGCAGCAGAGCAGGCCAGGCAGCCAAGGCTGAACACGGAGAAACGAATTCAGATGTCCCGAACTTTGGCAGATGTGTGAGAAGGGACAGTATCACCACATGCGAGCTGAGCTGGCCCCTGGGCCCCGCCGGCTGGGGCTCAGGCTCTGCCTTCTCGTCCCAGGAGACAATGTGCAAGCTGAGCCTCCCTGGTCGTGTTTCTCTGCTGTGCAGAGTTGGCACACAGATGCCAGAGGTATCCACCTGCCATCAGGGGGCCGTGGCTACTCTGCACCTGACTCAACTGCCCAGGAGCCGGCAAGGGCTTGGGTGGAAAAGAGGATGCTCTGCCGGGGCTCCTACCTGATGTACCACCAGCCCTCCAAGTTCTTCCGGATCACCTCCACGGTGACACCCTTCTCAAAGCCAATCTCGTCCTTGCTCTGGCTGGTGTAGGGCTGCACGGTGATGTACTTCTCCTCTGTGAGTGGTCGGGAGCAAGAAAGCGAGGTTATTTGAGGTTGGGGTGCAGGCCTTGCTTCCTGACTCCTCCTGCCCCTGTCTGGTATTGCTCAGCTGCTTGCCAAGGTGCCCTGGGTCAGCTGTAGCTTCTCCAAGGAAGGGAAGGACCAGAACTCGGGTGACAATGGTGTGGCCATGGGGTGAGGGGTCACTGTTGCTCCAAGTGTGTGTCAAAGCCAGCCAGCATCACAGGTGGCCCAGCAAAGCCTGGGCAGTGTGAAATCAGCTCTTCCAGCCAGGCTGCTGGGGCTCCAGCAGCTCTCAAGGCTGAAGGCAGGGTCTGTAGGCACCCGTTTTTCATAGGGTCTGAGTCAGGAGGTTGACACGAATGCTGGGTGTCCCCTGAACACCCTGGGGTTCCAGCATGCCCTGCTTGGAGCATGCCATTCTGCCATCTGTGTCCCATCTGTTGGTTTCCTAGCCCTGCCCCACCTCAACCTCTGAAATTCTCCCTGGTCTAGCCTCCTCCTCCAAGGGCACCTCCTGGGTGAAGCTTTCACTAAGCACCTGCCCCCCATGAACAGCGGATCATGGAATTTCCCCTTGTAGATCCCAAGTTCTATGGGAGTGGTTCCATGTTTTGCTTGTTAAGGCAAATGTCCTGTGGCCAAGTGAGCATGGAATTGCCAAGGGCACAAGTCAAGTAGACCTCGTGGGCCCTGCTGGGCCATGTGCCTGTTTGGCCCCCTGAACAGCTGCTATTCTCATGAGTGTGACTACAAGGCTTGCTCAGGGACTCCTGGACAGAAGCACCTTGGGGAATCTCGGGAAGCTTGGGAGACCAAGCGTGGGGACACTAGGTGTCTCTCTTGGCTTCCTGCAGCCTCCCCCTGGCAGGAGGCCCTAGGGACGTCCTCCAAGGCCTTTGCTCAGGCTTCCAGGGAGGTGCTTCTTCAGTGTCTGTGGCAGTCCACTCCTGTTTCTGGAGGCCATGGGTACCTGGCCCAGATCCCCCTGCCTCCTGGGTGAGACTCCACCTAGAGGATGGCTCAGGGCCGAGGGAGGAACATGCTCCCGACCCATCCTCATCCCCATCAGGAGAACAAGGGATAAGAGGGAATGGAGGGGGCAGAACTGGCAATCTGGCAACACCCTTAGGAGGGTCACCCTCAACCATGCTGTCCTCCCCAGTCTGGGTGCTCCCTGGAGGCTGTGATCACGCCGGCACATAGCAGCAGAGCCTATCAACCCCATCAGTGCAGAGGAAGGCAGGGCTGGGCAGATTGAGCTTGCTGGGAGCTCAAAATAGCAGGAGGCTGGCCTCGGAGCCGCCTGCCGCGCCTGGTTCCCAGCTGTGACAACCAGCCCCCTGGGCAGCTTGGCCAGAGCCAGTCGGGCAGCTTGCCTGTGCCTCTGGCGATTGTGGGGGGTGACAGCTGCCATCCCTGCACCCTGCTGTGGAGGGCCATCTGTTCATTCTCCCCTGGATTATCGGGGTCCTGTCTGCAGCCCCGTGCTGGACCAAGATAGCAGCTCCCTCTGGGGTGGAGGCGGCTGTCCTGCAAGGCTGCAGGGCAGAACCGATGGGCCACTGCCACACTTGAAAGGCTGCCAAAAAGCAAAAGGTGGGTGACGGCTGTGAGAGGCTGTGCTGCTCCTCAGCCTGCTCTCCCACTGCAGGCCTTTCTCAGCATGGACGGGGAGGGCCCCGCTCCAGGGTCTTCGGATTCCACTCCAGCCCTGCCCAGGACAGCTGCCAAGGCTGCCTGAAAACCCTGCCCAGCCAGATTCTGACTTGGGCCCTGGCGAAGTTCCATGCTCTGCGGGCCAACCCTCCGCTCTCCTGCCTGCTCCATTTTCCAGTGGGGCACGGTAAACCCTGGCCCAGGCGGTGGCCAGAGGGGCAGCGCCAGGCCCCAGGAATTCAGGGCCTGAGGTCCGTGTGAGGCAAGGCCTGGGCTCCACATTTTGCCTTTGTTCGGCTGGGCTATTTTTAAAAGCCTGCGGTTCAAGCAGGAAGCCATCATGAAAGTTTTCCTAGGCAAGGTTGCTTTTGCACAGAAAAATGACAGACAGCCCCTCTTGGGGGAAGATCAGAGAGGCCTTGTACTGCCCCTTGGCCTACAACAAGGTCCTGACCATCCAGGATGGGTTCTGCTTCCCAGAGCTACCAGGCCAGGCCACAGCAGCCTCTTAGGGGTGTGTGTGTGGACAGAGTCCGCAGGCCCTGGAAGCTGTTGCTTTGCCTGACCTCCAGAGGGCAGGGGGACCAAGGACATTGGTTCTTGCCAGCAAAGCTGAGCAGCTCCCACAAAAGCCCTGTTCTTGGGGGCTCTGGGACTGTGGTGACCACATCCCCCAGGGAGTTTATGTGCTCCTGGTAAGAATGCTAGCCAACAGCGAGGCTCCTCCTACTCTGGTCACTGTGGGGCTTCCAGCGGAGGAAAATTCAGGGTCCTGAGACCTGATAGGGCTATGCAGTCAGATCAACTCTTCTTCCTTGTTCTTTGGGGCAGTTGGGTTTTTCCTCTGGTTGGCTCAGAAGGCAGTGGTGTGAGCCACCTTGTGGGTATAGGCCACATGGGTCTCAGGCCTCCCAAATCCCAGGTGAGCACAGGAACAGGCAGAGGCAGATCCTCCACTGAACCTGGCCACAAACCCCACGGACAAGGAGGGTGTGGAGTCCAGACAAGAGAACGTCAGATAGGTGGCATCAACCTCCATGGGCAGCTGAGGATCCAAGTGGGCCAGGGGCTCTGAAAGAGATGCCCCTCGGGAAACACAGCGGAGGGAAGGAGGACGTGAGCTTGGGGACTCTGATCGTGCCACTCAGGGGTGGTGGTACCTCTGCCCTGGTGAGGGCCAGCCTCGCGGCCGGCAGGGTGGGCGGGCTGGGGGAGGTGGACAGCCTGTTCTGGTTTTGGAGGCAGGGGCTGGAAGCCCTGCAGTTTCCAAACCACAGAAGCCTCCTCTTTCCCCTCTGTCAGCAGTCTCTCCGGCTCCCCTCCTAGCCCCCACAGCTCCCTCAACCCCCCCCAACAAGAGAGGCTTTGATTCCAAAGGCCTGGCTGGTGGAGGGAAGGGGACTGGAGGCCCCGGGAAGTACTGCTTTCTCTTGTCTGGTGATTCAGTGACCCACCACCGGCCTCCCCCACCAGCTCTGCTGCTCCGAGCATGGAGTCTCCAGCCAGCTCACTGCAAGTTTTTCTTGGCTGCCTGATTTAACCCATAGGGCTAAGGCTGGGAAATGATGTTGTTTAGGTCTCTTGAGAGAGAGGGGGGGGGGGGCAGAGACAGAGATAAAACAAAGAGAAGTGAAGTTGTGAGCTTGTATTTACTCCTGTATGGGTAACTGCAGAACTATGCATTTAGTTAGGGATTTGTGTATCTAACTCTGAGCCTGGAGCCATATTACCACGACATCCAATCCCAGTCAGATCTCAGAAGCTAAGCAAGGTCAGGCCTGGTTAGTAGTTGGATGGGAGACCACCAGGGAACATCACATGCTGTAGGCTTGGGAGAAGGACCTGGCAACCCACTCCCAAGAAACAATATGCCATTGAACACCCTGTGTTCAATGGCAGAGAAGCACTAACAATAGTGTTTCGCTTGTTGTACGTAGGGTCGCTATGAGTTGGATTTGATGGCACCTAACAATATCATCTAACTCTGAATACACTGCCTGTGTGTATGTGGTATATGAGGGGTTATGTAATGTGTGCTTGTGGGTGTGGCTTCAGAGATGTATATATGATGTGGCTGTGTCAGTTGTGTGTATAATGCGTTTGTGACAGTGTAAATAACATACATGTGGTGTGGCCCACGTGTACTGGCGTAACTGCAGTTCTGTATGTGCATCTGTGAGTAGGTGGGTGCACAGGACTGAGGATGTGTAGCTGTGTGTTGGGGAAGGGGTTGGATATAAGGTTCTGCAGTCCCACCTGTGGCCCTGGAGCTGTGCACAGGTGTGTACCTTGCCAAATGCATGTGTCTGTGTGGCTGTGGAGACAGAGTCAGGTTTGGGGCTCAGCATGTGATGGTGTGTGGAGCAGGCCACATCTCTGTCCCCACTGGGTTTTACTGGGTCTGTGTCCCACTCTTGTTTGCCATAAGGGCTTGAGGCTGCTTCCCAGCCCAGTCTCCTGGTAGTGCTTTCCCCTCCCTCCTGGCTTTAGGGTGGCCTTTGCTTTACTTCGGCCTGTTGCTGTTTCTGCCACTTGGCCCTCTGCCCTGCATCAGCCCCCAGGTCCAGCCCAAGCTCCATCCTCAGGACAGGCTGGGCTCCGCACAGCCAGGGCTCGGAGCCTAAGCCTGACTCTGAGCCAGCCATCGACTGCGGCCACCCAGGAGTCCAGACTTCTTGCTGCCTCCGGCTTGGGGCAGATACCAAACCGTGCTCTCACTGCTATTTGGAAACAAGCTTTGAGGGTGGAGAGTGTGGGTCTCGGGGCATCCCTGCCTTCTAGAGAGACCAGTGCCTATCAGGGATGACGAGCTGTGTCCAGCTGTGTCGTCCCTGTGACAAGCACATGTACCACTCTGCTTTCCATGGGGGTCTGCAAATGGTTAGGTGTGCATCAGAGGCCCGCCCTCCTGCCCCTCACCTCCGGAGTTCCTGGATGCTGGGAAGGCTCTGCGCCAGAAAGCTCTGAACCAGTGGCTCCCTGATGGCCCCCAGCCAGGCCAGGGGCTTCCCCGGAATCCTCTAGATCAGGCCCCTCCTGAGGTCCCAGAGGCCAGCACTCCTGGCAGGACCTTGCTACTCATCAAAGATAGTCAGGCCTGTGCCCTGGTGCCAAGCTGGGTCTGGCTTCTGTGCCTTTCCTAGTTTAAGTGGAGCTGGCTGAGGGAGCAGAGTTGTGGGCTGCTCCTTTCTATTTAGTTCCCAAGCAGCCAATAGAAGAGCTTTGGGCAAAGGCATTTTTCTGACCAGAAGGTGGTAAAGAAGGACAGAGGGTCCTGTAGGGGCTAAGATACTCTTGGTCCCTTTAAGCTGCAGTGCCCAGGGAAAGTGTGACCTTCCTTAGAAACCCAATACCCCCCTCAATCCCCTCCTCAGGACCCTCTTCCTTTCTGGGGGACCCCCATCCCCAGGACATTAGCAAGCCAGAACTGCCAAAGTGCTGCCCCCATTCCCAAGTAAGGCCCCTTCCCCGCTCCCCGCTGCAGTGGGTGAGAGAAGAATCTGGCCGCATCTGGGCAAGCCAGGAGGCCACAGGCAGAGAGCAGAGCGCAAAGGAGAAGGTGTTAGTGAGAGACAGGCGGGCGTCCGCGGTCACCTCGGCTGTGCTGCCTGTTGACCATCCCGCCCAGGGTCCACCGGCGATCCAGGCGCCGCAGATGGGCCTTGCGTCTCTTGGACACTGGAGTGAGAGATGGTGATGGAGCGGGCGGCCGACACCAACCGGCGGAGAGAATGGAGATGAGGATGAGAGGGGATGGGGAGGGAGGGGTGTCCGTCCACACTGCCGGCTCACCAGCACCTGGACTGAGCCGAGGGGCACACCCCAGCTGGATGGGGGCCAACCCAACAGGTGACATTGTTGGCACATGGGGAACAATTCAATCAAAGAGAAACCTCTCAGCTTATGCCCCTGAACCTAGAAGTGGATGAAAGACTTCAGGATCCCAGCACTCCGAGGTGGGAAGGGTCCCTTATACAAGCCTCTCAGCTGCAGCTCCCAGGTATGGCCGGATCACTGTCCCCCACCCCAATCGTGGACAGCCGATCCCCAGAAGACCTTGTGTCCCACAGCCCCTGGGCTTCATGTCCACTAGCTCACCATGTGGGACTGTGAGCTTGCCACCAAGGGCCAGGGACGCGGTGGGGAGGAGAGACGGGGGTCCTTTCCTTGCAGGCTCTGAGCTCTGCCCACCCGGGGTGGGTTTATACCTTTGCCTTCTCCCCCATCCCTGCTGATGGAGTCTATGGAAGGTGATGCCTCAGCCTTGTGTCCCTGTGCCCCCAGGCCTAGCACTATCTCAGGAAACGTCTGCTGCATGAAATGCACACAGACAGCTGCCACAGCCATGGCTCTGCTCCTTCATGTCACCCAGCTGGGTCACTGATGACAGAGACTGAGTAGATCCCCACTGCTCAAGACTACTTTGTTTGGGCTGTGCTCTCTGGGAGGACCGCATGTTTGGCCCTGTGGTAGAGTTCCAAGCCCCTGGGCACCCCTGTGCTCAGGCCTGCTCCAGATGGATGCCCTGCATTCCATGGGACTCCCAGGGGAATGGATACTGGGCCAGGGCTCCTGGGTGCCAGCCGGCCCCACCTCCTGACGCTGTGGAAGGAGCCTGCCAGGTGGCTAGAATGAAAGTAAAGCTGTCCAGACAGAGCTGGACCAAACCCCACTGGGCCTTCTGGGAGTATCTGCTCCCCCGGGAGAACAGCGGCCCATATGATCTGCTGCGTAGAAGCAGAGGCCTGGACAACAGGCAAGCTCAGGCCCACTACTAGCAACTGTGTTACCCTGTGAGGCCTGTAGTGCCCAAGCCTTCAAGGGTGACTCTCCTGCCCTGGCAGGTCCTGTATGAGGCCTCCTAGATGGGGCTGGGGTAGGAGAGCAGGGACTCTGTGGGGAAAGAAGGGCTTTGGCTGATGCCCAGACCAGGGGCCTTCTTCACAGCAACTGATATTTACTCTTTGCCTGCCAGGCCCAGTTTAAACCCTTTACAGAGATCATCTCACTTGAGCATCACGAAAGCCTTTTGTGGTTGGCACCAGGCTACCAGGCTGCGAGGCTGCCCAGGTCTAGGGCCCCTATCGTACACAGATGTGGAGATGCGGAGGCCTGGGATGCTAAGGAACTACCTGCATCATACACCTACCACGTGGCTACAGACACAGAGATAGGTGGACACAGTAGCTGCGGCCTTGGGCCTAGGGTACCCAGTGCTGAGCCCTTCTGTGGACTTGGGCAGAAGATGCCCAAGAGGTTAAACTGGAATCCACAGCTGTCCACATGTGGCCAGGGGTGCTGGCACACAGGCCTTATCAGAAGCATGCCAAGGATGGGCATCCTGTGTGTGTGTCTGTGTGTACATGCGCATGCACACACGACACACACACACACACACGCACACACAGCCTCTGAATGCAGAACTTGCCCTGATTGCTGCCTAATTCTCCCACGTGTTCCATGCAAAGCACCCATGCTCTGTTCCAACCGGGCCTTCCGAGCTCTTTCCTGCCCTGGATTTGTGCCTGCTCAGTGTCTGGGACCTTCACCCCCATCCCCAATACCTCACCCTGGCCTTCCTGGTATAGCTTTTTCTGTCATACATTCCCAAGTGCAGCCCTGAGCAGCCTTCCCTGCTCACAAGCAGTTTCTTCTCAGAGAGGCTTGGGGCACAGCAGTGAGGCCCACCTGGGGCCCAAACCTGATAAGGGCAAGCACATAACTAAACATCTCATCTCGAAGGCTCTGTCTTTGCAGCTGGAAATGAGGGGACAGCAACAGCATCTTCCCAGGTTGGTGATGAAGATATCTAATATGCCAGGCCTTTTGTGAGCTGCTGTTACCAAGTGGCCTGGCAGGCCTCGCAGAATGGGGCACTAGGTATGAGGTGAGGCCAGGGACTGTAGGCAAAGGGCAGTGGACCCAGCTCAGGCGCCAAGGCCCTCCACTGCTGCAGATGGGAGATGGATGCAGGCTCAGCCCCAGGGCTCAGCGAGCAGCCCAGCCTGAATGCTCCTGCCCCTCCCAATGGGGGCTAGGCCCTGGAGACATGTCACAAGGTGAGTGCCCACTGCATAGGCCAGGCTGTGATCACAGGGCTGAAATAAAGAAGTGACACAGGAAGAAGGGTTGACACCAACCACCAGCTGGGTAACTGACATTTCGTGGAAGGCTGAAAAAGGAGCCGGTGCTTGGAGAGCTGCTTATTTTGGCCTGGGCAGCAGGGAGGTGGGAGTAAGGAGGAGCAGGCCTGGAGGTGGCCTGAGCCCTGGGTGGCAGGCCTGCGTCCCTTTGGATCGTCTCCATCGACTGGCCGTTAGGGAAAACTCCTGCTGCCAGTCCACAGGAGGTTTGGAAGGCACTTGGGAGCAGGCAGCCGGGAACTGAGGGCGGCTCACACTTACTGGGCTAGGGGCAGAGGCGGCTCCTTGAAATGCAAGGAGAGATGCTCAGAAGAACCTCAGGGAGCCAGAACTAATCAGAGGAGCTGACTGTACAGGGGCCGGAGCCCCTTCAGTCCTGGGGTGCTGAGAGACAGCTCACAGACCTGCCTGTCTGCACCACAGGCCCGGCTGCCAGCACACAGTGCAGGGGTTCCTGAGCAAGACACCACGCAGCCCCTCGGGATCACCCTTGCTGCAGTGTGGGGCTGGGAGCAAGGACAGGTCTCTGT
Organism: Pedetes capensis; assembly: GCA_007922755.1. Taxonomy (NCBI): domain Eukaryota; kingdom Metazoa; phylum Chordata; class Mammalia; order Rodentia; family Pedetidae; genus Pedetes; species Pedetes capensis. The sequence continues at coordinate 49,004 of VMDO01001136.1, read as the reverse complement.
GGGGTCCTTAAGAGAAACCCAGGGCTTCTGGGGAGAAGGAGCTTCCTGGAGGTTCCATCCCTATGACTGTTCTCCCAAGCCTCTGCCCCCAAACTGCCAACGCCTGAGGTCCACAACCCAAGGGAATGTCCCTGAGAACCTGTAGGCCCTTACCTTCTCCACTCTTAGAGGTGTTGATGTCTGAGTCGTCCCGGGTGCCATTCTGGGCCTCCAGGTAGGTGGCAGGGACCCAGCCTTGTTCCTCAGAGGTGCTCACGAACCACCAGCCTGTAGAGCGGACACGAGAGAAAAGGCCATGAGAGCCTGGGGGATGGTGGGGGCGGGATGGGACCAGGATGAGGAGGGAAGTTGTGACCAGAGAACAGGGCATAGAGCCAGACAGCCTGGGCACCAGGCAAATACTTGGCCTATGTCCAGCCCTGAGGAGCCTGTGTTTTGTCTAAGGAAGGAAAGACCAACTCACTCCCTAAGAAGGCCTAGAAAATCACCACCTACTCTTAAATACATTTAATGAATAAGTTAAGACACAAAACGGAAACTGTGGTTTGTCCCATGTGTGAAATGCATTTTGCAGGAAAGACCATGTGAGCTCTGTCTTCCCAGGCACAGGGCACTTAGAGGCTTCCTACCCATGGGGCCTTATGGTGCTGCTGCAGTTTGGTGGCCTCCTTGGCTTTGAAAGGCACGAGTGACTCGCAGAAACTCAAATGGTCACTGTTCCCTTCTCCCTAGTACAGGGCAGCGGTGTTTCCACTCCAGCTCCTCACAGCCACCCTTGCAGCTTGTTGACATCGCAATCACAGTAAGTGGGCACTGCATCCACAAGTGACCTGATGCTCATGGCCGGATGATAAAAGCTCATTCATCTCACTTACTCATTCATGTCACTCGCTCACTCATTTGTTCATTCATTTAAAAATACTGCTACTGAACAAAATGTGTGAGCTCCCAGATCTTGTGACCCTGTCTTTGGCCCCTTCCTGGAAGGCTGTCTCTCTAGGATCCTGTCTTCTCCCCTTCCCTACCTCCCTGGCTGACTCTCCTTTGTCCCCCAGGAAATCTGGCACTGGCTCTCCTCTCTGTTGACAGCAGAGTTCACTGTGGCCTGTCAGGAGCCTCCAGGGCTTCTCTCTGAACAGCAGCCAAGGCCCCATCCCTACCCCCAGCAGTGAGTGGCTACCCGAGAAGAAGGCACATCAGGGATCCTCCCAGGGACATGCAAGCTAGGCTTAGCACTGGGCAGTGGAGGAGGCTGCCTGATGGTTGCTGGGAGGGATGCCTGATGGTTTAGGGACATTTCCTCTTGGAACACAGGTTACCTTCTAGGTCTTCAATTAGATCCCCACTGGCCCTTAGGATAAGCCTGGGTTTGCTAGTAGCCTGAGGGGTAGTCCTGAGTGCCTTCTGTTGCCCACCCTTTCTGGAGAGTTCCATGACCCTCTGCTTGCAGCTCTGCAAAGCCCATTGAAGCCCAGGCCTATGTGATTCACAGGCCTCAGAGGAATTCTCTGAGCTGCTATCTCAAATGCCAGGAGCTATGGCTCCTGCTGGCTGCCTGGCATGAGCCACAAACTTTTCATCTCTGCCTGGGGAGAAAAAAATGGCAGCAGGACCCCTTCCTGAAAACTCCAGGTCCAGCCTTTTGCTCCCTTAGACCCAGCTCCCTCCCCTGGGTCCAGCAATGCCAGTGGCCAAGGCCCTCCCTGGATACAGCCCACATAAGCCTGAAGAGAGCAGCTTGGGTCAGCAAGGCACAAGCTATCAGCAGGAAGGACTGGGGACATGCTCCCATTGCTAGCAGAAGTGATGCCACAGGTCTACCTTCCTCTCCTTCCCACCAACGCTCTAAACCCAGTGTCTCCCAAGATTGCCCACGGGGACTGCCCATGTGCAGGGCACCTCCTGCCATGTTCACTTCACAAACAGGTACAAAGGGAATGACACACAGTGGCCCAGACTGACTGTGGGCCTTGCTGGGAACCTAAGTGTGTTGGCCCCTAACCTCTGCCTGGGCTGCTGCTGCAGGGACAGGCTACACCGGCCGCCTCCAGAAGCCTTTTCCTCAAAACCCTCTTCCCCAAGGCCCATGTGACTCCTGCAAAAGGCCTGTCAGCTGGGCTGGAAGAGGCTGCTGGGGGCGATCTGCAGGATGATGGGTCTCGGGGTCAAAGAAGGGAGGCCAGACTTGGAGAGAACAGCTGAAGTCACCGAACAACTCATGGGGACAGGCAGCTGTTGGCAGCTACCTATGGTGAAAGGGCAGCAGCCCAGGCAGATCAGAGGCTAGTGATGCTCCACTGACACCATTGGCATTTCCCCACCTCTAGGGCTGGCAGTGGTTGTGAGGGCACCAGATATTTGCACTCATTCAGCTATGAGACTGGTGGGGGCGCTCAAATCCTGGGAACGGACAGGTTCAGAATGTGCACTCCGTGCCCTTGAGAACTAGAAGGAGCGGAAGATGGACGCTTAGTCTGGGCCAGGTCAGGCTGGAAGAGCTGGTCCTCAGCACTGGGGAGCCCCTGGCCACCTCCGCTCCACCTTGGATGTTCTGCCACGTGGATGAACAGGCTGGGAGGAAGGCTGGTAGGATCACCACTCACTGACATGGAGAGAGGGCCTTTACTGTCCACCTCTCTTGCACCAGAGACCCTGAGCACAATGAGTTGGCCGAGAAGTGCCAGGGCTCCATCCCTGCTTTGGTGTCCAAGGAAGTTTCTTTGTCCACCCTTTGCAGAGTTGGCCAGGGGGAGATGGAGGGCCAAGCTGCCCAGTCAGGGCGACAAGAGGAGCAGCCATGGGCATAGGCAGCACTTCAGCTGCTCCTGACCCTCGGCTCAGAATGAATGCCTTTCTCCTCTGCAGAATCGTCCATAGGCTTGTGTCAATTCCCGTACCTTGTCTGAATGGGATGGGTGGGGGCCACCTTCATCTCACCCCTCGCCATCTTACCCCCAGCCACTTGTACATCCTGACCCTATCATGCCAGAGAGGATGAGGGCTGTGGAGAAGAGCCTGTTACCAGTTCGGCTATGGGTACCTCCACTGAGCCAAGAGAGACAGGCTCAAACACTGCCCAAGTGGGCATGGGTGGACATGGAAGAGGTGCCATCCCGGCTCCATGCACACCTCCTGGGATTCTTGGCATGAGACCCATAGTTGGGGCTCTTGGAAGGACTCCCTGGGCCAGCTCCCACCCACAACTGCTCACAGCCTCTCCTAGATGCCAGTGACTCAGATGCCAACTGTTGCAACTGGGGTTCTTGACCAAAGTCACTGCTGTTCCACCAAGGAACAAACAGAATCTGGGCCCCTAGGTGTGGCTCAGCTGGCCAAGAGGGCTCCCACCTCAGCCAGCATGCCCACAGTGTTTCCAGGCTCTTCGCCAATGCATGCAGGGGCCCTGTCGCCTTTCCTGCAGAGACCGAGTGTGTGTGGGGAGGAGTGCTGGGGGTGGGCGTGTACAAGGGCATGTATTCGAGTATATGGGAGGTGAGTTACACATGTGTACCCCTCTATGTGTGGGTGGGCATATGTGCCTCTGGGAACACAGCCAGGACTGTGCATGTATCAGACTCACCTACAAACCCAGAGAAGGGCGCTCTGTCAGGCACTAAGTCTCACCTGCATCACTTTACTCTTTAAAGACCTGGGAAATAATGTTATTCTCATCAAACTTCTCACTGTATAGATGAGGAAACTAGGCTTAAAATCTGGGGAGAGGGGATCACTAGAAGTCTCAGAGTCTCAGCCACTGCAGAAGTGGATGTATCAAATTTGTTATATGAATGAGGGTAGAGGTGATTGCTTGAGCATACATGTCCGCAAATACTGGTACTTTATGCATGTGCTTCTCTGAGTGTCCATGCCTGTCTCTGAACCTGTGTCCCCTGTGTGCATAACCATGAGGAGAGGTGCGGTGTGTGTCCACCTTAGTGGTGATGTGTACAGGTAAGGGTCCTCTGCAGATAGAGGGGAATACATAGGAGTCTGGAGTCAGAAAGACTCAGTGGTATTATGCCTTGCTAACTTGCAGCTGTGGGACCTTGGGCACATTACTAAGCCTTTCTGAGCCTCAGTCTCCCCTCTGGTGAGAATAATTAATGGAGCCTACCCAAGGTTGCTGAGGGGAATGAGATGAAACATTCAAGTGGCTGAGGCTGAGAATCACTAATAGAGTCCGTAACTCATGGGTGGCTTGGGGAGTCTGTGCTGGCCACAGCAGCAGCACAGGGTGATATGCATGTCAGGAGGCATCCATACATCCTGGCGAGCAGACGTGGACGGATGGGCATTTACCCTACTCCAGAGTTTCAGGCTGTCCTCAGTAGTTTCTTAAGAATGGAAGGTCTTGCAGGGTGCAGTGGTGCACACCTGTAATCTCAGCAGCTTGGGAGACGGAGGCAGGAGGATTGCAAGTTCGAGACCAGAGGCAGTCTGTGTAACTTAGCAAGACCCTGTCTCAAAAAAGTGAAAAAAAGGGCTGGGGTGCAGCTCAGTGGTCAAGCACTTGCAAAGCATACAAGTGCGAGGCGCTGGGTTCAATCCGCAGTAGACACATACACACACACACGCAAAAAAAGAATGGAAGGTCTGGCCTGCAGCACACTGCACTCCTTCCTCAGTGGATGAAATTCATGGCAGCAAAGCACAGTGGGAAATGGGGCCAAAAGTGAGATAGCCCTGGGGTGTTCCTCTTTGCCCAAAATGTCTCTGGGCCACTCAGCCTAGTTTTTGCCCTTTGGCTCAAACAGCTTCTTAGGACGAAGGTCCTGCAGCCCCCTCTCCACATTGAACTCATCCTTTGACGTTCATGATGCAGCCCACGTCCCACAAGAAGCCTCCCTGGACTGAACTTCAAATTCCTGTAGCTTCCAGAACAACTCCAGGGCTCACAGCTGCATTGACCTCTGTGAGTTAATCTTGTGACGCTAAGCACCAGGTCTACTGTCTCAAAGGAAGAACTGAGCGTTATGTCGAGTAGTTTGACAAATGAGGGAACTGAGGCACAGAGCTGAAGTGCAGGAGCCAAAGATCTGAGTCTGAATGCCACTGCTGCCATGTCTCTGCTCTGTGGCCTCGGGAAAGTGCCTTAATCTTCCCGATCCTCAGTATCCTCATCTGTGAAATGGCAAGTATCCCCTCTACCCTGCAGACTGGTGTGGGGCTGGGTGAGATGAAGATGACACACAGGTCGGGCACACAGCAGGTGTTCACTAAATGGCAGCTGAATGAAGGACTATGGCCACCTAGGACTAGAGCAGCCACCCCGTGCATTTTCCATGTTCCCAGGAAGGCAGGTTCCAACTCCAAATTGGACCTGGCTAGCCTTCCTTTTCCATCCTCCTGGCCTCCTTTCTTGGGAGACAAGATCCAGTGAGGCTTCACTAAAGGACTTGGCCTTGGTCTGAAGAAGTGGTCACACATGTGCCCAGGTGGGAAGGGCTGGTCTCTGGTTGGTAGCCACACCCAGCCTCTTCCCTGAGAAGTCAGTTGCTTTCTAGGTAGAAGCAGGGCAGGCTCTTTTGGGATTGAGGCAGTGTATTTAGTGGTAGCAGGAGATGCTGGGGACCCTCTAAGGGGCCTGGACTAGGAAACCCTGTAGCACATCTTTCCAGCCCAGCCTGGCAGCCCTGCACTGGGATGCCCACCAGGCCCTTGTTTAGGCAGGTCTTCCCACCTGTAGTGCCCTGACAGAGGGAAGGCATGCGCTCCCGTGGCCCTGAATGGGAAACCGCAGAGGCTGTGTTACAGAGGGACCCAAAAGGATCCCATACACACCTGACACATCAGAAAAGCCTGGTCTTCAGGGCTGAGCCCCAGGCTGGGGAAGTCACTGAGGAGAATAACAAGCCAATGCCCTGCAAATTGCCTCAGGTTGACCTCTCCTTTCCCACGGTCATGTCTCTGCAGTGCCAGAGGCCAGACCTAGGCCTTTTCAGGAGGCAAACGACCAGAAAGAGCAGCATGTCCCCTGTCATTTGCAACTAGCCCTACCTGGTAGGACCTGGGAACAACCTGCTTTACTACAGACCAAGGAGAGAAGAAGGCAACACCAGGAGGTCTGCCCAATAACTCCAGCTCAGGGCAGGGGAAGAAGAGAGACCACCCAGGAGCCAGAAGCCGTCTCTCAGGGCACATGTGACCTTCAGTGAGCCACCCATCTGTTTGCTTAAGAGTCCACCTGTTCCGCCAATCCCAAAGCCCTTGGGAATGACTTTACCTGGGGCTTCCCAGCGCTGGCGAGGGGTGGGGGTGGGGGAAGGAGAGAAGGACAGAGACAGAGATAATGGCAGAGAGAGAGAGAGAGAGAGAGAGAGAGAGAGAGGAAGAGAGAGAGAGGCAGGCAGGCGCTGGAGGCTGGAAAAAGCAGACAGACGAGAAGGCTTGAGAAAGACAGCGAGCAGCATGAGGAAAGGAAGCAGCTGGAGGCTGTGGCCTCTCCAGGATGGGGCTGAGCCTGGCTGGGGGCGGCAGGAAGTGATGGGCACTCCCAGGCCACTGCTGTCCCCAGGGTGACCAGGCCACAATGGCCTCCTTAAGGAGGGAGGATAATGAGCTCATTAGGGCCCGAGTGAGGCCAGCTGCACACAATTAGGATGTTAATAAAGTCCTTCGAGGTCACAGCTCAGCCTAGGACAAAGCAGATGGTGGTGGGGTGGTGGAGGGAGTCAGAGTCTTTCCTCCCTCTCTGAAATCCTCCCAGTGCTTCCAGATGTGGAGATGGTCCCCCGTGAGGCCCCGACTCTCCCCACTCTCCAGGCCCTGCTCACGTCAGGATTTGGCCCATGGATGCTTCTTGGCCTATTCTTCCAGGAGAGACCTTGGTTTGGATCCTTACCTCACCACTTCCTAGCTGGGTGACCTGGGCCAAGTGACTAGCCCTCTCTGGGCCTCCCCAACATATCCGAACAACAACAACTATCTACAGGTTGCCCTGCATCAGAGACACACGGGTGGTCAATCCTCAAGGCCCATTCACATTGCAAGTAGTTAGGGGGCACCTAGTATGTGCTGTTCCAGCCATGGGAATACCACCAACCATGAACACCACACTTTGTGGACTTAGGCTCTCCTTCTTCACCCCAGCTGAGCATGCAGGGGGCTCAGCCATGCACTAGCTGGGGAGGCAGTGAGGGTCGGTTCCAGCCCTGGCTTCGGGCTGTTGGCACAGATGCAGAGGCTGGCAAGGCAGGATGTGACTCAGATGCTGGAGCTCGAGAGACCGAGCGGCTTTAGGTGATCTCCAGGCCTCCCTTTGCTTTCCCTGTCCAGGATTCCAAGCCCTTCCCATGAGGTCTCGCCACTCACTCCAGAGCTGAGCATGTGTGTGGCAGCAGCTCCAACGTGGCCCTCCCTAAGGCTTCAGAACCCACATGGCAAGGATGATGGGTCACGGGGCCACAGCCTGAGGCCTCAGGCATCTTACAGTCTGGCTGGTTTGGGTTCTGGGGGGCAGAAGTCCTTCCTCCAAGAACCCTCAGGCAGCACCCTGGCCTGATGCCAGAAATGCCTCTACTCTGGCTCAAGCCTTGTCTTCTTAGGAAAAGTGACATGTTCGTTCCTTGGAGCAAGTTTGGAGAAAGGATCTGGAGTACCAAGTGGTGAGGGTGAGGAGATGCCCAGAGGAAAAGATTGAAGGACCTGGCTAGGTACCTGTCACCAGCACTGCCTACCTGGCCACATCGCATCTGGCATGAAGCGGGGCCCTAAAGGGTTTTCTCTGCCCTGGTCCCAGCCTGGCCCCCTTCCTATGACCTTGGGCCAGAATCCAGGCATCTCCCTGTGAGGCATCAGAGGAACGGAAATGCAGGCCGCCTGTGCATGCTGTATCTTTAAGAACAGCGAAAGGCCAGCCTCCCCGGGCCAGGCCTCCCCTGGTCAGAAGGCTCTGTCACTGAAGCCTCTTGCCAAGACACACTTCAGTTCTCAGCATGCAGCCGCCATGGTCCAAAGAAAACACAAGTGGCTTTGGAGCCAGTGAGTGGCTCCCCAGTCCCTCCTGTGGGCACCCCCAGAGCCCCTGCCTCCCTGGCCCACTCATCTGGTCCTACCCTGGCACCTCATTGTCCAGGGCCTCCGCTTCCCTCAGATGGGGCTCTGAGGCCACCAGGGCCGTGGATCCTTCCCTGAGTGCCTGGATTCCAAGACCATTAGCACAGGCTTCTATGTCACCATCTGGAAGGCTCCGCAGAGTCCATGGCAGGAAGACAGCAGGAGCTGGGCTGGGGGCACCTCTCCCACCTCAGCTCCCCCTGCCCACCTCCTTAGAGGAGCTAGATCCCAGGGCTCTGGTGGGACTGGGCAGGCCAAGGTCATGGGCAAGGCACTGAGAAGGTAGCTGGACTGAGGAATATTTGCAGGCAGAGAGGGGCATGTGACAGAAGGGCAGGTAGAGGAGAGGGGCCTTATGCAAGGTCTTTTGAGCTAGTCTGCCTGGGAGCAAATCCCAGCCCTGCTGATCCCTAGGTAATGAATCTGGACAATTACCTCAGGCTTCTCATCTGTAAAATGGCCCTGGAGTAGTACTTATGTCTCATGGTGTCGTTATAAAGAACAGATGAGTAGTCCTCAAAAAGCGTTCAGAAGAGCCCCTGATTCCTAGCAAGTCGCAAGGAGCCAGCTTGTTTAAGTGCAAAGCACAGAGAATTCTAGACAAGGAACCAAGACCTCACTGTCCTTCAAAGTCTGATGCCAGAGGTGAGTCTTAGGTTGTTGCAGTGTCAGGGGGAGAGAGAGAGTCTGTTGGTGTCTCTGTCACTTAGCCTTGATCTGTATGCTCTGGTTCAGGGAGTGGCACAGGTGTGGGATGGGGACATGTGAATACAAGATGGCATGGGGCCCTTGCAGGAGGGGCTACGAGGCGGAGGACTAGACACACATAGGGTCACGGGACGAGACTGCTTGGGTGAGTGCTGCAGGGGGACCCAGACAGTCCCATGCACTGGACGCGGAGATGACTGAGGCAAGGCTTACTGAGGGAAATGCAGACACCCAGAGATCAGACCCAGGAGTGGGGGAGGAATTCAGAGAAGAGACCTGAACTGAATGGTGGATAAGAGCTAGAGAGAGGGAGAGAGGGTGGTCTAGAGGGAGGCTCGGTACAAGCAAGGGCAGAGGGGAGGACGGCTTTGGGGTGCTTCAAGAAGGGAGGTGTGTGATGGAAAGAACTGGGAAGGGCACACACCTTACTGTCTCCACCCTCCTTCACCCCACTATGAAGCAGAGGACGCAGCTGTGAGCCTGTGGGCCAGATTCCCAAACAGAAGGCGGCTCAGGAAGGACGGAAGATGGGGGATGTCAAATTCAAACAACAGAAAGGTAAATTCTGTGAATGGGGGGAGAGATGTGGCTGTGGAGGTGACATGGGAAGTTGGGGAAGGGCCAGAGGAATGGGAATCACAAAAAGCAAATGGAGACAAGGGAGATGGGAGCTGCTAAGACTCAGGGAAGGAAGGGAACATTCTCAGAAGGGCAGCCCTGGAAAAATGCTGAGGGTAACAAAAAGGTTGCTCTCCTTGCTGCTCCAGGCAGGAGACGAGGAAGGAGAGAGAAGCCCCTCTCCAGAGGAGGCTGGTGGGAGGGAGTCTGCGGCCTGAGTGGATGGGAGGCCCAGAAGACTGTGGGTTCTGAATGCCAGCAAACTGAGATGGGCTAGAGCTGAGCCCTCCAGGCCATTGGGTCTCTGTGACCCCACTGATAGATTCACAGCTGACAGCTGGCATATCCACAGAGGCCGTGATGGCAACCTGTCCGGTTGCATGTTTTAATCAGTGCAGGATGAGGACAGAAATGCTGGCTGGTGGCACCATCTCATTTAGCAAAAGCTGTGCCAGGACCAGGAATCAAATATGAGAGAAGGGGGCAGAGAGAGAGACAGACAGACATGGACATCAGGTGGGAGAGTAGATCTGAGCAGCAGATGGTAAAGACAGGCTAAATATGTCAAGATGGTAGGTCTTAAGTGGAGAGATGATAGGACACAGCTTATTACATTGAGATAGTTTGTGTCCAAACTCTGGCGCAAATGGAGGGGCACTATTAATAATTATTCCATAATCTTAGGTGCAAGCCTCTAGCCATACCACTGTACAATCTGATCCCATCAGATCTTGGAAGCTAAGCAGGGTTGGGCCTGGTTAGTACTTGGATGGGACACCAGATGGGACACTCGCCTGGGAACACCAGATACTGTAGGCTTGGGAGAAGGACCTGGCAACTCTCTCCCCAAAAACAATCAGCCAATAAAAACCCTATGAATAGCAGAGAAGCACGACAATAGTGTTTCATCTGTTGTACACAGGATCACTGTTAGTTGGACACTGATTGGATGGCACCTAACAACAACAATAATCTTAAGTGCAAACTGGAAATGTTCAGGGCAATCTGAGTTGTGTGGGTCACCTGCTTGGCAGCAATATCTTAAGGTGTCTTAGGAGATGCCTGGAATGGGTGACTTGTGCAAGGTACATGGCTGCAGGTCTAAGTAGGGCTAGCTAGCTAGCAAGTCTGACACCAATACATCCCCCATCCAGCTGGCCTTAAAAAATACTCCAGCCATACACTCCTTTGCAGAAGAGACCCACATGACCTGCTCTCTCTATTAATTCCCCAAATCTCCATCTCACGTATAAGCCAAGGAAACTGGTCCCCTCATCGACTCCTCCTCCACTCTGTCAGTGTCTACAAGTAATCCCACCTTGGGATAGTCAAAGGCATGGCTTTTACCTCTCTGGCTCTATCTAAGAGGAGAAGGCTGAAAGGTGGTTTTCAGGCCCACCTCCAAGTCACCATTCCTCTGAACCTGTACGGCAGGGTGAGGCAAGGACACCCAGGTAAAAGGGTCTTCCTGGCACAAGATCTCACTCAAAGGCTTTGCCAGGTGAAGAGTGATCTCAGATCAGCATTTCTCAAACCTCAGATATCTTCATACCACCCATGACCTTTGCCATATCCTTGAACCACACATTCTGTGATTTGTATAATATATATATACAGATATGTATCGCTTAATGACAGGGACTCATAAAGTCCAGCTTCTCGGATTATTTGCTCAGCATAAAAACTGAAGAGATATGGTGAAAGGATACAGCCCTGACACACGCCTTTGTCAGCTTTAAACCAGGCAGTGTTTCCTTATTCTATTTGAACAACTGCCTCCTGGTTCATGTACAGATTCCTCATAAGTACAATTAGGTGCTCTGGTATTCCCATTTTTTGAATTTGTTATGCTCCACACAGTCAAATACCTTTGCATAGTCAAGAAAACACAGATAGACATCTTTCTGATATTCTCTGCTTTTGGCTAATATTCACCTGCCATCAGTAATGATGGCCCTGGTTCCCTGCCCTCTTTTGAAACCAGCTTGATGAAGATCAAAGATCAAAGCCTTCAGTATGGATTGCAACAGAACATCAACAAAACAAAAATCCTTACAACTGGGTCAGTATGAAATTTCACAATAAATGGAGAAAAGATTGAGGTTGTCCATGATTTTGCTTTGCTTGGCTCCATAATCAATACCCATGGAAGCAGCAGTCAAGAAATCAAAAGATGTATTGCTCTGGGAAAAGCTGTGGCAACAAATATGTTTAGAGTACTGAAAAGTAAAGATGTCACATTGAAGACGAAGGTGAGCCTGACTCGTGCCATGGTATTTTCAGTGACACCATATGGTTGTGAAAGCTGGACATTGAACAAAGGAGACAGAAAAAGAATTGATGCTTTTGAATTATGGTGCTGGAGACGATTATTGAATATACCATGGACTGCCAAAAGAACCAACACATCTGTCCTAGAAGAAGTGCAACCAGAGTGCTCTTTGGAAGCAAGGGTGGCTAGACTGTGTCTTATGTATTTTGGACATGTAGTCAGGAGAGATCAATCCCTGGAGAAGGACATCATGTTTGGGAGAGTGGCAGGTCAATGAAAAAAAAAGGAAAACTCTCCACCAGATGGATTGACACAGTGTCTCTAACAATGGGCTTAAACATAAATAAGATTGTGTGCCTGGCACAGAATTGGGGAGTGTTTCAATCTGCTGTACATAGGGTCACTATGGGTCAAACTCGACTTGATAGTACCTAACAATAACAATGACAGGGACAGGTTCTGCAAAACCACTGAGATGCACCCCAGCCCCAGTGTTTTTTTGTTTGTTTGTTTTTTTGGTACTGGGAGTTGAACCTGGGGCCTCAAACGTTCTTTTTGTAAGTGCTCAACCACTGAGCTGTACCCCGGCCCATTTTTTACTTTGTATTTTTGAGACAGATTCTCACTAAGTTACATAGGTTGCCTCTGGCCTCAAACCTGCTATCTTCTTGCCTCCACCTCTTGAGTTGCTGGGATTACAGGCATGTGTGATTATGTCTGTCTCCTGCTGATGTCTCTTGACACACTCAGGAGGTGCAGTAAACAGGAGATCCTGTCAGCATAACCATGGCAGACTTTTTGGTTGTTGTCATCATTTGTTTTTTGAGACAGGGTCTCACTATATAGCCCAGGCTGGCCTTGAATTCATAATCTTTCTGCCTCTTAGCCTCTTGAGTGCTGGGTGAGGCATGTATCACCATGCCTGGCATGGAAGACTATTTTACATTAAACTTTATAAAATACATAAGTAGAAGGAGTACACTCTAAAATAAGGATAAAAGGTATAGTAGTAAATACATAAGCAAGTATGAATAGTTGTTTATCATCAAATATTATGTGCTGGACATAATTATATGTGCTGTGCTTTTATGCAACTGGCAGTCCAGGTTTATTTTATTTTTGATTTTATTAAGACAGGTCTTACTATGTAGCCCAGGCTGGCCTTGAATTTTTGATTTCCCTGTTTCTGCCTCCCAAGTGCTGGGATTACAGTAGTGAGGGTCTATTTACACCAGCATCTCCACAAACAGGAGTCAGGTGCTGCCACTATGGCGTTAGGACAGCTATGACTTCACGAGGTAATAGGGATTCTTCAGCTTCATTATAATCTTAGGGGATCACCATGGAATTTGTGGGCCATGGTTGAAATGGTATTATGAGAGGTGTGACTGGATTTGAAGTAATTAACCTTTTTATTTTCAACTTCAAGAAAGTAATTTGTTATGGAAACCTCATATCCCCACTGTGAATAAACAACCAAGCCCATCGGCTCCAACTGTAAAAGCACACTCAGCAAGAATGAAGCCCAGGAGTAGATTCAAGCTGCCATATAAGCAAAGAGGCTGAGTCTGTCACTTCTCCCTCTGTTGCAGGAAGATATGGGGAGAGTGGTTAACTGTTGTTGAACATCAAGCTGAAACAGATCCGGAGGCTTGGAAGAGAGCATCAATAGGACCAACCTTGCTCAATGTGTGAGACAGAAGTATTGCACATCGCCTCCCTGAGCCCGTCACAGGGACCGTGGTGTGGAGTGCACAACAGTTTCAGGAAAAAAAAAAAATCACACCAGAATTATACCTTCGTATTTAAAACTGCTGAGGGAAGAGGGTCAAGAATGAGGCACTGGTGATTTGAACCAGTGAGAAATGGAAAGGACATGAACATGCACTTGATGATTTTCTGTCACAGGTAACCTTCCCAGCAACTGCATGGGTTTCAGATATTATCCCCGTTTTACAGAAATCATAGCCTACCTGGGGTATGGGGAGAGGAAAAAAAGTGGGGTGCACCTAGTAAGATACCCATGCTTTATATTTGTATTCACACTTTTTGCAGTGCTAGGGATAGAACCCAGGACCTTGAGCATGCTAGGCAAGTGCTCTACCACTGAGGTATACTCCCCGCCTGATAGGTCATTTGAAATATAAAGGGTTATTCTTGGTTTTTTGAACTAGCTTTTTCCAGTGCCTAAGGAGTTTGGGGAGAGTTTATATCATCCCTTTCAAGTGCCTAAGGAGTTTGGGAAGAGTATGTATCTTCCCTTTTCCCTCTTTGCTAAAAATGGAAGTTTCCTGGCCCCAGAAATCCATTGGTTTCAACTAGAAGCTGTCGGCTGACAACTCTTCCCTCCTTCCTAGCTGAGTTCAGCCCCTCTTCAATTGGGCAAAAATAAAACAGGGGCAATTGCAACTTTAAAGACCATCTCCATAAACACAACAAACCCACTCCACAATTTGTTGAGGGCATTCCTCCCTTCGAGTCCTCCTTATTTAATTTCTGGGGAATTTTAAATAGAGGGCTTGCAAAAATTCTGTACCGCCTGACGTCAACAGCTCTGACAACGTGGATTCTTCTGCGTGCTGTGGGGAGCAGCCACCACGAATGCCCAAGCTTTTCCAAGCTCCTTTCCCAGTTGGAATCCGGGACCCACTGGTGTCACCCTAGAAGACTGTGGGACATGGAAGGTGCCTGAAGGAGAAGAATGTACCGCTTGGCGTCCTTTAACTCTGCAGTTCCCCAAACTCTCAGGCAGCCAGCCCATTAAGCTGAGTAACACCTGTGCTACTGCTTTCTTAGTGTGCTTATTTAAACAGACTTTACCTTAAAAAAAATGTAAATATGCTTTGCTGAAGGACATTCCCCTGTGCTACACTGAACAGAAAACCAGTGTCCCAAATAGAAGATAAATGGAAAAATACATACAATGTCTTGAAGTTCGGCAAGACATTCATGTGAGTTCTAACAAGATACTAAGCCTGGGTCTGATTTTCTTTTAAACAAAGGACATCAGCTAATGTTAGGGGCTGGGATTTAGCTCAGTTGGTAGAGTGCTGCGCTGCAGTCTCTGAGGTGCTGAGTTCAATTCCCAGCACCACAAAAATGGGAGAAGGGCCTGGCAATCTACTCCCAAGAAATCCCGAAACAGTCTGCCATTGAAAACCCTACGAGGGTCGCTATGAGTAGGATACCGACTCGATGGCGCCTAACAACAACATTAGACAGGTATTGACAATGCAGAAGCCCAAATGCAGACTCTCCCCTTGACCCACCTCGGAGCGAAAGAAAACAAATGAGACTGAGTGCTGCTCAACACATGTCCGCCCGGCCCACATTTTCAGGACCCACTCTCTGAGAAGCACTGATCTTGCTTGGGAAGGAGCCTTGGGTTAACATCTGTAGCTCTTTGGTTCAAACTCAGCTTGGCTGCCAGCAAGCTTTGAGGGCTTATACAAACTGCTTTTCTTTTCTTCTGATAAACAGAAACAAAGCCACCTGCCCTAATTACTCTTCAGAGTCACTCTCCACAATAGATGGGGAAGGTACTTTGAAAAATATCCAGGTTGTGGGCAGGTAGGGGCAACTTCAGGAATTCAATGGACTCTTTCCCCCAGATGTAACTTACTGCCAGGAATGCCTATCAGAGAAATGGAAAGGACATGAACATGCCACTTGATGATTTTCTGTCACAGGTAACCTTCCCAGCAACTGCATGGGTTTCAGATATTATCCCTATTTTACAAAAAGAGAAACTGGGGAGCAGGATGACTACACACTGGCCACTCAAGGATGGGGGGATCTGAGCTTGAGCCATTCCCAGGGCCAGGGAGAAATGACCTCGTTCTTGCTCTTCCTGACCCAGTGGGGCTTAGAGGCCTGCAAGTGTGTTGGCCTCTGATTTGTCATGTTTTAGGCCCTGTCCTTCTAGCCACCACCTCTGTGAAGTTCCTGTGACTCCCTGCCAGCTGGCATTCTGCTTTCCCACCCTCAGCTGCCCCTGCACCCTGACCTGAGGTTTGAGTTTGCCATGTCCCCAGCTAGACCAAGGGCTCTCTGAGGACAAAGGCTGGGTCCTGCTCATTTTGGCATCCTGTGGAGCACCTGCCTGGCTTGGTGCTTTGGACAAAGAAGGGGCCCAATAAGTGGTTGTTGAGACAAAATGCAATGACAGACTGGCACAGGCTTCTTCCTTCGATGGTCTCTATGGCCATTCCAGGAGGCCATTCCAGCCTCCTGCAGCTTTGTCCTTGAGATCTCTCAAGTACAGCTCCTGGGGTCAGTGTAGGGCAGTGCTGGGCACCTTCTCCCCAGCTCTCATGGCCCTGGCTCTGGGGCTTTCTGTCCTGCTAGAGTGCAGTGCAGCTACTCAGCCCCTGAGCAATATTCCCACCTCCAGGCCCCCAATGTTGAGAAATAACTCTGACTCATAGCACCCCAGCTCACCCAGGGGGATCTGTCCACAGGGACCTGAGGCACAGCGATTGTTGTTGCTTGTGGCCTAACTAGCCCCAGGCCACCCAGGAGGCGGATGCTCCCACCCCTGAGACCTCCTTAGTCTGAGACCAGCCCTAGTCTGCTGGTGAGCCTGAGGGGCCCACTTCCACTTGGGCTTCTCCCTTCACAGGCATAGAAAAGCAAAGCTCAGGGAAGCCCCAAAGGCCAATCACAAGGGACAAGCCCATTCCTGGGGTGAGACTCCTGGAGGAACGCAGAGGGTACCACTAGTGGCCTCTCCCAAGACCATCTGAGGTGGCCACATAGGCCAGCTACCCTCTCCCCTGGGAATCATGATGCACAGCTTTTCACACAGGGCACAGACAAGCCCTCCTCCTTGCTGGGTGCAACTCAGGGCTCTGGAATGAGCTGTTCCAGAGACCTGCCCGCCTCATCCCAGAAGGCAGAGGGGAGATAGCCACACGTAAAACAGCTCCCACCGTGGCGCCCTAATCAGGGCCGACAGAGAACCACAAAGGAGTTACCAAGAGGCAGCAGGGGATATGGGAACACGTGGCAAATGACCCAAACTCTCTGGCCCTTGGCTTTCTGATCTGTGCAACAGAGGTCATGCTACTGCACTGTGTAGTGCTGTGGGGATAATTACAGGAAAGGGGGGTTCAATTCTCTGCCTGGCATGGAGGAGGAACTTTTGGAACCTCTCACTTGCCTTTCCCACAAGTTATTGGTACTACATCTCTGCAAAGCAGCCAACCAGTTTAACTTAACCTCTAAATACCCTCACGTTCTGAGATGACTATCCTGAAGCCTCAGCGGAATTAGTCTGTGGTGATCTAGGAATAGATTCTCTGAGCTTCATCCCTGCTCCATTTCCCTTCCATCTCTCTTTGCCCCTAGGCACCAGCTTATCTTCCTGGTTCCCAAGAACAAGTCCAGTACAGATCCTACCCAAATGCACAGAGAAGAGACCCCCTAAAGCCAGTTACTCCCAGTCTACATGCACTAGAACCTGCTCAGTTCCTTCCAGATACTTGCCCCAGTGATTGGCCAGGCAGTGGTGATGGACACTCAGGAATGCCAATGAGGGATGCCTTTCTTCCTATGCTACCCTGTCCATCCCTGATGCCTCTAATCCCAGCACCAGAAAGGGAGGGGCCTGAAGAAAAGTCCCCTCAGCTGGCTCAGAGCAGGTATCTCTCTGCTACCCCTTTAGCCCATGTGCTTCATGAAGATGGGGACCAAGTCTTCCTGGTTCACTTTTGTGCCTAACACACAGCAGGAGATAAAGGCTGGGGAATGAAGGAATGAACAGATGTCTGATCTCTAGCTCCTGACTAGGCACTTGCTTGTTTGCTTGGTTCTACATTTCTCCATTCTGAATAAGACCCAGGTTAAGCAGTACCTTACCTGAGGGCAGAGACTGGGTAGGGAGATGGGGGAAGACTCCAAAGTCATCCTATCACTTCTGGATCCTGGGAGAGTCTCCATTCTAGAGGTGGTTCTAGGGCGGGGAGGCCTAGCCAGAGTCAGATAACAGAAGGAGGGCTGGGGGCATTTCCCCTCTTCAAATACATCTAGGCAGTACCAGGCCCAAGATACCCCCAGCAAGGTTCCAGCCCTTAGCCACAGCATGTCACCATTTCACTCCGCAGGAAGTGAGCAACATCACATCATGTCATCCACTCTAGCTCTCCAGCTCTGCCTCATTCGTTAGACTGGAATATGGATGACCCACGCCCCCCTCCTCCCTCCACCCACATCCCCTGTCCTGGTTTATGGATCAGAATACCTGCCCAATCTGGCTCCAAGTTTATTCAGCCTCCCACCCGGGAGCTATTTCTATAGTGGGGTTTCTCCTCCTTCAAGGGCCCTGAGGTGGTAGGATGACCCCAGGGGTTTGACAGATGGAGCCATGGACATGCAGCAGATTAGGCTGGAGGTCCAGAATGCTCCCAGTGGTTACATCAAAGCCAACAAGATGCTCTTCGACTCCAATGAGGTGAGTTTGTGTTTGGCTGTGCAGTGAGGCTTGGGACCTGGGGCTGAGGGCTAGAGACAGGAATGAGGGAAATCCTCACAAGTGGGACCTGTGAAGCAGGACCCCTGGGTGCTAATTCTCCCTGTGTGAAGCCCGGATGATGAGGTAAACTTTCTCTCTCCTCCAAGGAACACTCACTCAGTTACAATTCCACCCTGTTGGCAAAAAGGCCCACACTACCCCAGGATCTGCTCCGTGGCAGGGAAGCATGTCCCCTGCAAAGTCAAGGCTCCAGGGAGCAGTGGTATTGCTGCCCAAGTGTGGAGGAGTTGATCTGAGGCTGGCCTGGAAGGTGCTGGGTGAGGCAGGGAGAGAGGATGAGAAGCAGGGCCTCCCAGGGCTGGGTTGGAGCCAGGAGGGATAAGAGCCCCAGTGTTCCAATGCATTGAGCCATTTTCTCTGATGTCACCACCTGATCTCCTCCTGGCCCCTTACACATGCCGTGGAAGTACATGGCAAGTTTGCAGAAAATGCCAGGACGTTTGGCTGGTGGGCAAACCAGAGGCGAAGAGGCCCCAGCAAGACAAGAACTCTGATAAAGTGGGATTCCCCACTTCACCCCAAGGAGGAACAGGGGCAGCAGATCCTAGCCCCAATACCAGTGGGGCAAAGTAGAGCCGCCCAACGCTGGGCCTTTGAGATCTCTCCCTGGCTTGAATTTTGGCCTCTCTTTAAAGCTATGGCTTTCACAGATCTTGTTTAACTGGAGAAGATGGGGGAGGGGCCAAGGCAAGCTGCATTCTTCCCCATCAAAGCTAAGAGTCTAAAGAAATACTTCTGGTTGTAAAGGATCCTGGCCTGTTTGTGATTACGGCCCTCTGCTGGCTTTCTGGCAGGGCAGCCCTGGAACCCTGCAGCACTGCTGGTGGGAGGGACACCCTCCCTCACTCGGGTAATCTTGTCCTCATCTGACATGACCAACTTCTGTTGGTCCTTCTGCTTCCAGCAGTTCTCCAGGGCAACTCTTCAAAACATTATCTTAAAGAGAGGGAGAAGCCACCCCAAACTCCTATCATGAAATTACAGGACAGTCATCATACTCTTTCGGTTCCCAGCACTGTCCTGGGAAACAAGAAGCACCAGCCACTCTGGGTGGCTAAGGCAAACTGAAAGGGGAGGGGAGCCGGGCCCTCTTCTTCCTTTTATTACGGGAGAACACGCACACGCACGCACACACACACATAAGGACGCCCTTTTGCTGCCATAGCACAGAAGTGGTTCAGGGAAGCTCAGCTGTTCTTTCTCTGGAAATTTAATCTGCAAAGCATTTGGCTTCACAAAGCCCATTCCAAAGGTGTCCAGGAGCCCACAATCGCTGTGATCATCATTACAAACCAGAAACGTTTGCAACCACTGACCCATTTGGCGGCTAGGGAGAGCTGGCTGGGGGCTGGCCAGAATGACCAAATGCCCCTCCCCTGCTCCCTCTGTGCGGAGACCAGCTTGTTTTCAGAGCTACAGGGGTGAGAGGAACTCCTAGGAGACTGGACCATGGAGACAAAGCAACTGCTTCCCAGCTTGGTAAGAGTATAATGGCCAGGGGAGGGTAAAGCTCAGGATCTGAGAAGCAACTATGGCTGCTCTTGTCATTCTGCATCCCCCTGCTGTTCTTCAGATGAGGGCAGCTGGTGCTCAGACAGGCAAAGTGGCTTTCCTGAGGTCACCCAATTAATTGGTGACTGAGGTCAGCGCCTAGAGTGACCAAGATCCTCTTATGCAAAGCCTGGTGTTCCTTCCAGGACAGCACTCCACCACTCTGCCATTAACATGACACCCTGAGCACTGTGCCAAGTGTCAATCCCTTGACCCAATATCTTGAGTAAGAAGTGGGTGTGTGGAGTTGGCAGCAAGCTCCTCTAGGCCGTAGAGAGGTCACTTGGTCAAACCAGGCAGGAGACGAGTCTGTCACTGACACGGCAGGTGCTAAGGCAGGGACCTCAGCCCCTGCAATTTGCCACATCTGCTTGCTCCTCCCCAAGCCCCATTCTGGCAACTCAAAACCCTACTATAGTCCAAAGACGGTGAGCACAGTGAGCTGAAAGAAGGTGGCTGCCTTGGGAGACGCCAGCTCAAAGGACAGAAAATAAACAAGACGGAATATCCTTGAACATCAGGATCAGAGGCCTGGCCAACCTTACCCCCTTCCCAGGGAAGGGAGGAATGAGGGAGGCTGTGGACACAGAGCCTCAGGTCTAAGAGCGACTCAAAGCCAGCCATGGGCCAGTACCCCCACAACCTGCCCAGAGCACAAGCCTGTCCCCAGCCTGACTCTAGCTCCGAGAGGTGGCATTGCTAGGGGAGTCTGCGTTCTCCAGCTCAGGCATCTGAAGTGGCTGTCACATGGGAGGTTAGGGAAACGAGCCTCTTTGAATGCATAGGGTGTGGGGAGGCTCCTGGCTCCAGCCATGGACTGAAGGGCCCAGCCTCAGCAAGGAAGGGGGCCCAAGGCCCAGCTCTCCACTCCCTCACCCACCCCTGCTGCACCACTCCTAGGACCTCAGAGGCAGCCCCCTTGGCACCCAGAGCCTGGAGCCGTGACCCTGGGTTTCCTTTCCCGGGCCACTTACCCCTGGACAAGGAGGAGCACCTTCCCCTCATGATGAGGAGGATGGGGGAGAAGCTCCCCACCCCAGGACATCTGACACCACGCAGTGGCCTGTTCACTGCTAGCTGAACCACCTTCTCTCAGTCAGACCACACCTGTCCCCTCTACCCATTCGCTGTGCAGGTGGCATCTGCCTCCTCCAGGCTTGCAAGTCACTTGGGCCTGCCCTGGTTCCAGGACCACCTTCTCCAGAAGGCTCCTCCTCCCCCCAGCCCAGCACTGTGCTCATCTCTGAGCAAAGCTGACCGCATCACGAGACCTGCCGTACCTGGCGGTGTGCCCTCCCTCTGTGTCCCACCCTCCTGTGGGCAGCACCACCTGACTTTTTGCCTTGCACACTGAGGTGCCCAGTGAATATAAGTGACTCTGCATCTGGGCTTTTACTCTGTAGGTGGAGAAAGCCTGTCACCGTCAGCAATGAGGGGACAGGGAAGGCTGCTTCTCATCCAGTGTTGTACCCCAGTGCTGGGCAGGGCACGCAGTTAAGTGCTCTGCGTTTGTTGATTGACTGAGCAAACTGCATCCTATGGGAGCAGGCCCTGGGTATGGGATTTCCGAGGGCTGAAGGGTGGGATTGAGAGAGGAAGAGAGGGGAGGCAGGACATGAGGTCTTCCCCTGTGGGGTGGAGCTAGGGGAGAGGGGCCAGGATGGGTCTGTTTGGTTGAATGAAGTGGGAGGCAGAATGGGCAGGAGCCCTGCCTTATAGCAGCAAAGTACAATCCAGGCTCCACCCTGCCTGCCAGGGTCCTGAGAAGACCCCATCATGCAAATAGTCCAGCCCCTTCCCAGGGACCTGGTGAGCCAAAGGTGGGAACACTTGTGCAAATCTCTTGCAAGAAACAGAGTCAATGCTTTCCCCTTCTCCTTCAGATTCCCTCTGGCCTGCAGCCTGTTGGCCTTTGTCCTCCCCCCTTGGGACTGACCTCTATTTTCTACTCTTGGTGGAGTGGGGAACTCATGCTGCAAAGCTCCCTAGAGTTTGGCTTTCCAAAGAAGGAAAAGTCCACAATGCAAGCATTCAGGGCTCCTGATGCTGGAGAAACTGCAGTGTTGAAAGCTCGTGCCTCTCCCCAGCTATGCAAACTTGAGGCAAGTCACCTCAACTCGATGGGCTTCAATTTCCTCCTTGGAAAGACAGAATGTCAATCTCCACCCTGCCTCTTACCAAGATGTTTTTAAAAACTGCATGGTTTTATATCTTGTAAAACATAAAATATTATGATTCTGAAAGAGAGCACCTTGAAAAAAGGCCAAAATACCCTTTTCACTGGCAGGAACAGGCATTTCCCCAGGTGGCCTTGACTGCCCCACTGACCCTCCTAGCAGGAGTCTAAGAGAACAGACATGCAGGCTTCTGGCCATTGTGCTTGGGTTCTAGGACATGGTGAGCCAAGCTGGTGGCCTGTGGCAGTGCTGAGGAGCCAGATCCTAGGGGAAGGGAGGAATCTGCTCTCACTCGTGCATCAGCGTCAGAACCCTCTGTACCGTTCACTTGCTCTAGGGCCGGTCCTTGGCAGACACACTCTGAGTTTGGCTTTCTCTGGCCTCCTGTGGTGCTCCTGGGCCTCTTCCCCACAATCCAGTCCAATAAAAGCTTAGAGGAGGCAAATGAATTTGCGCACGAGCCCAAGAGATGCCCAGCTAAGTAAGAAGAGAGATGTAGAGCTAAGGTTGAGATAATTAAATGAAACCAAAATAATAGTTTCATACAGCACATTTCAAACAGATCTAGAAATCAGTTTGGGGCTATCTGAGCCAGAAGCTTCCCTCCATTTTTGAGGGATTCAACAGCTCAGCTCCCAGGATGGGGAGGCCCATGGAACACCAGTTCCCCGCTGGCTGCAGGGCACCTGAGCTAACTGGATCTCCTTTGCTGCTCCTCTGCTCTGAGGCCAGGATTCTGGGTCAGCACTGGGAACCCAGAGGATGAGGTTATGGAATCTGAAAAGATGCTGATAGGGATGAGGGTGGTTACCCTAGGTTACCCCCAACTACCACCAGAGTGATTACTGAGAACCCAAGTGCTGAAGGGTGTATACCAAGCAGCCACAGGATAAGCTAGGGAAAGAAAAGGGGGCAATTTCCCAACCCAAATTCCCTAAGGTCCTGACAAATTACACTACCCAGAAGTTTTCTGCCCTACACTTTGTTGAAATCTATTATGTAAGAGGGGAGGAAATGTTGTGGGGAGATCTTTTCCTGCACTTTAGCTGGAGATTGAGACCTGTTTCTTGTAGCAGGGACAAAGGCTGTGTTTGTGTGTGTGTGTGTGTGTGTGTGTGTGTGTGTGTGTGTGTGAGCATGCGCATGTACACACACGCATGTGTTTTAGGGCTGGGCAGAGGGTTTCCAGTGTTGCCTGGTCTCCTGGCACCTGTGTAAAAGCAGGTTTGCCTCAGGCTCTGTCCACACAACCAACATGTCACGGTGGCCAGCTGCTCCACTCTGCGTGAGCAGGGTGGATATCAGGCAGAGGGATCCTCCTGTGCCTGCTGCCCTACCTATGCCTTGCAGCTGGCTTCAGGCAGGTGGCTGGCAGTGCTCAGAGCTGACAATCCCTTGGATGCCTCTCTGACAACAGCCCCGACAGCTGTAGCTTGAGGAAAGAGCTATTTCCAGAGCCTCTTTGCCCCCATTACACCTGACTCCACCACCCTCCGTCCACATCCACGATGGCTTGCTCCAGGCTCTTCTCCGTGCCTCTCCTGCTCACGGGTTTCTGTGGCTAATTTACCCCTGGCGGTCTGGCCTCCACTTTTCTTCTGTTCCAGGTACCAATATGCCTGCTTTGCTGTCCCTGCCCCTCTGCTCTGCACTCCCTTATCTGCCCACCGGTACCCCTTCATTCTCCAAGGCCCAGCTAGACAGTTCCTCCTTCTCCAAGGAAACCTTCCTGGCTACTTGAGTCTTCACCCCCAACACTTCAGGTCTACAACATGGGACAGAGCCCCTGAGAGACAGCCTGCGCAGGGGTGTCACAGGTGGGCCTCTCCTCTCCCAGCCTTGCATGAAGCCCCCGATCTCCTGAGGCTACTGCTCTTGGGTCACCAAAAGGACTCTGACTTCTGTCTCTAACTCTTCTTCCTATCACAGGCTGGGACAAGGATAGCTGCCCAAGTAAGAACTCTGCGGGTGGGGTGGCTTTGGCCCCCAGTAGGGGTTGTCTTGGCTTCATTGCCTTATAGTAAACCTCTTGCTGCTGTACCCACCACACAGACCCTGAGGGCTGAGAGGGTGCTCAGAACCACTGAGTGCAATCCACGCTCTGGCCAAGTGGTGAAACAGAAGCCATGAGGGGGAAACTGGCAGAGCTGCCCCAGTCCAATATGATCCCTTACTCTGTTCCAGGCCTTAAGCACAAGGTCCCTTTCAGACAGGCATAAACCAACACTTATCTCCATTTTACGTTAAGGAAACTGATGCTTAGAGGATCCAAGAAACTCTTCCAGAGTCACCAAAGTAAGCGGCCAAATCGAGATTACAACCAGCCTTATCTAAGTTGAAGCCTATGTCCTTTTTTTGTTTTTGTGGGGGTACTTGGGGGCTTGGACCCAGGGCCTTTGAAAGTGCCCTACCACTGAGCTGCACCCCTAGCCCATTGTTTTTACTTTTTATCTTGAGACAGGGTCTTGCTAAGTGATGCAGGCTGCCTCTGGCCTCGAACTCACAATCCTCCTGCCTCAGCCTCCCAAATCACTGGGATTACAGGCATGAGCCACTGTGCCCAGCATTCATGAAGCCCATGTTCTTAAGAGGTAGGCTATCCTACAATCTCATTCTCAAAAGAATCTTTATCCTGTGGTGAACAAAGCTGGGCCAAAGGACCCGAGGCTCATTCTGCTCCCTGGCCCTTTCCCCTCCAGCCATCCTCATGAAGTGGACAAACAGCATACCAGAGATGGTATTGGACCAGAATGGACTCAGGAATTGCTGATTGGGCAACTATAGCAGGGACACATATGTGCTGGACTGAGGGAAAAAAGAGCTACCAGAGGGCAAGGCTCTGGTGGCTCTGACAGGCCCTCATGGGGGCAAGTGACCACCTCTGAATGGAGACTAGTTCATGGGAACCAAGCTTTTCCAAGATTGTTTTGGAGATAAGAATGTTAGCTCACTTATCTGCAATGCAAACTACAATAAAACTGCCTATCTAGAAACAGCCTATCCTATCTTTATTGGAGCACCCATTTTCTAGTAGCAGCATAGCTTGGAAGTTTAAATTGGCAATCAGGTGGTTCCTTAGGCACAGAATCTGTAGATACACATAGAATCCATTTAAAACAACGGCAAGTCTGTAAAGCTATCCAACCCTCACAATACAATCCACCCCTTAAGTGCCAGAATGCTTACATCAATTAGACTTTAAGGTCCATAAAGACAGGAACCTTATGGGTGTGTATACAATTAACAC
Organism: Pedetes capensis; assembly: GCA_007922755.1. Lineage (NCBI taxonomy): Eukaryota > Metazoa > Chordata > Mammalia > Rodentia > Pedetidae > Pedetes > Pedetes capensis. Next base: position 23,844 of record VMDO01001136.1, on the reverse strand, counting down.
AGGGCCAGGACAAAGGAAGTATTCAAAAATTGTGGGAATAAAAAGAGTGATCAAGTTAATGAATACTATGTACAGTATATCTCACCCTTATAAAAAGCTCACATGGTACAAATCACTGCCCCTTTTTACCCAAGAAGAAACAAACTGATCTCACTTATATCTCAAAGTCAGTAAGCACCTCATCCCACAGCACTAGATCTTAAAATCCAGTATGTGAATTCCAGATTCTCTGCCTTCTCCACTACACACAGCTGCTAAACAAGTAAATGGTTGCAGCCACTATGTTTTTGGGTGTCCTGTCTCCCCAATGTCTTCTTTAAAATCTGCTCTCAACAGCCATGGAGGAAGAGGATAGCTAAGAAGCCATGTTTATACTCTGTGATGCTTCTCCTAAATACAGCTGAGTAGACCAGGGCTGGACATCTGATCTAAGGTCTGCCAACCCACTGGCTGCCCCAGAACCAATTAGATTCAGACATTAAGAAAAAAAAATTCTTTTTAAAAGACAGAGGTCTCCTTATATTGTCCAGGTTGGTGTCCAACTTGTGAGCTCAAGTCATCCTCCTTCCTCAGCATTCCCAGTAGCTGGGACCACTACACCCAGCTCAAACTTCAAATTTTGAACTAAGAGAACAGAACCAGAGGCCGTGGTCAGTTGTTGGTAGCTATCTTGATCATGCATAAGAAGTCATGCACAGTCTAGAGCTGACTACCACGTAAACAAGCTGCTGTCTTGGGTGAATCAGAAGAGAAGCCTGGTGTGCAGTTGGAAGAGTTAGAAAGCTGTGCTTTCAATCCATGTGGTATCCAAAGAGAGATAGAGAGAAAAGTAGATGCTTGGCTTGTGATGACTTTCTGTTTCCCAGTCTCAGCCTTCTGAGATTCACTGGGATTCACTTCTGGGATTCACTTCTCATTTTTGGCTTCAGTGGTATTTTCCTGTATCCTTTCAATAATCTCTTGAGCAAGTCAGAGTGAATTTCCATTCTTTTCTCACAACTCAACTGGGACAAAAGTGCTAGTTTTGGAGGGGAATGACGATTCTCAAGGCTCAGTTTTCTCACTGGTAAAATAAGTGGATGGACCAGAGCAGTTCAATGTCTCTTGTTTCCAAGAAAGTATAAGAACACTCAGTGTATCATACCAGTGCCAGGAAATAAGTGACGACTCAGAGAAGGACAGCTGAGGCAGGAAAAATTCTGTTGACTCATCTCCCCACTTCCTCCCTTGGCCTGCAGTCCTGAGGAGGATACAATCCTGGAAAGTTGGAGGCAGCTTTGCAATAACAAGAAATCAGGAAAACAGAACCTTGACATTACCACTCTGTATACTCCAGATCAGTTATGCCTTCAGGAGGGTGCAGGCAATGTGGTCTTTGAGGTACAACAATGTCCTACGAGGAGGCATCTCAGGCACTGTTGCTCATGGCAAGAATGGAGGGGTTTCCACAAAGCAACAACGGTCACTGCAGGTCATGGCATGGCTTGTTGGGTGGCAAAGCTACCAAGACTACTGAATCTCCCTGCTATATGTGACTCTGTTGATCACTGGAGGGAAATAAAAACAGTCCATTCCACATGGGCCCCCCAGGCTCTCTGATCAAAAATGCTTTCCCTAAGCCACCAATGCCCACTCTGGGTATCTATGACTTCCATCCAACCATGTTCCCTGGGATTGGCTTATTCTCAATGCCAGAAACACATCTCCCTCCTGAGATCTCAGCTGTTGCCTGCCTCCAAGTTCAAAGGATAAATTAACATAATGAATTCCCACTACCCGTAAGCACCATGCTGGCAGGGCGCCCCAGAGTCATCCTCTAGCAAGAATGTTCCAGGGAGCTCTGCTGTCATGTCCGCCACCCTGTGTGTCTCCCCAACCCACAGCATCACCAACACATGCTTCCACCCACCTGCCACCTGAGCCCACCCTTATCTCAGCCTCCCCCAGGGTCTCTGTCGAGGGAGAGATATCAGCTCTTGAACTCTAAGAAAATCACTTCGCCTTTTTGCCCATTACTTCAGCCACAAAATGGTTAGAGTGCCGTCTATCATGTGGGGTTTTTCCGTGGTTCCGGGAAATGATCCTGTGAAGTACAGGGCCCGGAGCCTGGTGTTTACTGTTTATGGACTTGGAGTCACATTCCAGACACATCTTTTTAGATAGATGAAAGCACAGAGTGCTGGCATGCCCACAACTCCACACTGCCCGCAGCTGTGGTCCCAGCCAGGCGGCTCTGACAAGCAGGCAGAGCCAGTGGTTGCTGGATCCCTCCACGGACCCTCCATGTGAAGGACTCCCAGCTAAGCAAGAGGGTACACAGGCAGCAACCCGGAACCCAGTGGGAGGCCTGAGGGATGGTGCTGACTGGGGCTGCTGCCCAACAATGCCAGTGGAAATGCTTCAACACGCCCACCAGATCCCAGGTCCCAGGCATCACAACTGGGTCTTTGTTGCAGAGCTCAGAAGCCTCACTCACCACTCCTTCTGAAGCCAGCTCCCAGGATGCATGCAGTCTCCCCTCCCCACTCCCACAGTCAGCCTCCAGCTTCCCCAGCAGGGAGACACCTCCCTGGATCTGCAGATTGGCCCCCCTCCTTTCTTCTCTCCACCCACTTGGTGTCTCTCAGAAAGCTGGTTGTACACTACAGGCCTCATGGCTTCTGATGACAACAGATAGGGTGGGTTTGCATGGGTGGCCACAGCACTCCACACCCCGGTGCAAATACCTGCAGAGGTGCAGCTGCCTCCACCAACGGGAAAGATACAAACTCCCACAACATCAGAAAAGCCATGTACAGTGAGGCTCTCTCTACTCCACACGCAGGACCCGACTGAGTCACCCAGCCACAAGTTCAGAGCAGGGAGAGGGCTCAGGGAAATCATTTGCTCCAGCCCCTACTTCTGAGCTGCCACAGGTTACCTCCATTTCAAAGAAGGGATAATTAAAGCCCAGAGAAGTGATGGGAGGTGAAGCCACCTAACCAGCAGGTGATAGGTAGAATACTGCTTCAAGAAACTGCAGCTCTCCCACGGAGTCTATAAGCCAGACTGGGCTACTTGAGCCAGAGGTGGTAATGGGGAACCAGGGAGCCTGGGCCTCCTCAAACAGCCCTAGAGAACTCTGCAAGATAGGTGTCTGCACACTGCTTCTAAGCCTGATGCAAAGTCCTGCTTTTTCCAAGTTCCTCTTGCCCCACACCCAGGTAAGACTACATATTTCAAGAGCCATGAATGAGGGAGGGGAAGGGAGAGGGCACACACGCCCTCCTGAATCATGGAGTCATAAAGCAGGACAGACTTCCTTATAATGTTCTGCCATCCTGATCAGTGGCTGACCCCAAAGACCCGGGGCTCACACCTCCTGCTCCTCCAGAGTTATACAGCTGTGGCAGTGAGAAAGGGCATGTGTGGTAAGACGAGAGTCCCCACAGAAGAACTGACTTTGTATAGAGAAGTGGGCCACTGTGCTTCCTAGGTGCAAGCTCCCAAACAAACATCCCTTTGCCTGGCATCTCCCATTCCACCATGAGACATCCCTTCCTCTGGGTCCCAAGGTGCTGAGGGCTTCCTCAGCCAGATTCCATGACAATGCCAGCTTCCTTAGGGAGTAGGCAGGTGAGGCCGGTAGTGTGACAATGGCTGAGGGCAAAGCTGTGCAGGAAGGGGACCAATGTGGTGGTCACCTGGAGCCTTACACTATGGCAAGGGCTTATGCCAGGGATCTGACTCTGCCAGGTAGGCAGTGTCACTACCAACCACCCTGGTGATGATTCTAGGCACAAAGGCAGAGTTTGATCTCTCTGAGAGGGGAGCAGGCTGTGAAGATCCCAGACTCACAGGATCCCCATGAGTCAGGCCAGTGCTCACATTATTGCCTGGTACTCAGGGAACGCATTTCTGAGTGGCCTTCTCGAGAAGGCCTGCTAGGATTTCCTCAGCCTCTTGGCAGGCACAAGAATCAGGAGACCAGGAACTTCCAGTTCTGCTTCTGATCTCAGGAGATTTGTTGCTTCTCCATCTCTCTGCACCTCAGTCACTCTATCTACAGAATGCGCATAGTGGCCCTTTCTGTGGCTTTCCATCTGAACTATTAGAAGAGATCTGGGTGAGACCACACCCCTTCCCTCTGCAAACATCTACCAAACACAGTCCAGGGAGCTTGGGAGCACAGGGTCTTCCCCAACAGACTGAAACAAGACACTTCCAGAACCCATTCAAGCCCCACCTGGCGGGCTGTGAGCAAACTGCCAGTGGATGTCCTGGGCCCAGGGCCCATCCCAGGGCTCGCAGAGTCTGAATGGGCCTGTACTGTGCGACTGTCCCTCTTTTCTCTGTTTGCCATGACTTCTGCTGCCAAGGATACCAATGGGCTTTGGACCACTCTGCAAGATCTTTGGAACCAGCAGCCCCCATGCAACCGTCAGCACAGCCCGTGTCAGCTCCTAATGGCAGAGTGGTTGCTGCAGGACCCTCCCTGGCCCTGGGACCTGGCTTCATCTGCAGGTCCTGGCGGCCTCCGGCTCAGCAGGGGGCAGTCAGCTCACCGCCCACACACTAGCCAACTCCCACAGGCCTGGTCCTTCCTCAGACAACTTGCCAGGGGCCGGAGACTCTGGACCCCACAGTGATGTCATGGCCTGCTTTCTCCACCAGCTGGCTGGGTTCCCCTGCCTCTGCCTAGACCCTGACTAGGAATATGGCTCCACCGGAGGAAAACCGCTGCTGGGCACTCCTAACCTAGAAGCCACCTTCCCCACAGGCCTCGGATGGCATGGGGTCCCCGAGCAGGAGCTGGACGCTTACAACCACGGCTGCCACCCTGGCCTGGCATTAACGCAAGCCAGCTAATTACCCCTGAGCTGGGGAGACATTCTTCCACCACCAGGCAAACTGCTGGCCTGCAGCCCAAACCAACAGGGGGAACTTCAGACTCCTCGGCCTCTCCCTGCCAGATGGAAATAACGTATAGCTGCAGAGGTGGGGGGAGGAAGAAGGGAACAAAAACCAGTGCGGCCCAGGAGCCAGGCTGGAGCCCCGGGCGCCCAGCCGGGTACTCACCGCTCTCGTTCTTCTCGATGACATCTACCACCTCCCCGGCCTGGAGGCTCAGCTCCGAATTCTCCTGCTTCTTATAGTTGGACACCACCACGTACTGTTCCAGGATCATGGGCTCGGCGTTGGTGTCGGCACCTGGCGAGGGCAGAAAGCACGCGGTGAGCCAGCGGCCGGCCATGGCCCCGCGGCCGGGGCGCCCCCTGTCCATCGGCCTCGGGGGAGGCTGCTCCGTCGCCAGCGCTGCTCCGAGGGGCAGCCCGCAGCCGGGGCTCGCAGCTCGCCGGGCCCCAAGGACAGGCCATATAGCAAGGCCCCACACTGGCCAGCTGCCCCGCAGGGACGGGGGGACATGGGGAGCAAGGGGACAGGGGGAGGAGGAAGGGGAGGAGAGAGACAGAGACAGACAGAGATGGAGGCCAAGGAACTTGAGGAAGAAGGCTGCTGCTGCAAGGAGTTAGTCACAGCCTGGCATGGGGAAGTCTGCGGAGGGGCCTGGGGCCGACGTGGTCTCTCCAGACTCCTGGGCCGGCCGGGGTGTGAGGGGCGGGCGGTGAGCGAGTGAGCGGTGGGCGGCCCATGAGGGCTGAGGCCAGAGCGCAGGAAAGAGAAAGAGAGGCGAGGGGGAGGCCCAGGAGGAGGTCCCTGCCTCTACCCGGAGCCTGTAAACCCAGAGAGAAAAGGCAGCGGTGTTCCCCCTGGGCGGGAGAGGGAGAGAGCGGGAGAGAACTTCTCCACAGCCCAGGCCCAGCAAGAAGTCAAGAGGGTTTGAGGCCGCCAATCACTGGGACTTACTTGCAACCCTTAAATAGAAACACATGAGACCCATCGAATGAGGAGCCGGGGGTGGAGGCAGGGGAGGGGAGGAGGGCCCAGACTGTTTACTTGAAACCCAAGAAGAAAGTCCCAGCGCCAGCGCAGGCGAGCCCAGCCCACCCCCCGCCAACTTTTCCTCAAGTTCGGCTCCATTCCTGCCCCTCTGGCTCACGGAGGGCTATGTTGACGGCAGCCGCAGGCCTTCTAGAGGGGCTTCAGTGGGCCTTGCTGCTGCTCTTTCACCACACAGCTCCAACGCTTGAGGGGTCAAAGGCTAGGGCACAGCAGGGGGAGGCAGGTGGGCCCCAGGAGCAAGCAACTGCTCTGTCTTCCTCAGCCACTGGGTCAGTGTGACACCCATTAAGCAAGAACCAGGCTGGAAGGTAGACTGAGTGCCCATTTCAGCTTCCTGGCTATGTAGCTGGACATGCTACATAAACCTCGATGCACTTCAACTATTACCATGACCAACACCTAAGATATTATATGTCCTGGTAGGAGCTTAAAAGAATCCACAAGCCAAAGTCTGACCAGACACCTCTTTCTGGAAGCCTTCCTAGACCACATCAACCCTAAGGGAATTCCTAGAACACTTTTTAAACTGTATGTCTGCCAGCCAGGCACAGTGATGCACACCTGTAGTCCCACCACTTGGGAGGCCGAGGTGCAAGGATTGCTTGAGCCCTGGAGTTCAAGATCAGTCTGGGTTATACAGCGAGACACTGTCTCAAAGACAAAATAGATACAGAACTGTATGCATGCCAATCTCCTTGGAGGCTGGGGGCTTCACACCTATAGCCTGGCCATAGAAAAGGCTAAGGGTTTCCAGGCTCCACTTGGCCCCTGTGAGCCTCAACCCATAGCCACACTCCTTACACGCACAACTCTGACTTACTTGTTGGGGACACATGGCTCCAGATCCCTTCACAAAACCCCTCTTCCTTTCCCATTTTAGAAACTAATCAGAGGATCAGAGAGGGCAAGAGACTCACCCTAGCTCCCACAGCTGGTAAGGACAGAACCAAATACATTCACTTTTTGTTTGGTTTAGGGTTCAAGCCCATCTCTTTTTCCATTAGAGACCTCTGATTTCTGTTTTATACATACCATTCTTCTGTGACAATGGTCCTCCACTTGGGGGCTCAGAATAACCCGAGGAGCTTTTAAACCCTAAGCTCTGATGCCTGCTTCAGAGTTTCAGGTTTGACTGGCCAGGCCCAGGCACCAGACACCCTCATTATGCCCCATGGTTCTGCCGTGCAACTAGGAGTGACAGGCACTGCTTAAACCTTTGGGTTCTTCGTGGGGTACACTCTATTCAAGCTAGGGCATGGGGCAATGGCCAGAGAACTCTGGGAAAGCCGGAGGGCAGGCTCTCCTTTGAAGGGAAAGAAGCAACAGCCCTGGCACTTTTCTTGCATGTGGTCTGGGCCCTTTGGAGACCCAAAAGGGACCCTGTCCCAGCTTAGGTGTGCCCTGTGGGTATGCAAATGCAAGCCCCAGGCAGCCCCTCCAATGCTAGGATTGTATTTCAGGCAGAAATGCAACCAACAGCTGGGCAGCAGAGTGCCCCACCTCTGCACGCAACTACTGCCAGCTTCTGCTTCTGCGCCTGCCAGCGGGACAGCGGCAGGCAGCCCTGGGCACAGTGCTGAGGGATGGCCTCCCACTGTGCCTGTTCCAAGGGCATTGGCCTGGGTACCTCTGGGGCCAACAGTGCTTCCTAAGTGTGACAGCAAAAAAGGGACTAGCCTCTGCTCTGTGGAACACAGGGGCTCCAGACTGGCTTGGGGGGACACTGGATGTGGGAAGTAGGAAAAGAAAACTCCAGATCCAAACAGAAAGAGATGCACTTCCAACTCCTGAGGGCATGCTGACCCTATGGGTGGCTTCCTTGGGGTCAGCCAGTCCTGCACACTGTGCCAGACTGCAGCATCATGCTGCTGCCTTTGGTCCTCAAGCAACTTAACGCCATAGGTCCTGCTAGAGCCCCATTTCACAAGTGGGCAAACTGAGTCTCATGAGGGGAAGTAATTTTCCTAAGATCACACAGCTGGGACTGCACCCAAGCCCTGCTGATACCAAGCACATGATCTTTACTTCTGCACCACACATGGCCCACAGGCGCCCCGGGGGCCTGGTCTCCAGGGAATGGCCCTGCCTCGATACATCCCCAGACACGCACACAGGTGCTGACTCTTGCTACCTCTGCTGACCAGGCCGCGGTGCCCATTAGCGGGAGGCACTCAGTGTTGAACACTAGGCTGCCAGACAAACAGAGTGATTCAATGGCTTGTTGAGTCAAACTGAATAAACCAGGCAGGGTTTCACCTCCCAAATGGCAGAAAACTAGATGCCTAAACTGGAAGGGAGAAAGGGGAGATGGGGAAACCAAGGCAAGGAGGAGCAAGGAGCTCTGGGCTTGTGGCCAGATGATGTCAGCAAGGACAAAGAGGAGGTAACAGCAAGCGGACAGGCTCATTTTGATCCAAGCCAAGAAAAATCTGAGGCAAGATTTCAAAGTGGAGGAAAATCCCCCTCTCCCACCCCTCCCGCACAGCCTTCCTGAAAACCTGGCTGGAGCTTCCAGAAGGCCAGCACACTGGGGTACAGCGGGAGAGTGAAGAAAATGTTCGACATCGCTGCAAAGCACAGACAAGCTGCGGCTCTGCTTGAGGCTGCTTCAAAGGCTGTGGGACAGACACACGGACACACACACATACTGTCCTTCCCGCTGCCCTCCCCGCCCCGGCCCATGCAAGCTCCTAGCTCGCCCTATCTGGCGTCTGCCTCTGGGGTGTCACTGCCCCGGCAGGCGGGTGCTGGGAGCAGGCATCCAGATGAGAAACCACTGGCCGGCGAGGCGGCAGGTGACGTCATCCCACAGAGGCGGCCCTGGATCCCCTCCCAGCCAAGGCCCGGAAAATTGGGGGCTGGAGGAGTCTGCCCAAGGGAGGGGAGGAGCAGTGGAGGGAGCCTCCTGTGTTCAGATGAGAGGGGTTTGCACAGAAGCAAGGAGGAGGGATGGATTCCTTCAGGACCCCGGAGCCTCTCTACATGAGTCTTGGCGGGGTGGACTCCAGGGTTTTATTACAGAGCTTGCTGGGCCTGCTGGGCCCTCCCTAGGGTCCCTGGGATCCTTGCGCCCCCCTTGCCTCACACCTGCAATCCTCCAGCTACCACCTGGATGGAACCCTGGCTCTTGCCCCATCCTGGCTGCCAACTTAAACTTCTAAATTAGGCCTTTGCCAAATCAGTCCCCTGCTCCAACACCTTTAATGGCTCCCTGTAGCTTGAAGGACAAATTTAAGCCCAATCTTTCTTGCAATCTGAGCTCCCCAAGTTCCCAGACAACCCCTCTACAGTTCCATGCAACATTTATAATTCAACACCCATGTACTGAGCACCTACTACATGCCAGTGACACTGTTCTATGCATGTTCCTCCTTTCCAAGCCTTTGTTGTAGTCATTGTCCCCTGCCCCAAATGCCTTCCTTTCTTCTCTGCCAACCCCAGTTCTACCCAAGGGTTACTGCCCCTCCAGGAGCCTTTCTCATCATTCCACCCACAGTGCCCCCTCTTGGGCTTTTCCTTAGGCATGGCTCCCCAACCAGACCATGTGCTTCCGGCCACAGTGTCCCTGATAAGTGCTGATGTCCCAGGACTTGTGCCACAAGACATGTCACATGATGCAATCATTATCTGAGATGTGCAAGGCAAAAGCTTAGAATTAGAGTCTGAGGCTCTGAGGTCCAGGCCTGCCTTGCCCTTACTTGCTCTGTGACCCTGGGGAGGACACTATACCTCTCTGAGTTTTTGCTTCCTCATCTGCAAACAGGAACAACAACAGTACCTAGTGGGGCTGTTCTGAGTATGGAGTGAAGTGCCAGGAGTTAAAGCCCCTTGTAAACTGCAGATGACAGCTGTTTAGAGAGCAAACAGAGGGAATGGGAGATTTGGGGAGGGCCTATAGAGGCATTAGCTCTTGTGTAGCTTCAGAACCAGCAGGCAGCTCAGGGCAAGGGCCACAGGCGCCAGGAAAAGGTTGGGGAGAGAGTCCCAGGGCTGCTGCCTTGCAACATGCCTCTCCTGGACTCCACCTCCAGGCAGGCAGCAGGCACTTGGCAGCTGGAGAGAGCCAGCTCGGAGCCCCCTGGGCCTCTCAGGTGTATGCCAGGCTAAGCGGCTCCAGGTCCTTTATTTGTTAGGTTCTCTGGCATTAGCCCTCTCTTATGCTTCCTGTCTCACAGAATTCCCCAACATCCCAAAGGGAACCCAGGGGGCCCTAATGACTTGACTGAGACACTTGGCCCTATACTCCCAGTCCAGCTCCTTCCCCACCTTCCTTAGCTAAACTGCCACCCCTGGCTCCAAATAGCGGGGCTCATCCTGAGAAGCCAGGTGCTGAGTGGCTCCGCTGCAGGATCTCCCTAACTTTCCCAATCTGAGCGTCCCACCAAGGGCCCTCCAGCTCCTCACAACCGGCTCCTCCCAAGCCGCCCTAGGCCTGCCGGCCTCTCAGCTATACGTCTGGCGAATAAAATGTATTGCTGTGGGCCAAGTGGGCTCTGGCTCACTGGCTCGTGCAGAGGGGAAAAAGGGACAGGCGCCCAGTGATTAGCTCAGGCCCAGGCCTGCATCGCAGGGAACACCAGAAGGATGACTGTGAGGGAAGGGGGACCTCCCCTCACTGCCTTCTCTCCTCCTGGCCCCTCTCCAGATACATCCGCCCCCTATTCCCTGCCAGCAGCTGTGGCGGGGAGGGGCTGAACCTTGGGCTTTAACCCTGAAGTCGGCCTGGCTTCCTTTGACCCTCGACCCCTCTATTTTGCCCCCTAAACTCCCAGCCTGAACCTCTTCTGTCACAAATGAAGGGGCCCACAGAAGACCCTCTGGAAATCCCCTCCCTCTCTCTGCTGTTTCCCCCAGGTACTGAAATTCTGCTCTTGGGTTTTTTCTGCCAGTAGGTTAAAGGCAAGTCCCTGACGCATGGTCCAGCTCTGCCAGAAACAGGCGAAAGGCAAAGTCCCTGAGGGCCACCTCGGCCAGGCAGGCCAGGGCCTGAAAGCCCCCTGAGGCATAAAGCAGCTCCAGTCTCTGGACTGCTGGGGAGATGGCGCTGTGACCTACCCTGGGTCATAGTTGCAGGACAGCCCTGTCTCCTCACCCATACCTCCAGCTGCCCCTGTGAGACTCCGGAGACCGGGCTCAGGTGACAGGGATCTCAGCTCTCTGCCTCGGTTTAACCACGTGAAGTGAAATGTCGCATCTTTCGCCTGCCCATCTCGCTCTATGAGACAAGGCTAAAGATGACAGTAGCCCAACATCAGCCTGCTGCTTTCTGTGTGCCAGGCTCCCCCTGAGATAGCACTCCACCCCCTCAGGGACGGTATACAACCACCCCAAGGAGGCACAGCCAGGATGTGGCAGAGCTGGGATTCAAACCCCCACACACTCTGCTACATGGCCCCATGGCTGGAGCTGGGAACTCCAAAGGGTCCGCATGGCAGGCAGAGGGCATGGCGGGTGGAGGTGCCCCACAGGCCGCTGAAGGGCTGCCACGGGTCCCCAGGGAAGCATGTAGAGAGCAGCCTGCAGGCACCGGCTCCTCAGCACACGTGCCGGGACACACATATTCACACACAAGCACCACATGCATGACGGCCCGTACCTGTCACGTCCTTCTTGGGAGACTCAGCCCAGCTGGACAGCCACACTTCCGAGTCCCCCGAGAGCAAGTGGCAGCAGGAGAGAGAACCAGAGGAGAGAGAACCGTTAGGCAGGAGAGAGGGCCACCAGCAAGTGGCTGTAGGCGCCGGCAGTGCAGTGCCGTGGGCGGAAGGCGGGGGAGGGGAGGGGAGTGATTTCCTGGCCTGGGATGGCTGCTGGGCGTGGGCCTGTGTGATTACAGAGGCTGGCCGGGATAATGAGGTGTCTGTCGAAACGCAGGAATCCTCTGGAGCACAGAGGCCGAGTCCCTCCCTGGAAAGGAACCTTGGGTTATCATGGCCCTGGAGAAGCAGCCTAGTTCTGCTCTGTGGCCATGTGTGTGGGTGACTGGCCTCATGGGGCCTGGAGGCTCCGAGGATTCTTGAGGGCTGGCAAGCTCAGCAGACTGGACCCAGAACCCCAAATGTCAGGGTTGGAGTGCCAAGACCAGCCTCCAGGTCTTGAGGTACCACATGAAGTAGGCTTTGAAGTGTTGTCCAGCCCTTGCCACAGCCCTGCCTGCCGAGGGGAACAGACATGCCCTAGTAAGCAGGAAATGCTGCCCTTCAGAGAACCTCACTGCCCAGGAGACCCAGGAACAGGACCTCCAGCAACCAGATGAGGGCTCCATTTCAAGCTCAGACAATGGTGTCCGACCATCTCCGCCTTAGTTTCCTCACCTGAGAAATGGGGTTTAGGGACCTCCTGCCAAGAGGGAGGAGCAAAATCAAAGCACCACAACAGAATACAATTACGAGATACGATGCCTATAGTGGCTCATTTACTCCCTGTGACAATGCCTTGAGGTGGGCAGGCATCTCTGGGCCCCCTTGTTCAGTGGAGGAATCTTTCAGACAGGGGAAGCAACTGGCCCAGGCACTCGTGAGCCAGAAATGGAACTAGGTCTGGTGGCACCTAAGTCTAGTGTTCTCTCTGCTAGGCTGGTTCTCGCTTCCAAGGAGCAGCGTGCTGGCTACAGTGGGGACAATTACAAGGAAACGCCACAATGCAAGTTTGAGAGGGAAAACCTTGCTGTGACCACCCAGCACTGGCCAGGAGCTGCCTGACCCCTTCACAGATAGAGCTACATGGCAGCAAACACTTACAGATTTGCTCTCAGCCAAGCTTTGTACTGAGTGCTTTACATAAAATAGCTCATTTATTTTGCACAACAAACCTGTGATAATAGGGACGATTATTCCCTTCATTTTGCAGATGAAGAAACAGAACCAGCTGGGTCCCGTAGCTCATGCCTGTAATCCCAGTTACTCAGGAGGCTGAGGCAGGAAGATTCTGAGTTTGAGGCCAAAGGCAGGCAGAACAATTTAGTAAGAACCTGTCTCAAAGTAAAAAATAAAAAAGAACCACAGGGTGCCGCTCAGTGGTGGCACACTTGCCTAGCATATGCCTGAGAAACTGGAGTTCAAGCCCCCAGTACCAAAATAAATAAATAAATAAATAAAAAGAAAGAAAGAAAGAAAGAAAAAAGAAAAAAAAAAAAAAAACCTGAATCAGGAAGTTTAACTAACTTGCCCAAGGCTGCATAGCTAAGTACAATGTTCATCTCTTACAGGAATGCAGACCTCAGGCAAGCAGAGCTTCAGCCACTCACCATTTAAAGCAGGACATTCTCTTCCTCGCTCAGCAAGTCATGTGCCAATAGCATGCTGTCTCCCCCTGGAGAATGGGGAGCTGGCCTTTCCATACCCCACTGTGAACCCAGAGTGGGGCTCTGGTGGACAGGGTTAGTGAGGCCTCTGGAGTCTGACTGCCTGGGCTCAAATCCAGACTCTACCCCCTTTGGAGAAGTTCCTTACCCTCCTCTCTGAGTCTGTTCCTAGACTTGTTAAACTCAAGGTAAATTGATCTACTTACCTGTGGGTTGCTCTGAGGAGTAAATGAGATAATACAAGTGCCCAGCACAGTGCCTACCCCATAGTGCTCAGCCACGGTTAGCTGCTATCGGGCAATGTGTCCTGTGAGTGTGGTTAGCTTGCACCTGGCTCCCCAGGTTCAACTGGCCCTGCCAACACCAACAAAGTCACGCTCCCACGCTGCAAGGATGACAACGAAATGATGTTCGATGCTGGGTACACCAAGAAAACACTGGCACCTGGTCCGAGATCCTGCCCTATGGCCACCCAGATACCAAGTCAGTTGGAATTGGGGGTCAAAGGACAAACAAAGCTGCATCTGAGGCCACAGCCTCTCACCAGGCCCAGCAGCTGGTAGCCGCCTCAGACACCGAGAGCAAGGCTGGCCTAGCACTCAAGCCCTGGCAGGGCTGGGATCGGGCAGGTGCATGAGGACTTCCAAGGCTCTGAGCTGCTGTGCTCAAGGAAGGCTAAGCACAGAATGGAGGGCTTTCCTGCCTGGCGCCCACATCTTGTGAGGGTTACAACTTGCCACTGCTGTACCCAGAGATGTGGCCAGGTGGGCTGCCCACCCCCCGCAAAGTCACGCCATACCTGGGCTAGTGCCAGGCCCAGCCTAACCCCACTTTCTGCATGCTGCCTTTCTAGGTTCCTCTTGGGTCCTTCATGGGGAAACCTTTTAGGAAAGGCAAACCTCTCCCAGTGAGCCATGGGAACGCTCTCTGCCTAGGCCTGGAGAATCCAGAAAGACCTGTTTTACTAGCACAGGGGTCTAAAATGGGGTAGAGAGTAATTACTTTGGGAGCCACATGGTCTCTGTTGGAAACTACTCAGCCACATTGGTGTGGTACAAAAGCAGTCATAAATGATATAGAAAGCAATGAGTGGGCTGTGTGCCAATAAAGCTTTATTTACAGAACCACAGATGGGCTAGATGTGGCCAGTGGGCAGACAACCTGAGCTCACACCTGTGCCTCTCACCCCAACAAGCAAGGCTTCTTTTCCCTGTCCCCAAAGGAAAATGGAAAGCAGACCAGAAACAGCCCTGTCTTTTAAAAAAGAAAAGTCTTTCAAAGTGATTTATTTCCCAATTCCTGGATGTGCAGAGTTAATGCAGTTTCACCCGAGTCCCTTCTCCCAGCCCACCCTAACAAGCTCTCTCCTGGGGTGGGAAGGATCCCTCCTACCTCGTTACAAGGAACAGAGGAGAACCCCTGGCTCACAAACCCAGGCCCTCTGGCCAGGAGGCAAACAAGGTTGCTGGCTCAGGGGCACAAGGCAGACACAGCCAAAGGAGCAGCTGTGACCAACATAAACCAACTGCCTCCTGCCCTCCCCACCTTCTCTGCCTCCCTGTCTTCTGGGAATAAAGAACCAAGGGACCTACAAAACAGGGCTGTGGGGCTGCTGGAGAGCAAGGGGCATTAGACTGGGAATCTGCATGACTGGTCTTGCTAAGAACTAGCTGAGTAACCGTGAGCTAGTGGCTTAATTCCTCTAGGCCTTGATGCTCACATCTGTGAACCAAAGCACTTGGACCTACTGATCTCTTACAGTAGTTGGTTTAATGTTCTAGTCGAGGGGTGTTCAACCTTTTGGCTTCCCAGGGTCACACCAGAGGAACTGTCTTGGCCCACACATAAATTATCAAATATGATTTGCACATATATAATAAGTGGGGGGTTGCAAGAAAACAAATGCTAAAAAACATATGATAGATATTAAAATAATATGCATTATTAGCTGTCCTGGGCTGCATGTGTCCTACAGGCGCCAGGTTGGACATGCCTATTCTAAACTGTTCCAGTAGAAACCTAGTAGTCTCCATAACACAAGTGCACCACAGCTAAAATGAATCTTTCTGGAGAAAGAGACAGTCTCTGTAGGGAAAGCCACTTGAATGGAGGCTCAATGTCTGGAAACCCAAGTCCTAAACAGTGGAAAACTCAGGAGGCAGTGCTTTGGCTTGAATATGAAATGTCCCCCACAGGCTACTGTACTTGGTTGCCAGCTGATAGGCTTCTGGGAAATGATTGGATCCTGAGGGCTCTGACCTAAGCAATGGATTAATCCCTTGGTGGATTCATAATACGGTGGTAAGATTGGGAGATAGTGAAATGGAGGAGGTAGGATTTACTTCCAACAAGTAGGTCACTGCAAGCATGCCCTGGAAAGGTGTATCTTGTCCTCTGCTCCTTCCTTTTTCCTTGTTTTCATTTTTTTTTTTTTCCTTTCTTTCTTTTTCTTTTTTTTTTTTGTGGTACTGGGGGTTGAACCCAGGGCCTCGCACCTGCATGCTTTTGCAAGTGCTGGACCACTGAGCTGCGCCCCCAGCCATTTTTTTTTACTTTTTTTGAGACAGGGTCTCACTAAATTATACAGACTGCCCCTGGTCTCGAATTTGCGATCCTCCTGCCTCCGCCTCCCAAGCTGCTGGGATTACAGGCATGCGCCACTGCGCCTAGCTCTCTTGTTTTCATTCTTTACCCTGGTACTCAGGGGCTGAACCCCAGACCTCTCACATGCTAGGCAAGTGCTCTACCACTGAGCTGCACTCTCAGCCCCCTTTTTCTTTTTTATTTTGAGTCAGGGTTTCACTCAGTTGCTCAGACTGTCTTGAACTTGTGATCCTCCTGCCTCAGCCTCCCCGGTAGGTGGGATTACAAGTGCGCGCCATGGTGCCTGGCTACCTTCCTTATTCTCTCTCTGCTTCCTGGCCACCATGAGGTGAGGAACTTTGCTCTGCTACAAGCTCTTGACACCATAATCTTCTGCCTCAACCTTAGGCCAGCAACCATGGAGATAGCCACTGATGGACTGAAACCTTTGAAACCATGAGTGAAAACAAATCCTTCCTCCCTTTCAGTTGTTCCCCCAGTTATTTATTGCAGCAACAAAAAATCCTTACTAACAAAGGCAGCCAGGCAGAGATGTGGAGCATGAATAACAGAAATCTGGTTGTTCTTGTGCTCACTGACTTGCGGTGTTAGCAAATCTCTGAGCCTCTTTTCCTTCTCCTTTGCAGGGGTGCTTTCAGACGCACTGCCTGTGAGAGGTTGTGGAGGGGTAGGAATCAGGCCTCTGAGACATGAAGGGGAGTGGGTAATAGGGACAAAGATGGTTGCAAAAGCCATGGGATCCCGGGAGAGAGGAGGTGTGGGGACAGGGTCCCTCCCTTTGCCATCCCACAGTGCCCATGTCCCTGCCACAGCCATTCCCGCTGGCTGGTGATACCAGCAAGAATCGAGGCCCAGAGAAACCCCAGTGCCTGTAAGTTGTGGCCAAACAAAGGGATCACCAGGCACTTAGATGCTGACCCTGATTCTTGTCAGGTCCAGGTGACAATGAAAAAGCAAAGAACAACAGGGCACGTGCCCTTGACTTTGGGGAAGCTTCCCAGAAACAACTCTCCACCCCAACCCCCATGGACTACCCCACCTGGCTAGAGTAAGTTAGGGAAGGACCCCCTTAGGTTCCTAACAAGGCTTCTTTCAAGCTTGAGTAACTCCAGAGCACTGAAAATTGGGTTCAGTTTACCCAAATCCAGTCCCAAGCCATGCTTCCAGGAATGCTTCTCTGGTGTAAAGCAAGTTCCGCCCATCCAAACTAATAAATCCTGAGCGGGCTGTGAGCCCAGGTGGGAGAGACAGGAAGGAGGACAGCCAAGAGCCCAAACCCTGTGGAGAAAGAAAATGGACCAAAGGCTCAGAGGACTAGAGCAAGGCCAGTCCCTGACTGGCTTCCACAGCTCCCACCCCAGGCTCCTGCAGGGGAGGGGCAGCAGGGCCTCTGCCAGGGCCCCAAATGGAATGAAAACCTCCCCTGCCTTCCCATGCCCTTCCCTCCAGGATCTCACTGGAGGCCTCTCCCTCTTCGGGAATTCTATTGTTCTTATTCCCTGCAGCCTTGAACCGGTTTCTAAATGACTGCTGTAGTCTAGTCTTTTCCCTCCTTTAATACAACTCAGCTTTGTATAGGGCTGGACTTCCTAGGTTTCCTACAGACTGCCCAGGCTTCCTCTCCTTTCTGACTATGCTACCAGGAAACCTGGCCACCACTTTCGGGGCATCAACGACTTAGGGCCTGGCAGATAACAGCCCTCTTATTTAATTGCAGAAGTTGTTGTTTCTGTGAGCTGAGCACATTCCTTGTCTTCAGCAGGACATTATTCCATCTCAGACACCCTGGAGCCCCGCTCTTTATGACAGCCCCACAGGATTAATAATTCTTTGCAAAGAATTAGTTTGGCCTACATGATAGGCATTCTAGGGGGTCTGGAACAAATGAACATGTCAGGGCTGCAGGGGTGGGAGCATAACAGTGAAGGTGACATGAATGGCACCCGGAAAAGCCTGTCAAGAATGAGGATGACCAAGCCAGAAAACGACTGACTTCCAATTAAAACTCCCTTGGCGAAAGCTTGCTACAGAACAATTGTACTGTGGTGCTATGGTCTGATGGTCATTTGTCCTGTCTGAAGCCCAGGTTTAATCTGGATTGCCACTGGGTGGTGCTGGGAGGTGGGGCCTCATGGGAGGAGTTTGGGGTATGGGGTAGAGCCCTCAGGAAGTGATCAGGTTAGCTATTATGAAAGTTCAGCTCCCCTTTATCCCTTCTCCTTTCCACCTTGAGTTGAAGCACTGTGAAGCCCTCACCAGAAATGGCTGCCTGATCTTGGACTTCCCAGCCTCCAGAACCTTGAAGCAAAATAAACCTTTCTTTATAGATTACCCAGTCTCAGGCAACCTGTTATGGCCACAGAAAGTAGACTAAGTGTGTGAGCTGCTTTTCAAGTGGGCAACTTGTACAACCTGCTGCAGTATGACCAGCAGCAGCCTGCTTGTCATAAATACCTATGGCAGGAGGTCTTGATGCCTGTGGACTAGATGGCAAGGGGTTAATGATGCCACAGTAGTGGCTCAGTCCTCAGGCCCTGCCTCCTCCTCCCACTCTCATAGGAAGTGTGGTCTGTGTAGTTACCTAGAACCCCATGCTTAGGAAGAAAGGCCTTGGGCTAGTTTAATGCTCTTCTGTCAAGGGGTTGAAACCACTCATAATTTATGAATAAGAGGCCCTGTGTGTTCATTTTGCATGGGGCCCTACAAATTATGAAGCTGGTTATGCCCAAGGCCCGACGGTTCTGGGCCACTGACTTCTGAACTAAATAAATGAGAATACTTAAGAAGAAATTTAGTAGGGCTAAATTTCCGATGGGTATCTTGTGAAGCCTGCAGCCATACCACTGTGACAACCGATCCCATCAGAGCTTGGAAGCTAAGCAGGATCAGGCCTGGTTAGTACTTGGACAGGAGACCAGCTGGGAACACCAGGCACTGCAGGCTTGGAAGAGGGACCTGGCAACCCACTCCCCCAAAAATCAGCCATTGAAAACCTTATGAATAGCAGAGAAGCACTAATAATAGTGTTTTGTCTGTTAGAGGAAGGGTCACTATGAGTCAGATACTGACTCAACCGCACCTAACAACAACATCTTGTGAAAGACAGAAAGCGAATCCTAAATGTTTCTCTATGTTCCCCTCCCTCTGCTGCATCTTTGGATTCTTGGCAGTAGTTCACAGGTCAGTGTATTAGTCAGCAGGTGCATTGCTGTGGCAGAGAAACTGACTGAAATAAACCTATGGGAGAGCAGATTTGTTGGGGGCTCACAGTTAGAGGATGTCAGTCCACAGAGGCCAGAGGCATTGCAGCAGAGTAAGCAACACAGAGCTCATGGTAGAAAACTTCACATCATGGTGGATCAGGAGGAAAGAGAGAGAGCAAGCAACCAGAAGCAGGGTCTGGATAAAAACCTCTAAAGGCCTGCCCCCAGTGGCCTACTTCTATAAGCTGAGTCCTGCCTCCCAAAGTTCCATAACCTCTCAAGACAGCACCACCAGCTTGGGGCCAAGCATTGAAATATATGACCTTTGGGGGATATTTTAGACTCAAACAATGACAGGCAGAAAGACAATGTGGGGATTAAGGACCAGAGCAGAAAAGACACTTGCCTAAAATTGCATAGCAAATAGTAGGCCTGAGGCTAGATTATACCACTTCCCACTTCATTCACCATCATGGTAGGCACAGTGCTAAACATTTCAGGTACATTATTTTATTTAATCCTTATAATAATCTGCATTTTACAGCTGAGGAAAGTGAAGCTCAGAGAAATTAAGATTCTTTTCCAAGCCCCCACAGCAAAGAAGATTATGGTGTCAGACTTGAGTGAAGGTAAACTGGCTGGGAATTGGGAATGCAGGGGCCTTAATTGGGGGACATGATTTTCTGGATCCTCCCTGGCTGCTGGCCAAGACCTTATTTATTTCTGTTGTACCTCTCTGTGTAAACTCAGACATGTTCTTATTTATTTTGCACACAGCAAGAAAAGGCCTGCCTCCTTCCCCAGAGTTTTGCCTTTCCTAGAATCCAGGGTACATGAGGGGGCAGCCCAGCCCAGGGTAGGAATGTACCTGACCCTCTGGGACACTGAGTTGTACATCCAGGGAACAAGCAGATTCCGTGCTCAGGTGGGGAATGGGGTGGGGGCCAGCTGGGCCTGGAGCCATTCCACAGCCCCTGAGGGACTAAGTCCAAGGGCACCCATCTAGACCAGGGCTTGGACCTGAAGGTCAGCCCAGCCCAATGGGTGTAGGTGGAAAGGCTGAAGGCACCCCTGGCAGCACTGCAGCTGCCTAAGGGGGCTGCCCCAGCGGAGGATAGCAGAGAGGTCTCCACCCTGCTGAGAAGACCCGAATTTCTTGGTTAAAGAGAGGCGCCAGGGTCAGTCCAAGGAACATGTGTGGGAACAGGGGTGCTAAGTGGAGAGGTGGGCAGCTGAGCCTCTGCTCCCAGCAGCTGTGTCCTGACCCCACAGCAGCCCCCTGGGTGGGGCCTCCCCCTCAGTTCCCAGGTCCTCACCTCTCCCCACGCCTGAGTGTTTATGTGCAGAGACCAACTCAACACTGAGAGTTCCAGGATCCCAGCCATGGGCTTCCCTGGGGTGGTCTCCCTTGGTGGTCCTCCTTACTGGAATGACCCTCCCCAATCTCCCTCACTCCCCCAGAACCCCCTCCTAGGCCAGTGTATGTGCTCATATGGAGAAGGAGGCAGTGCAGAAACGGGCCAGTGATGCAGGCTGAAGCCAGCAGCGCCTAGGCTCCCACCCCCAGTCCTGGCTGGGTCTCTCCAGGAGCTGTGAACAAGCGAGGGACAGAGCCAATGGCAGCGCGCTCGGGCTGGATGTTCTCATCCAGGATGAACAGGAGTGGAACGTCTCGTCTTCTCCAGACTGGACTCTTGCTATCAGAGTATCAATGAATCAACTGACAGCTATTTAGCAAGCATTGGCCACGTGCACAGCTGGGCCCTGCTTCTGACCATCTGACTCCACTGGATGTTCCCTGTATCACAGGCAGGGGACAACACACCCTCTCGAGTGGTCCTGTCTGCTCTAGGAGCCTGTTGGTTTGGAGAGGCAGCCTGGCACCCTCAACCATCTGCCTAGCACTGTCAGGGCGACTGTGAAAGGGCCATCCTTGCTCACCACAGCAGCCCTGGGAGGTCCCAGCCAGCAGACACCTGGCTGGATTCTGCCACCAAATGGAGCAGGATAGGAGTGAGGATGGGAATGTGGACAGTAGGGGGGAGCTCCTTCCTGAACTGAGGTTGAAAACATTCATGTTTCAAGACTGGCCTGTTGCCCTCATCTTGCACTGTTCTGCATTGTTCACTAATTGGCTCCAGAATGTCTGGTTAGGACTGGAGTCCTAGAGAATGCCTGGTACACAGTAGGTGCTTAATAAAAATGTGTTGAGTCTCTCCAGTGAGACCTGAAGTTCCTTCAGACCCTTAACCCTGTCAGCACCTCACAACACCCTGAACAGAGCAAGTGTCCAATTAATCCTCGGTGGCTGATGGGAGGATGAACTCTCATTGCTGTCAGTCCCACGGACTTCAGTGGGAAATGAGGCTCTGCTGACCCCCACTGCCCAGGGTGCTCCTGGTACTTCCAGCCCTAATTCAGCCTTGGTCTCCTGAGCCACTAATAGGCCTTCTTAGGCTGGAAAGCCTTTGCGCACGCTGGGTACAGTGGCTCCCATGCAGGACCCCAAGCCCAGCAGAGCATCATGGAAAGGCTGCTGGCTTAAAGCATCTGCTGCAAAGCCTTCCAAAGAGATTTAAAAAGAAATTTTCCATAACCAGTATGGTCTCATGGCAAGATAGATGTTGCAGGAAATGGGAGTCTGAGCACGAACAACTTGCTTATCTATAATGTCTGGCGGGAGCAGGGCTTGGCCAACCCCCCACAGTGCCTGCTGGGAGCTCCCTGGGGCCTCTCCTTACCCCAACCCTCTCCTGCTCTGCATGGGTCTGGACCAATCCCCTGGGCTCCCAGATGCCACGTAAACAGCTGTGCATGCGCATGCAGGGACGTGGACACATATCAGTGCTTGGGAAATCCCCACATCTGGCTCTCACGTGACCAAGCTATGCCCAGAAAGCTGCAGTTGAGAGGGCCTGCAGGACAGAGGAGCGTGAGCTCTCAGGGGAGGACAGAGTTAACCCTTTAGCACCACAGCGCAGGGCTCCAGCTGATGCTGAGCTTTCACTTCGGGGAGAATGGAAAGCAATTTGGTGCTTAGATTCTTAGATGCCTTGTTCCTGGCTCACTGAGGGAGTGTGGGGAGGTCAGGACACTTCTCTGGGCCCTGCTGGTCTTTCCCCAGGATATGAAAAGGCTGCTCTTTGTCTTTCCTGTCAATCCTGGTCCATCATCAACCTCTGGGAAGTCTATCTGCTGGACAGACTCCTTCCCTGAGCAAGACCACAGTCAGATACCTAATGAGCATCTCCTAGGGCCAACCACCTGGCTGGGAATCCTTGGCCCTGCAGTTAGTCAGAATTCATGCTCTCTTCTTACAGGTGAGGACAAGTGTCTCCCAGGAGACTGCTGGAAGAAAGGCCCTTCTTATAAGGTGGCTGAAGCCTACTATGGTGGCATATACCTTTAATCCCAGCACTTGAGAGGCCGAGGCAGAAGGACTGCAAGCTTGAGACCAACCTGGGCGACTTAGTGAGATCCTGCTCAAAAAACCAAAGGAACAAAAACAAAACAAGGAGGCTGCAGGTGGCTCCTGGAGCAAGTTCTCCATCCAGATACAACAATTCTACCGAGCCAGTGGCAATCTGCAGCACTTCCCTGAAACAGGCCCACACAGTAGGCACTCTGGGCACATGGAAGAGATGGATGCCCAGCATACTTATTTATTTAGGTTTTTTTGAGATAGAGTCTTGCTGTGTAGCCCAGGTTGACCTCAATCTTGCAATTCTCCTGCCTCAGCCTGGGGTGATGGGTGTGTGCCACGATGCCTGGCTTAGATGCCCAGTTTAGAAGGTGTGGCACACTGGGACAGCAAACGCTACAATTGGCCAGACAGCCCCTGTCCAGCTGCTCTCCCTCTTTGCTTGGCTGGCTCATTTAAAAAGCTCAATGAATTACCTGTAGGAGGCCTAGTGCTTCCCCAGCAGCGCTGTGTGCCTCGTGTGGGGACTTGCTATCACATCACTCTGTCCCGTCCCCTTATAGTACTGGTGACACTCTACTGACATTGCTGTTGTCTGTCTGCCTTCCACACCCAACTGGGAGTCATCAGAAGACAAGGACCTCATCGTGTCCACCTTGGTATCACTGCAGCTCCATAACAAGGCGCATACATAGTAGGTACTCAGATGCTTAGTAGGCAAATCTAGAAGGCAACTGTGGCCAGGGCCAGTGAGGCCCGCTGTAGGTCTGGCAGGAGCCTTCCAGTCCTGGAAGGAAAGTCTAGGACCAGAAGCTAATTACAAACTTGCTTTGCATCCACTCAGCCTTTGAGGGTCCCTCTCTGTCTCCCCAGCACAGGTTGCCACAAGTGTCCATGGGGCCATGGGCCAAGAACAGAGAGAACAGCCCCAGTCATGGTGGAAGGTGGGGACGGGCTCCCCTAATCAGAACCCTGTGATCAAATGCAGGAGCCACTAGTACCCACAGAGGGACTACGTATGGCAGGGAGCTGATAGAGTGTGTCCCATCCTGGCAGATCTGCACGTATACAAAGTCTCCCTGGGGGTGGCTGCTGATGTGCAAAGACAGTTTTAGTTTGGCCCCTGACACTGGCCCATCATCACTACCTTACAAGGACCTCTCCCTTCTGCAGAAATGATTATGCACCTGTTCGAATAGTCAAGGAGCTTACTGTGGTCCAGGCTGGGCTGGGGAGACTCTGGATAACAGAGGAAAGCAGTCCCAGAGACCTTAGGGGGCTCTTCCCCAAATGCAGCAACTATGAGCCAGAAGTGGTATCAAGAGGGAGGATCGTAACGAGATGCCAACTCTTCTTTCCATGCACAGAGA
>VMDO01001135.1:0-228586 GCA_007922755.1 Pedetes capensis | reverse complement strand
ACTCATAGCGACCCTCTGTACAACAGGGGAAACACTATTGTCAGTGCTTCTCTGCTGTGCATAGGGTTTTCAATGGCAGATTGATTTTTGGGAGGGGGTTGCCAGGTCCTTCTCCCAAGCCTGCAGCACCTGGTGTTCCCAGGCGGTCTCCCATCCAGGTACTAACCAAGCCCAACCCTGCTTAGCTTCCGAGATCTGACGGGATCGGATGCCACAGGGCTACAGCTGCAGGCAAAAATATTATAGTGCC
The DNA here is from genome assembly GCA_007922755.1 of Pedetes capensis. Taxonomy (NCBI): domain Eukaryota; kingdom Metazoa; phylum Chordata; class Mammalia; order Rodentia; family Pedetidae; genus Pedetes; species Pedetes capensis. The sequence goes on along the minus strand of VMDO01001135.1, from coordinate 228,336 downwards.
CTTAATATGTATCATTACTTCAAAAGAAGAAGGAACAGTATGTCTTACTTTGCCACAGAACTCTCTTTCTTATCGTGAAATTAGATTTCCATGTATCTATCAGTCTGGGAAAACAGCCTGTCTATCTAGGAAATGCCCATATCTGAATGAAGCAAGTGTTGCCCTGTGACTGCTACTATACCTGGATGATGCCTTTCATTTGAATGTTTGTCTCTCTTTACGCCTCACCCTAGTCTTTTTGGTCCTCTGGCTGGCTCAGCCATAACAACAGCCTCCATCAGATGAAGGCAAATGTCCCACCATGGTGCAAAGGAGCACCTAGTAAGGAGGAAAGATTCCTGAATTGGGGTCAGGAGGCTACACTTCTAGCTTGATGAGTACACTTACCGTGTCCTCTTGGGCAAATCACTGCAGCTCTCTGAGCCTCATTCTCCTTCTGCAAAATGTAAATATAGGCTTTTGCTTCCCAGAGTTTTTGCAGACTTTTAGATAGTGGAAATTATTAAGTCCTCCATAGCCCAAAGGGAAGTATCATTGCTATTATTCAGTGATGACCCCCTTTTATGACTCTGAGGGTCCTTCTGTCCCCAAAGCATTCCCTAACTTGTCCCTGGTTATCTCCCCAGAGAATGCTAGAAATATTCCCCTGGTAAAGGATATCATATAGCCTAAAATTCCTCCCCAAAAGACCAAACGCCTTGTGAAGCTATGGTTGTTCTTTATGACCTCTGCCTTAAGGGGGTAACTTAGCCTCTCTAGTAACACAGCTAGATACATCATATCAAATGTTTACCATGGTGTCTGAGAGGCAGTGTTGGACATGGGGCTAACAGGGTGCCCACTAAGGTCAATTCTAGGTCTAACCACTTATTAACAGAACCACTTGAGAAGGTCACTTAGCCTGTCTCACCTCCCTCACCAGAAAAGGAGATAGTAGGGCTGTGATGAGACTCTAATGGGACAAAATATGTATACTTCAAATATCCCCAGGCCTCGCTAGCCTTTACAGGTATAAATGTGGCAGTATTAATGCATGTTCTACACTGACTTGCATTCAAGGCCCACATTACTTTAAGCCATTTCTGTTACTTGCTTCAGTCCATCCCAGTCCTTACAGCCTACAGTCCCTTTGGAAGCCAAGTTCATCTCATGAAAAAGCATAGATAAGACCCTTTCCCCCAATGTTGAGCCACACCAAAGCTCAGAAGCAATGCTACTTATACCCCACAGCTATAGAAAACAACCCCTTCACCTTTGACTTACAGCCCCTCTAAATATGCAGGTCTTTGCCTCTTCTGCCAGGGCCATTCTGGATAACAGACACCTTGCCGTCTACTCCATCCCACCATCCTGGAAATCATGACTAAATATCCTTCTCAAAGGCCCTCCTCTCTCACCACACACTGACTCTCAATAAAAACTTTTAGGAGATTTCTGGCCCCACCAACTGGGAAGAACAGGTGAACCCTGGCTTCACCCATAAAGGGCATGTGGTCACTGTTCAGTGAATGGTCACAGAGATGGTCACAGAGACCCAGACACAGTCTTTGGTGCTCTATTAATCTGGTCTAATGCAAGACACACTCTGCCTCCTTCCTCCTTCTTCTTTATTGCTTCTTTATCTCTGGAATTACACAGAAACTATTTTCCCTTCCTTCCTCCAGTCTGCCTTAACGTAGATCAGGTGAGCCTCCTCAATACTGCAAAAGAACTTCGTAGGCATCAGTCATGTAGGCCCAATTGTGGAAGAAGAGTGAAGCCAAGAAACCCAGAATATTCTATTTTGTACTTGTAAAGGAAATGGAGCCTCTTTAGGCATAATTAAACAAAGGCATCCTACTAAAAAAGAAAAAAAAGAAAAAGAAAAGACAAACACCCACGGAAAATACATGAATTTTTTTTTGCAAACTGTATTACTTCTATAGCAGAAAGTATATCTGTTATCAGGCAGTATGGTAGTATCACCAACAAGAGTGTTTCGTTCTATCTGGTAAGTCACTTTAACTACCACCTATGACCTCTATGCCTGCAGCCATACCACTGTGGTATCCAATCCCGTCAGATCTCAGAAGCTAGGCAGGATCAGGCCTGGTTACTTCTTGCATGGGAGACTGCCTGGGAACACCAGGTGCTCTAGGATTGGGAAAAGGACCCAAAAACCCACTCCCAAGAGACAATCAGCCATTGAAAACCCTATGAATAGCAGAGAAGCACTAACAATAGTGTTTCCCCTATTGTTCATAGGGTCACTATGAGTCAGATACTGACTTGACAGCACCTAACCATAACATGACCCCTACAGACACTGAGCTCAGTCTGCTAGAGAACCAGAGAGAAACAGACAATGTCTTTCCCCCAATGTTCAACGAGTCTAGGGAGTAAGATGGGATAGGTATCCCATGACTACAGCAGCAGCTTCTCCCAGGGGAAACGGGTCCCATCCCCTTAAGTACATCACTAGCCGAAAAAAGTCAGATTCACAGCTCTGATCTCTTTGAGACTTCCAAGTAGCCTCCAGTTCTAGCATTTTGGGTTGCAGCTTGACTTGGGAGAATGTGATCATGGGGCTAGCCATCTTCCCTTCCAATCGGGAGACCCTCATTCTCCTTAAGAAGCAACTCCACTGCCTCCAAGCCTCCTTGACCCTGGAAGATTAGCAGGGAGCCCTTTACTGACTCTGACAAACTCTTTGGGTTATTCCTGACTCTGCAAGATAGTCTCACATGAAATAAAAAACTAGGACAGTACGGAAGGAGGGAGGGAAGAGTACAGAGGCCTGGGAGGACCCTCACTATCCCTACCTCAGTAACACAATTCCTTTTTTCTTTATACTGTTGTATTAGAATAACAATATTATATATGATTGCACCCAGCCTATGATTTTCATTCATTTACTCTTTTGACAAACACCCACTGATGTCTACCATATCATGAGGTCTCTGATGAGTACTGACAAGACCAAGCCCCAGGCCATGCCCTTGAGGGGATCACATAGTGACAGAGCAAGCATGTGAACAAACGGTTGCAATCCTGTCTGAGCAGGGCACACAGGAGTGGGAAAGGGCCTTCAGAGAGGCCAAATGAAGCACTGGCTAGCTCTGGCTGGGACCTTAGCAAAAGTTTCCTCCATGCAGAAATGTTTATACATGAGAGTGTTGGATAGAATGGCAATTTAGGCAGAGAGAGGTAAAAGGGAAAAGCCACAGATTCCTGAGGAGGTGAAGCAGGTTCAGAGGACGTGTTCAGAGGGGGCTGCCCATTTCTCCATTGTTGTTATCACTGTGCAGAAAGAAAGAGGCTGGAAGGCTTGCCAAGAATCAGATCCTTGAAGGTGTTATGTGCCATGCATAGGCCCCTTGAGTATACTGCCAGCACTATCCAATAGGACTGTCTGTGGTGATGGAAATGCTCTATTTTGTACTGTTCAATATGGTGGCCATGAGCTACATGTGGCTCATTAGCCTTTGACATGTGGCTAGCGTGATTACAGAACAGAATTATTAATACAGTAGTACCTCAGCTATCAAACTGTTCTGTAGTCAAACATTTCTGTCCTCAACCAATATTTTTGAGAAAATTCAGCACTTAACCACTGTCCTAAAGCCTGTGTGAGACACCACACTTACTTGTGACACTTCCAGGTGAAACAAAGGGAAAAGCATCACTGTGCGCATCGACTTCAAGCAATAAAGATGTGTCCTGGTGCTGTGTTCACCATCTTGTTTTTTGTTTGGTTTTGTTTTGTTTTGGGGAGGTTTGGCAGGGCTTTTCTAAAAACGTATACACACATATGTATATCACACAGCCATCATGGCACCCAAGAAATTTTCTATCACTAAAAGTGAAGGAAAAAGGCAACCAGTAAGAACGACAATTGAATTGTGAAAAGAACTTACTGACAAGTATGTGAGTGGCATACATGTGTCTGAATTAGCAATTCAATCTGGTGCCGGAACCAATAAATGTATTTACATCATTTCTTATGGGAAAAAAAGGTGCTTGGCATTCAAATTGATTGGCATTCAACCAGCCTTCCAGAATGGATTGTGTTCAAGTACTGAGGTACTGCTGTAGTTTTTTAAAAAGTTAATCGATTTAAGCTTCAACATGCAGCCAGTGGTTACCAAATTGGACAGCATGACTATATATCCTCATCTGTGAATTCAACAAGTTTTCATTGAGTGATTACAAAGTGTACTTTGGCAATCACTGAGGACATGGTAGTGAATGAAAGTGACATGAACTTAGCCACCATGGGGAAGACAGACATTAATCAAAACATCACACAAGTAATTTGTAATTCTTCCAGTTTAAATGTTATGATGCTCTGAACATGAAATTATGAGAGCTCCTACAAGTAGATGTGACCTAAGCAGGAGTATATATGAAAGGTCTCTAAAGAGTTTTATGATTGGTCTAAAAGCAAAAGAATAAGAAAAGTTAACCAGAAGTAGGAAGGACTAGATGGATTGACACAGTATCTGCAACAATGGGCTTAAACATAAAAATGATTGTATGCATGGCACAGTGTTGGACAGTGTTTCATTCTGTTGTACATAGGGTCACTATGAGTTGGACATGACTGGATGGCACCTAACAACAAAACAACAAGGGAGGGCATTTCTGATAGACAGCATGTTCAAAGATCCTGTGGTGAGAAGAAAAGTTGCATTTAAGAGAAACTGAAAGGATAATGTGACCAAGTGACAGGGCGGGAAGAGTGGAGAGTGGGATGAGTGTAAAGACACAGCTAGACCATGCAGAGCATTATAGACCATGTAAAGGACTGTGCCTGTTTTCTTTTTCTTTTTTCTTTTTATTTTTTGCAATACTAGGGGGTTGAACCCAGGTCCTTGCACATGCTAGGCAAGTGCTCTACCATTGAGTTGTACCCTCAGCTACTTTTTATTTTTTATTTTAAGATAGAATCTCACCAAGTTGCACAGGCTACCTCTGGCCTCAAACTTGGAATCCTCCCATCTCAGCCTCTAGGATAATAGGCATGTCACACAGGGCCCAGCTTCCTTTTTTTTTTTTTTTAAGAACAATAAGAAGCCATTAGAAGACTTTAATCAAGAGTGGTTATGAAGCTATGAATAGAAGGGGAGATACCTTTTATTCTAAGAAAGATTGGAAGGCAAAAAAGGGTGGGTAGGGATGTAGCCCTTGTTAGCCAAAGGGACAGAATTTTAGTTAAAATAAGCTAAGTTACACTGTGTTGACAAACAAAACCAAAGTTGTAGTAACTTTTAACAAAATGAGGTTTATTTATTGCTTATCCCATTTCCATCCTGGAACTGAGTTCAGCAGGAATCCAGGCAATAGATGCGCCACCATGTCAAATGTTCCTACTATGCCATAGGGGATTCAGATCTAGAAAAATTCCATTTAGGTGACATTTTCTGTTCTTGCTTATCTTGTGAAGAATTAGTCATGCCACCTACTTGATCTCCAGAAGGACCAGGAAGTGTCACCTTGCCATGTGTTTGAAAGGAGAGAAAAGCAGAGCTATTTGGAAGATAGCACTAATGACTACCACAGGAGATAAACTGAAGGAATTAATACTGATAGATTCAACTTTTCTGTAATAGGAAGCAGAATCATCCTCAGAGGTAGAAAGCAACCTAAAGAAAGTACAAAAGAAAAATTGGGGGTGGGGGGAATTCTGTGAGAGATGGCAGAGAGGGCTGAACAAGACTAGGGATTATAAACTATTGGGCAGTGGACTGCATTCTTAACACAAATGGAACATGTCCACAAAAGATGGTAACTCACCAAGCCAGTGTCCTCCATAAACTTCAATTCCCCGCTGCCAACTATATTTCAAGATTCCTCTATAGACATGGGACTGGAAACACCCAGTATGTGCTCACAAAGCACAGAACTATGGGGCGGGGGGCACTGTTTCCACCTACGTCATAATTCTGTCTAGAGTTGGGCCGACTGAACATCTGTGTCTATTTTACAGTCATACCATAAATGGGCCCATTTTTCTACTGGAAAAACTCCTAGAAGAAAACAGAACTTGCATGCCTGGGAATAGGACTGCTCAGTTCTGCCTGACCAGACTGTGGCTTCAGACAAGTTACTTCATCTGCTGGTCTGCAGGGCCTTGCACATACAGGGGGTGCTGCTCCAATCCTCTGGGCCTCTGTCCTAAATATGTCCTCAGAGAGAGAATGATGCCCAGCAGCAGATAGACAACTAGCTGACCTCGTCTCCCTAGTGCAGTGACCACGGGTAGGACTCCAGAGAGGGCAAATAACCTCCGTTAAGTCCTATTTCATTTCCTCTATTTGCACAAAGCACAAGCAGCGCCAGTGAGCAAAGGGGAGCTAGGGACATCAGGCCTTTCTAGAGGACATCGGAGGGGCCAGTCAGACACTCACGTGCTCTGAGCAGACATTCTCCTACTGTGTTTTCCTGCTGAGGCATTGTTCTAACAGATGCTCAGAGTTAAGGAGATCAGAGTTGTCACAAACAGTCTGGCTGGTCAGGCACTACCCCAAACTGTGCCGCATGATGCCATTAACTGCCAAACGCAGTTGGTGCCAAAAGCATCAATCATCACCCTCTTTGGGGATTCCTCTAAGCACTTCCATAGCCCTAGCCTGGCCACATGGCACAAAAATGATCAATGTCTATTAATCACCTGGCTCTGAAGGGCTATCTTTTGTATGAGGAAGTTTTGTTTTTCTCAAGCAGAAAACCTGAAGAAAAGAAAGAATAATCAGAGAATGTATGTGTGAGTCATGGTCCCTCTTCTATCTGGAAAAACTCCCAGGAGAGGAAAAATAAAGCCAACTGGGAAGTAGGATAGTTTTGTGGCTAGGAGCCTTATGGCTCATGTTTAAGTCCCAAATCCTTCACTTACGAGATATGTGGCTTTAGACAAGTTATTTCACGTCTGGGCCTCAATTTCTCATCTATATAATGGGAGCATATTATAGTAACTAATAAACAATTGTCAATCTTTACTAACACACATAATGTAATCAAAACATGGTAAGTGCTTGATAAATTAGCTAACGGAAGCTGTTTTCCCTACCCATTTTATCAGCAGAACTACCCTCAAGGCTAAACCAGCTTTTCTCAATCTGAGCATCACTAATATTTTGGACCAGATAATTCGTTGCTGTGGGGACTGTAGTGTGCATTATGGGGTATTCAACATCATCCCTAGCCCCTACCCAGGGGCACCCTCTCCTCAACTTGTATTAATCAAAAATGTGTTCAGACTGTTTTTCATGCCCTTTGGAGAGAAATATGCGTATGAAATCATCCCCTGTTGAGAACCTCTGGGCCAGTGTTCCAGATCTAGACCGTAACTCCTTACCTGTAAGCCCCTGAGAGAAGGAGCTAGAGTTTTCCAAGGATGCTCTGTATTTCTCTAGTGCAGTGGTTCTCAAATTTCACCTCATAATGGAACCACCTTGGCGCTTTGTCAAAAAAAATGTTGTTTGAAAAAAATCAGAGCCTTAGCCCTACCCACAGTCACCCACAGTTTCTAATCCATTTCATCTCGGTGGGAGCACAGTAGTTTGTATTTTCTAAAGCTCTCTAATGATTCTAAACTTTGTAAAGATTAACCAGGTGAGGTGGCACATGCCTATGATCCAGCTACAGGAGGGTCAAAAGTTCAAGGCCAGAGGCAGCTTGTGTAATTCAGCAAGCCACTGACTCAAGGTTAAAAAAAAAACAAAGCTAGGAGTGCAGCCCCGTTCTAGAGTACCTACGAAGTATATGCAAAGCCCTGGATTCAACCCCTAAATACCATTAATTAATTAACTTTGTAAAGATGGAGCTCCTGGAAGGTACGACCTCTCTTCATGCCTCTCAATCTCTGGTGGCGGAGAACAGTGCATACACTTCATGTAATATACAGCTTCCATGTCGAGCAAATGAACAGTGTACTCAGTGGGGAACCAGGGACTTTACTGCTTCCCCAAACACCTGTAATTCCCATTTAGGATTAAAACTCCATCTAACAGAATCAAGGTGATGTTCAAGGCTAGTTCCAGAGTATAGGTCTATCAACTCCAATCTAAACTCTGACAACTGTGTGTCCCTTCTGGGTTTATAACTGTGGGGAAAAGACCTTGTTATCCAAGCAAGTCCTAACAACTGCTCTGGGCTGGCAGGTTTAGGGATGGAGCAGAAATGAGTGGCTTCCCAGGGGTCTTACACAGTCAGGGAGAGGCAGTAGGAACTCAGCCTCCAGGGAGGCACTCAGATCACCAAATATGCCACTGAATGCTCCACAGTGGGGCTCAGTAGTGCTCCCTCCTCTCATTAGCCTAAATTGCTGCCCATTCCCATGTCCTACCCAATTCAGCATAAAGTAGGGGGGAAAGCAGAGTGCCTGGGGCCTCCCCACTGCCTTTGCCCAGGCATGCTGTAAGTCATCTGGTAAGGCTTCCTCTAATGCACAGATACTACTGCCAATTTGCAAAACAGATTTCAGATTTCAGGGCAGAACACAATTCCCTTTTTGGCTAATCTGCTGCCTTTTGTTCAAGTCTTAGCACATATGAATATTTGTGTGAGAGAATGGTTCTTTATCACATTCTGCTTTTTCTTGGTTGTCATGTTTCCTAAGCCACATAACTTTAGCTTGTGTAACTATTACTATATTCACTGCATGCTCCATGTATTAGATCGCCAGAGCCTGATTATTATTATTACATTCTGATTTGAGGATTAACAAGAACAAAAGAATTTGAGGGGCATTTAAGGCTAAAACATAAACCCCTCAACATACTCAAGAAAGAGGAGTAAATCAGATGAATTAACTAGCCCAAAGCGGGAAGAGCAACAAGAGCCATTTTCAAACTGTCACTTTAATTCCAGAATCAAACAGGTCTTAGAAATTATAGTCTCCCCTGAGGACCTATGAGTAACTCCAATAATTAAGCTAAAGACTAACTGTACATTTCCAACACATTATTTCTGTACTAAATGCTTACATACAGATTTAGAGTTTTAATGAGAATTTGATCTTTCATATATCCCTACCGTTATGAGCCATAATGCATTATTTTTTTAACATGTATTGCCTAAAGTCACTTGCAGATTTTATTGATGGAAGGGGAGTTTTGTATATATAATTTCTGATGAAATTTTTTGTTTAATAAGGATACTTTAGTTTATGTCACCCAAGCTGTAGTCATATACCTGGCTGATTACAATAGTGTTTAACTGATCTTCCTACCTCTTTCCCCCAGTCCTTCCCCCACACAAGCAACAGAATTTTTTTTTAAGTAATCAGGTCATGTCACCCCAGCTTAAGTCTTCCATCTAAGAATATACAAACTGGGTATAGTATTTGTCCCCAAAGAGGTCACAGCCAAATCATCATCACTGCCCTCAGTCTCTGCTCTGGGACAAGGGCTCCTATACAATTTATTTATTCAAAGTGTGATCTCAGGAGAAACCTGTGTTGAAGGGACGTAAATAGAATAGGGCAAAAGAGGCTGACAGAAGGTTTCAGAGAAGTCTAACCTCAGCTTGATCACAGTAGGAGCCGTAGAATATGAATAGCACCACAGGTGCCCATATTAAGGCAAGGGGACTACCATCTGTACAACTATACCACTCAGTCATCAGTTGCAAGCTGCCCCAAAGAGGAAGTCATTACCTCCTAGGCATTTCTGGACAAAGTGGCTCCCATTGGCTGGGAGGAATTTCTGGAAAAGAATGTCTCTCTCTCTCTCTCTCTGAGTGAGCCCTCAACAGCAAACACCCCCAGCAGCTGGGGATAGGCACACCTTCTTGCTAAGGGGTATCTTGGCAGGGCACCAACACCTTCTTACCCTAACGGCTGTACCTACAAGCTGCTACATGACTGGGCTCCTGCCTTCCTCTCTAACATGCTTCACACCAAGCTCTCTCCTGCTCCCCGATCTTCAGTGGTACTGCCAACCCCTCGGTTCCCTAAACACTAGCTCCCACCCCAGCAAAATGACCAGTCCTCTTCCTCAGATTGCTGATGGCTGCATCTTGCTCAGTGTTTAAGCCTCAGCTCAATGGTCTCCTCAGAGGGTCCTCCTGACCACTCTATCTGAACATGATCATCATCCTGCTCTCTCCTTCCTCAGCCATTCTCCATCCCAGTGCATCTTTTGTTTCTTTTACTTGTTTACTGTCTAGTTCCTTCAACACAGTAAATCCTGTGGTCACAGCTCATCCATTTATCCCCATCCTAGAGCAGACCCAAGTGAGCCTCAAAAATGTTTACTAAGTTAACAACTAAATGAGTAAATGAATGTACTACATCCGAGTTTTCTTCTAGTTATTTTTCTGAAATACAACATCCCAAGTTCAAGGTGAAATGTATTCTTGAAAGCTGTGAAGGAATCTCACAGGATTCTCTTGAGGATCTAAATGAGACAAATGACGAAGTAGCCCATGATGAGTTACAAGATTAAGCATTATTTGTCTCATTCTTGAATTCCTATAACTATTGTCCATTGAGTCCATGGAAACTCAAATCATGACTGATGGCCTTATTTTACTTAAAAAAAATTAAAGACAAAATACCACTTAACTGATAAAATTAATAATAATTTGGTCTCCAAATTACATCTGAAGAAATTACAAATTAATTCATCTTTTTATAGTTATCACATACTTATTAGCATACTTATAACTGTGCAATAAGTATTCTAAATACAGAAGTATAAATTAATCTTTTTATACTTATTATATAATAAACTCATCTGATACATCACCATCTGACTATTTTGCTTGCTCCTATATTGATAGATATTACTAGGTAGAACAAACTTGAAGGAGAGACAAATCATGTAGCACCTATTATTGGCTAAATCTGTGGACAATATAAAGATAAACAAAACCCAGTTCCTACTTGTCAGGAGTATTAATCCTACAGGTTACACAGGCTTGAACCCAGCCCTTCATCAAACACTAAGGAGAAATTAGTTCAGAGAGAAATGGTGTGGGTAAGCTTCATGAAGAAAGAAGTAACTTCCAAGTCAAGTCTTGAAAGGTGGATCAGAACTCAAAAGAAAAGAAGGAATAATGACATTCTAGTCTCAGGAAACATGGTGGAGGGCACAAAGGTGTGATAAAGTCTGGGGACTTGCAGAGGTCTGTGGGTGAGTATATGGAAAGAGAGGAGCTTGGGCAGGATGAAGCAACATGAGATGAGAGAGTAAAAGCCTGGGCTGAGAGGAAAGACACTGGCTGGGGAGGCTGGACCAGTGCGACAGGTTGTGAAAGGAGCTAAACGGCAAGGTGTCCACTCCATAATGGAAAGAGGGTCCTCCGGGTGGTCTTTGCAGTTTGTATTTCTCATCCTATCTTATTTACTACACAGACATTATACAAGATAATTAAAAGCAAAACAACAATGTACAACCCACTCCCAAAAATCAATCCACCATTGAAAGCCCTAGGAACAGCAGAGAAGCACTGATAATAGTGTTTCACCTGTTGTACGTAGGGTCACCTGTTGTACACTAGGTGCCGACTCAATGGCACCTAACAACAATACCCCATATGTCAGTTGTTTTCATTTGTTTACAGTCTTACAATTCTTTGCCATATGCAGACATATATTCATATACTTATAGCTAAAGGACAAATAATTTTGGATTTGCCTAACATTAGAATGTAAACATTTATCTGTATTTTCCAATATTATTATTTTTATGTTAGCAGACTTGTGCACCATTGTTTATATTTTCTCTACTGTTGAACATTCACTTAAAAATATATTTATACTTGACTATTTTTCCATACATATACTTTTCTTTCCTTTTTTTTTCCTTTTGTTTGTTTCCTTAAATCAAATTTCTGAGGGTAAGGCTACTGAATCAAAGGACAAAACTTTACTATGGTTCTTAAAACACATTGTAAAATTATTTTCCCTCTGCTAGGGCTATATTAGTTTTCAGTGCCACCAGTGGTATACAACTGAACTGGTTTCATCAATGCTTTGCAAAGGCTGGGTCTTACTAAGCTTTTGTCCCCTAATTTAATTCATGTAAAATACTATTATGCATAAAATGCATTTCTCTGAGTATAAAGCAAATGAGAATTCTTCTGTGTGCATCCTGCCTCTATCCTCAGCCACCACCACACCACATCACCAATATTCTTTAGCATTTTCATACCACAACCTTAACATTTTCCATGTTGGTTTGTAAGACTCTTGCAATATAGAACTCTACACATCTGCGGCCCGGTTAATGATCTGTCATGATTGTAGGTAGCCTCTCATCAGCAAGACTATTCTAGGAGCAAGATTTTGTGGTGTATCCAGGAAAGGGACCTGGCAAAGATGCTACTGGAAGAGTTCAGTAGGAGGGGATGATGATCTACAGGCAATGCTATGTTCATGGAAGGAATTTGTACAACTATTATTATGGAGACAGAAAATAAAACTTTCTAGTTCAGGGCAGAAAGTCAGCTTAGACACTTCTATGGGATTCTGCTCTACCAAACATAGGATAAGTTACTCAGATTCCTAAATTACCCTAACAGAGGTATAATTTAGATAAGGGAGGGAATGGAAGGCCATTTAGAAGACTGGAGGACGTGGTGGTAAAATTGGGCACCACAGAGTACTAAATAGCCCAAAAGAGGTCTGGACCCATAGTAGGTGGGGAAAGACTGAAGGAGACGACAAGGAAAGAAGAACTGGTACTTGAGAGAGATGCTTAGAAAGGAAAAGGGTAGAGTAGTTCTTTAAATGCTGGCAGACGCTGTGTCCCTGCTCTTTCTATACACCCTACACCTTCATGTCAGCCACTGTCATGTTTGGTCATGTTTCTCTGAAAGAACTAGGGCCCAGGGAGGGGGCAAAAGTCACCTAAAGTCACAGCGCTTGAAAGAAGCCAAGCAGGGACTTGAACTCACATCCACCTGGCTCCAAAGCTTCCATTCTGAATTCTGTTGTTAACCACTGCACTGTGCTATCACAGTGTGCTGAGATCAGTGGGGCTAAGAGCAACTTTCCCCACCAGTAGGCTGCCAGAGGGGTTCCACAGTGGGGAGGGACAAAGGAACTTGCAGTCCAGGGCACTCCTGCTCGAGTCCACAGAAATCCTCAGTGATGCTCAACTTCTCAACAGATCCTCAACTAGCCTTCCTCAGCCTGCTTCCCCAGATTACTTTCAATTAAAGCAATTTAGTGCTTGTTTTTTCATAAAGGAAATGTTAAAGTGTTGGCTAATTTGGAAGCTGCTTTCAGTGACCATCAGGCTAAATTTTAGTGGAATTAAGACCCATCAGAGAGGGTTTACAAAGACCAATTTCCAAGAACCAAATCCATTAGCACCAGTTCCGGATACTTAGCTGATAATAAACTACTGCTCAGAGAAAACTGACTTTGTATTATGGGACGGAGGACACATACATCTGTCCAATGTTCAAGGTAATTTGTTTTTATATTTACAAATAGTGCAAAAATATGCTAAATGTTATTTACAAGGTTAAGAGATTTCTTCCTAAAATAAATGAATCTCTCTCAATAAAAGAATGTGTGTTTCTGCCAAAAAAAAAAAAAAAAAGCATACCTTTCAACATGAGGTGGAAGAAAGACTCTATGTGCAGGCTCCTAGTACATTGCAAATGTTATCTTTCAAGAACTGTTCTAATCCACAGCCAGTATTGCATAGAGGGCCAGCTGTTTATTATCTGGGCAGGCAAGAAACAGCCTGCTCCATGTTGTTATACTCTATTAATAGAGGAAAAAAAGGTCTGTTTCTAAACTTAATCTATTATCAGAATTAGTATTTTGTTATAATACTAAGGTTTTATATGTAATCTGTGTATGTTTGTATGTTGTTATTAGGTGCTAAGTCAATTCTGACTCATAGTGGCCCTATGTATAACAGCACTAAACACTACCCAACACTGCCATACACAGGATCTTTTTTATGTTTGAGTCCATTGTTGCAGCCCCTGTGTTTATTCTCATTTTGAGTCATGCCACATCAGCAGATGGAGGTCCCAGAGACTCTACTCCATTCCCATCATTAAGGTCGACTGTACTTTGAAGAGGCAACTCTTCCCACGTCATCTTTTGAACGCCTTCCAGGGAGGATTCAATGAGCTGGGGGGCTCATTTTTTGGCACTACATTTGACAGTGCTTCTCTGCTATTCATAGGGTTTTCAATGGCTAATTGTTTTGAGAGTGAGCTGCTGAGTCCTTCTCTGTAGTCTGTCTTAGCCTGGAAGCTCAACTGAAACCTGTCCGCCATGGGTGGCCTTGATGGTATCTGAAACACCAGTGGCATAGCTTTCAGCATCACAGCAACACACAAGCCATCACAGCATGACAAGCTGACAGACACGTGGGGGATATGTGTGTATATATATTATTAAATATATAATAACTGGAGAAACACATACAACTAGTATGAATCTGCATCATGATTCTTGGGGATAAGAAATCTCACATCTTGCCAGGCACGGTGGCACACGCCTGTAATCCCAGCAGCTCAGGAGGCGGAGGTGGGAGGATCGCAAGTTCGAGACCAGAGGCAGTCTGTATAACTTACCGAGACCCTGCCTCAAAAAGTTAAAAAAAAAAAATGGGCTGGAGGCACAGTTCAGTGGTCCAGCACTTGCAGAGCATGCAGGCGTGAGGCCCTGGGTTCAACCCCCAGTACCCCCCTCCAAAAAAAAAAAAAAAAGAAAAGAAAACTCACATCTTAGCTGCTGTGTGGTATAGGTTCACCTGTAAAGTAAGCATTGTCTGGCTTCACATCCTGCCCATGTGGCCTCAGACAAGAGCCTCTCTGGGCCTCAGTTTCCTCATTTAAAAAAAAAAAAAAGGTTACTAAACCAGACATGGTGGTGCATGCCTGTAATCCCAGCAACTCGGGAGGCAGAGGCAGGAGGATCACAAGTCCGAGACCAGAGGCAGACTGCATGATTTAGTGAAACCTTGTCTCAAAAAGTACAAAATAAAAGGGGAGGAGGGGGCTGGCAGTGCAGCTTAGTACAATAGCACTTGCAAAGCATGCAAGTGTGAGGCCCCTAGGTTCAACCCCCAGTACCACCAAAAAAAAAAAAAAAAAGCTTATTACTTGTGTCTGTGTCATAGGATTGTTGCAAGGATGAAACTGCCATAATCAATACAAAAATCATTTGGAATAATGACTGGCATATTGTGAATACTTAATACATGTTGACTCTTACCATCTTTCACTTTTTCTAAACCATGTGAAATCTAGCTCAGTGTCTTCTATTAAGATTGACAAGTAGACTTGTTTCAGTCAGTCTGGGACATCTTCCTCTGTGTCTTACCACAGGCCTGAAGATTCATTCACCTGTATAGCCAAAGGAGGACTCTGGTCTGTGTTCTTCTCCTGTGGACTTCAGATGCCACTAACAAACACTGATTATCACCTTCTCACCCTAGCTGTGGTTCCATCTTATCATTCAACACATTTTTTTGAATACCTACTCTGTTCCAGACATGACAGTAGGTGCTGGGAATACAACAGAAAAAACAAAACAGACAAGAATCCCTTCCCTCCTGGAGCTTCCAATGAAAGAAAGATCTCTGGGCCAGATTGGTACCAAGACCCTCCCCTGGACTTCCACAAAGATGACCCTTGGCGATGGACAATCCACTCCCCAACATTCTGGAATAACTCCCATTTTTGTATCCATCTGTCTCCAGAACACAGTTAAAACTGAACCTTATGTCTGCTACTCACAGAAGACTATTAAACCCTTCTCTCCCAGTCTCAGGAAAAGTCTCTCCCAAACAAGCAATATCCTCCCACCTTCTTCACTGGGCTTCTGTCTCCTAAAATGCCTGCATGTGGTCTTCAGAACAATCTCTAATGACCCCCAAAACTGTATACTCTTTCCTGATTTAAGACCACCAGAGCACAGAGTCCTCCTAGCCACCCCCTCAGGAGGTGGAAGCAAATACCATGCTATCTCCCAGGATGAGGCTTCAGCCAACAAAACAGGACAGACCTATCTTCCTGGCAGGTTATTCAGACACTTGGCCACACAGATGGGGTTAAGGGAGTGGCTCAGTGAGTGGTAGTTGGCATATGGACCACAGAGCTTATCAAGGGAAGGAAGACACAGAACAGACTCATAGGTCAGACGGAGATTAACAAGATTTTGAGAGAGAAATTTTAGCAGAGTTAAGGAGCTGGATTTCAGATGGTTTGGAGGCTACAGGGAAGATCAAGAACACAGGTGACAGCAGCCATTATTAGGACAAATGTGTCTTCCTGTGAGAAAGAGAGAGTTATGGGATGAGCACAAAGGTAGAGAGAAGGTAAGGACCAGCTCTTGCCCAAAGTCCCACGGAGAAGGAGACAAGATGGAGTGCCAGAGATGGGAACCTGAAGAGAGGTGTTCAACTCATCTCTTGATGCATAAAAATTGGTGTCTGAGAAAAAAATCATTTCATTTGTTCATAATTTTGTAGGTCAGGAAATCAGGCAGGGCTCAGCTAAGAAGTTCTTAGCTAGAATTATTTGCATAGCTATATTCAGTTGGTGACTGGGTGGGTGCCAGAAGGCTAAAACCACATGACGGGCACTTTAGTGCTCCTTCGTGTGGTCTCTCTCCTTCCATGTGGCTATGATGAGCTTCTTCACTGCACGGTGGTCTCGTGGGAGCTGGACTCTCACACAGCAGCTGCCTTCCACGAGCAATCTTTCCCAGAAGTGAAGGTTGGTGCTGAAGAGTTCTCACGTCCAGTCCTGGAGAGTTTGGCAACATCACTTCTGCGAGAGCCTATTGGCCAAAATATGTCACTGAGAGCTAGCCTAGCTTCCAGAGCAGGGAAATAGAGCCCACCTCTTCATGGGGGGTTGTCAGGACCATATTTCACAGCCATTAAGGTGGGAGAAATTGTTGCCATCATCTTTGGAAATGCCATCTGTCCCAGGAGGAGAGAAGAGTTTAGAGTTCTTATTGTAAGAGTGTAGTGTGGGGATCAAAGAAATGAGCCAAAGCATTCATTCACAAAGTCATTCATTCAACAAATATTTGTTGAGAGAGTACTACATAGTGGACACTGTTCCGGGTCTACAGGTGCAACATAGTTTTTAAAAAGTCCATGATCTTATAGAGCTTACATTTTAGTAGAGCAACAGATAATAAATGTATAATCAACTCGAGTGGCTGCTAAGTGCCAAAAGATAAGTAGGGTAAGAGAACAAGAAGGGATCAAGAAGAGGGACAAGGGAAGACTTCTATTTTGGACCGGATGGTCAAGGAAGGCCTTGATGCATTTCCAGAATAGTTAGGAAGCCAGTGGGGCTGGATTATAATGAGCAAAGGAGAGAGTGGCAACTTGTAAAGTAGGCAAGAACCAGATTATCCAAAGTGTTATAAACATAGGAACAAATATGAATATTTTTCTCAGCATGGTAGACAGCTATTCATCTGGCCTCTTGTCCAGCTGAATGAATTTCGTAAGAGTTAATTAATTAATTAATTAAGAGAAACCCACCCTTACTAACCAAACAATGCCCCTTCCCTGCCATTGCAGAGGCAGGAGGGAAGGGAGATGACAAAATCTACCATCAGCTTTGTGCCAACTTATCTTCAAGCCAGCGGGCTTCCCTTCTGGCTTTCGAGCCTGGGGATAGTGTCTCCACTATACTCTTGATATTATGGTGACCAGAAGCCATTCAAATTTTCTCTGAGGAAAAAAAAATGTAAAAACAATTCTGCATAGCTCCAGATGGCTTTGTAAATTAAATTAAACCTACAACTGGCCCAGGAACTTTCTCCATCATAATTACATTATTGATCATTAACATTTAAAGAGGCTGCAAACAGAATAATGGACATTGCAATAAATTATCATTGCCCACCAGGCAAGTTCCATGAATTAAGTGCCCCTGGAGTCCTCTGAGACTGTCTGATGCAGTCATTTAAACAGAGGATGTGTTCTGCTCTTTAGTACATGGAGGTAGGAGTGAGGGCAAGTGTATAAACACAAAAGCCTACATTACAGATATCTGGCCCGTGTATTTAACAGTAAGTCTACTACAACTTCTCCTACCCTCTAAGGCACCTGGATTTTCTCAATCATGTTCAGCCTCCATCTTAGCATGACCTACAAATCCCTTCAGGGCCTCCCATTCCTTGTCACTCCCCAATGGTCACACCACCCTGATCTCCCTACGTCTTCCCTGACAGCCCATGCTTTGAGGCTTCAGTAATAATAACAACAACAACAATAATTTATTAAGTGCTTAAACTGTGCCCTTTACCATGCCAATCTTTGAATATATTCATTCAGTGCACCATTACCGTCATCCCACTTCACAGATGAAATATAGCCAGTCACAGGCAGAGGCAAAGTTTAAAACAAGGTGTGTCTGACTTAAAAGCCCAAGTGCTTTGCTGCTGCTGCTCTTCAGCATACCCTTCCTGACTTTCTGGGTGAACTGGGTATATAACCTTCATGGGTCAGCAGAGAAATCCCTACTCATGTGTTTCCTCACTGTCCCTCCATATCCCAGCTTAGGCTGGGTGCCTATTCTCCGTGACTCCATAGCACTCTTGGCTATCTCCTATTATAGAACTGATTGAGCAACACTGAATATGCCTGTTCAACAGTATTGAGTAGATTTAGGGGCCTATGAGAGTCAGGACATATGTCATCATTGACCTTTGTGTTTCTAGTGTGTGGCTCAGTAGATATTTATTAAATGAATGAATGAAAGCATAGATAGATAGATAAATTTGAGTGTGGAAAGATAACCTAAAAATGTATTACAACATTTTGTGAGACTCAGTTTGCTCTTCAGAAGAATGTGAATATGCTGAGAGACAGAGAGTTTAGTCACCACAGGTTGACAAAAACTAGCATTCAAAGTTGAACAAATTCATCAAGAAATATTCTGCACTGTATATGTTATCGTAGCCCATTAGCCCCTGAAAGACAAATGGGACTATTTAGTCTTCAAACAACAAACCCAGATGTGCAGGGACCTTTGCATTGGAAACTAAATTACCATGTCCTCATTTAACATCTAAGAACTGAGAGCCAGAGTCATTTGCATGACCAGAACATGCCTTCACCAGAAATAATGTTTCCCACAGTTTGGGGTATGATGAATTTCCACATTTCTCAGAGAAGTAAATATAAGCAATTAAAGTTTGTCCAAACTGAAAGCCTTGGTTAGCAGAGTAGCCACAGATACCACCAACAGAAAAGATATCAGAATTGACTAAGTATCACACTTAGATTTGTACCAAGTTCTTTGTCTAAGTAACAAATTCCTTTAAAAGTATCAGAGAGCAAGAATGGGCAGTATGACACGTGGAATTAGCAGACCTCCCTTAAAAATGGTCTGTAAAATTTATATGTGAAGAATTATGTGGTTGTTAAAGAAGGGGTGTTCATTGATAAGCACACCTTATTTGTTCATAGGGCCCAGAACCACATGGAAAAGAACCTGAACCCTGTCTATACTGGGTCAACTCTACTGATCAGGTTTGTGCTAGGAGACAGAAGAACAGGAAATAAGGTTAATTTTTTAGGAAAATCTGAGAGAAAAATTCCCAGAAGTAAGAAATCTGGCCAGGACTTAAATGCATGGAGTGCAACTCAGAACCCTCAGCCTCACTTCCAATGAACCAAGATGAGCTATGTGCAGGGAGCTAAAAGTACTGATGCAAGATTTTACACCTCTCTCCATCCAGCCTTAGTGGGAGGCTAATTTACATAATCAGAGGTAAAATTAAATAAGATAAACAATCCCCTACTTGGGACCATCAGGAACAGAAACATGCAGGCCTGAGCCTTGGGGAGGAGAAACTATGGAACAACAGAAGGTATTATTATACCCAGCATCACTCCCAGCAATTCTGTTGGGGTACTACCCTTTAGAAAAGATGGGCATAAGAAGAGAGAGTCATTTCTGTGGTCACAGTGGGGATCTGGAGATATGAGCAAAGTAAAGCAAATCATTACCTTTGTAAGAGAGTAGAACCCACAGGACAAAGGGTATCAAAGTTCAAAGGAATGTAGCACCCAGCATCACATGGGGCCCTGCTAGGTGGGTAAAGTCAACCCCTGAAGGCAGAGCAGAGGGTGGAGGGCTGATCATACCTGGCAGCAGCAAGGACCAGTGCAGATGGCCTCAATGGAAGCAGATGCACACATCAGACAGCTGATGAGGGAGCAGCCAGAGCAGAGCTACAGAGATGCAACAGCAGCTGTGCCTAATTGCTAGACTGGCCTACCTAGGTAGGGCCCTTTCAGAATAAGGAAGGAGGAGTTGAGGTTCTACACTTGGTACATTTAGGAACAATTGGAATAATCCAAGTGAGGTAAATCAAGTGGGAGACTGGGGATATAGCTCAGTGACAGAGCAATTTCCTAGCATGTGTGAAGTCCTAGGTTTGATCCCCAGCACCACAATAAGTAAGTTAATAGATAAATAAAATGAGAATAAATAGGAGGATGCTATTTTTTTTTTAATTCTCTACCATCCAGTCTGGAAGGACTCAGCACCATCAAGATTAGGGAATAAACAAGGTTCCCAAAGCAGGCCTTTGACCATCTTCACTCTATCTTCTACACCTAAAGCTGTGTGGTACATAGTATCAGTAGGCATTTAGCATATGTCTGGTGGATGGATAGATGACTGCCTACCAATGGGACTAGGTTTATACTCACCATCTGTCAAGACCTACGAAACTGAGGTTACACACGTTTTTTCTAATCCTTGAACCAATAAATACACCATTATTTCAGCACTTAAATCTCACAATATCAAAATATTCATAACAGTAACATTTTTAAAGTCTGAAAATTCAAAAATTTAAATTTAAAATTAGTGGCACTAAATCTTGAGTATATTTAAAATATAAAACTGTATATACAATTAACTAACAAGTAAAAATAAAATATGGGCAAAATATGTTACATATATCGGCATTATAAGTTCATAGGATATGAAACTAATTTTAAAGTGTTATTTTAAAATAATCACATAAAAATGAAATGTAATGTGATTTTTAAAAGTAAAATGCATACATCATTCCTGAGTTATATGCATATTTTTCTGCAAGAGAAATCTGGAAGACTTGAAATCATAAAGCGATAAGTAACCTTCAAGTATTTCCCAATGATTCCTCATCTGCTTGCAAGTGACCTAATATTTTATTTGATAAATATGAGGAAGTCTTTTTGAAATTTGTATGTCTAACCTACCGCACTACAGTTCCATCAGCTAGAATTACAACCTTTTATTGATTGGTTTACACTTAAAGAAAGCATTTCCTGTCTATTTTTGTCTTCTTTCATTTAATTAAATGTGGATACAAATTCCCATACAGATTTCCTGCATCAGTAACACTGGATGTGTGTTCTCCTTGTTGATAAATTATTTGAACTAGAGTAAGAATTATTCTTACAAAAAAGCTTTGCTTTTATTGATGACTGAGTTTATTTATCCACTTAAGTACCACAAAAAAGTAAAAATATTCTCTATAAGTGAGCAGATATTTGGTTAATTTTAGTGAATGAAATTATTTATTATGACTTTCATTTCAGAAATAAAATATTGTATCAACAAAATATAGTGTTGGTACTTAAGAATCACACTATAAACCAAAAACTGGATCTGCATGTTCTAACCCCTTGAAACATCCCTTGAGTTAGTCATGACTATTACCATTTTATAGATACATAAAATGAGAAATTAAGGTATTTTGTCACAATCAGTGGTAGGGGCTAAGTCTAGTACCTGTGCTGTTCGGCCCCAGAACCCACACATGTTCCCAATCTCAGGAAACTTTGCACCCAAAGAACAGTACAGCCACTAGGAAGGCCTGCAGAATTATGCAACCAACTTGGGCAATTATCCTGTCAGAACTCAGACTTGGGAAACTGCCTGGAACTGTAGCTCTCTCTAGTAAGATGTCTGTGTCAGGTGGGATTTGGCAAGAGGCCTTAGATCCTTAGGTTCTTTGAGTGGAGTCTTGACTATTCAAGGCTGTAAATCTGGGCTTAGGTAGCCTCCACATTAACCTGGCTGTTGGCAAAGTGGTGATGAAACAATTGAGCTATCATAGAATTAGTTCATGTTACATTTGGCTATATGTAGGAGAAAGAGCTCAGGTTTTCAGCTATAACATGATGACTCACTCTTTTAAAAAGGATGGAGTTGTCAGGAAAACTGGCTTTGAGCCCTTAACCTTGTGTGTTCCTGAACTCTAATTCTACTGGGACTTGGCAAACCCAAAGACAAAAGTAGAGAGATATGAAAGCTCTAATGGCATACTGAATGGTGAGGTCTCCTGCAGACCTTGGAGAAATCATGAACCCTTGTGCTTTGGCTTGTCTGCCTAATTTTAAACATAGCTTCTAGAAATACAGAATATCAGTTCAAAATATTATCTTTGAAGTAACATTTGCCTGGGATCAAGTCCAGACCCTGTTATAAACAATCACTTTTGTCATTGGTTGTAGTCTAGTTACTTAATCTGTATCTTAGGCTCCCATATATAAAATAGGGATATAACAATACAGACCTCAAGGAACTGGTGAGAGGGTTTTCTATGGTTTGGATATGTAATGACTGTGCCCTTCCATGGTTCATGTGCTGAAAAGCTTGGTCCTCAGTGTGGCAAGGCTGAGAGGTGGTGGAACCTTTAAGAAATGGTGAAACTTAATTAATGCAACTTATGTAGGTCATGCCTGCAGCCATAGCCCTGTGGAATCTGATCCCGTCAGATCTCAGAAGCTAAGCAGGGTCGGGCCTGATTAGTACCTGGATGGGAGACCGCCTAGGAACACCAGAAGCTGTAGGCTTAGGAGAAGGACCTGGCAACCCCCTCCCAAAAATCAATCTGCCATTGAAAACCCTATGAACAGCAGAGAAGCACTGACAATAGTGTTTCCCTTGTTGTACAGAGGGTCGCTACGAGTTGGATACCGAGTCGACGGCACCTAACAACAACAACAACAACATGTAGGTCATAGGGACAACACCTTCAGAAGAGACTAATGCTGGTCTTACTGAGTAAGTTAGTTCTCACAGGAGTAAGTTATAATAAAAGAGCAAGACTGGCCCCTCCCTGGTCTCTGTCTTCCTACTTACTATGTGGTCTTTCCTTCTCACCTATGCTCCCACCACAATGCCATCCTCCATCTTGTGACATAGCCAGAAACTCCTCACCAGAGGAAGAACACTATGGGGCCATCCAATCTTGACCTAAAATTGTGAGCTAAATAGACTTCTTCTCTTTACAAGTACCCAGCTTCAAGTATTTCATTATGGTAACTGAAAACAGGGTTATACAATGTCTATAGAACCAACAGATCTGCCCTAGAAGAGGTACAACCAGAGTGCTCCTTGGAAGCAAAAATGGCCAAACTGTGTCTCACATATTTTGGACATGTAGTCAGGAGAGAACAATCCCTGGAGAAGGACATCATGTTTGGAAGAGTGGCAGGTCAATGGAAAAAAGGAAAACCCTCCACCAGATGGATTAACACAGTGTCTGCAACAATGGGCTTAAACATAAATAAGATGGTTTGCCTGGCACAGAATCGGCAAGTGTTTCGATCTGCTGTACATAGGGTCGCTATGAGTCGGACTCGACTCGACAGCACCTAACAACAACAACAACAATTAAGCACAGCACCTAATAGAATAGTGCTCAACAAATACTAGTCTTTATCATTGTAATTATTATTATATAAACATTTGATGTCCAAATATTGAATTGATGCCAGTTTAGTGATATACAGCATACAGAGAAATTAATCCTCATCCACTTCAAGAGATAATCCTGAAAACCTATTTTAGACTCACATTTCAATTTTCACCTATACAACAAGACAAAAGCATAGTTTACTTTTCATCACCTTTCCCTGTCTGCCTCTTAGTGAATATGTAAAACAGTTTAAGTCTTCATCAGATCCTGAGTAATGGATTGTTATACAGTGGTTACCTCAGTACTCAACCACAATCCATCCTGGAAGGTTGGTGGAGTGCCAAGCAGCTTAGGTGCCGAGCACTTTTTTCCCATAAGGAATATGTAAACCTATTTATTGGTTCTGGCACCAGACTAAACAGCTAACTCAGGCACACATATGCCACTCACACACTTAGCAGTACATTGGTTTTTAATTGTTGCCAGGTGTGGTGGTACACACCTGTAATCCCATCTCATGAGAGGCTGAGTCAAGAGGAGCTACACAAGTTCAAGGCCAGCCTGTTCTACATAGTGAGTTTCAGGACAGCCTGGGCTACACAGTGAGACCCTGTCCCAAAATAACCCAAACATTAACTAATTAATTAATTCAATTATTGTTGTTGTTTTCCTCTTTCTTCTACTGTTAGTGCTAGAAAGTTTCTTGGGTGCCATGATGAACATATACATATGTGTTCATATATATGTTTTTAAAAACAAACAAATGAAAAACACAAGATCATGAACACAATACCAGGACAGGTCTTTACTGCTTGAAATCGATGTGCAAAATGATGCTTTTTTCCCTTTTCATTCACCTGGAAGCATCACAGGTAAGCATAGCATCTCATAAAGGTTTTGCACAGTGGTTAAGTTCCAAACAAGTAGTCAAGCACCAAACCAGAATTCTCTCAAAAATATTGGTTGAGGACCAAAATGTTCAAAACGGAAGCAGTTTCAGTGTCAAGGTACTACTGTACTAGATATTATTCTGGAATGATGAGTCACAGAAAACATTATGGAGCAAATCTTAAGAGAATTCAAAATAGTGTTCAGTTTATCAATCATCAACAGAAATTTACTGAGCACCTATTACATGCAAAACATGAAGCTGAACACTCTGGGGGATACAGACAGTTCATTCCCTCAAAGAGACTAAAAATAACAGAAAAGATAAGCTGTAAACACAAGAGTACAGTTATCCACAACTCTAGTTACGAACTGATTGCCAAGTGAGTGGGCCACAGGAGTATAAGACATCTCAAGCATCTGAAGGACTTGGTAGGACTTGAAGGTGAAGAAGTTGGATCCTGAAGGGTGGTTAGGAACTGAACTAGAGAGGCACAGAATGGAAATTCTTTGAACACAGACAGGGAATGGCTACATATGCCATATTTTGGAACAGTATATAGAGCAGCCTGGCTAGAGGCAAAGACTCAGAAAGGGAAGTAGCTGAAAATAATCCAACAACGTTTTCTAGAAGCAGCCTCCATTTCTCCTTTACCTTTGGGTTAGGACACAGCATTGAGGGGGATAAAAACACAGCAGCCTAACTATGGAGAGTAGCCTCTTTGTGTTGTTGTTGTTGTTGTTAGGTGCCACGGAGTTGGGTCCAACTCATACCGACCCTCATAGGGATCGCTTTGGGTTGTCTCTTTGTGACACTATGTAAGAGCAGAAGCAGTCACCTGGAGCCTTCAGTAGGACTCTGGCCAAGACTACTTAGCCACCCTGGAAACCAAGCCATCTCATCAGCACACTCTGGGCTCAATGCTGTGGAGGAAGCATGATGAGCACTGGGAAATCCGAGCTTCTTGCCTTGGTATCTACAGCTCTAGGAAAAGTCTAGTGCCATTTGTTTTGGTCCCTATACTCCTGAGACAGAGACACAGGCTGATTCATGAATCGCTGCCTTTATCAGAGTATCATTTTTTCTCTAGTAAAAGAGATACAGCCAAGTCACAAGTTAGACTTCAGAGCACACCAACAATTTGTGGCATTTGTCTCCAGGGGAAGAGGGGTTTATATGTTCTACTGTCTCTAGGAAACAATAACAGAGAGCTATCTTTGAGAATATTGGAGCAAGTCACCTACGTGAATAGGTGAATAAGTGATATGAAGAATTTGCGGGAGTGAAGGGCCTTCAGAGGTGCCCATTTCCTCATGCATCCTGGTGACTTCCAGAATGCTCAATGAGCAGCAGGACCCTCAGCCCTGGAGAGCACTAAGAAGCATGCCAGAATTGGATAGAACTGGGAATGCACAAGTGGAAGAGGAGGCTGGAATTCAGTAAAAGACATGCATCCATGCATCTAAATGGAACTTCTCAGCATTGAAAGGAATGTTCGATAAATGTTCAAGTAATTAGAAAAAACTTTAAAGGCAGACTATTGCACTTTACTTGATGAAAGACAGTACTGTGTATTTTACTTCATTAAAGGTGGTATTATAGGAGAAGTTGGGGGAGAAGGAAAGGCACAGCATTCCTATGCAGAGCAGATGAAATTAAGAACCCCAAAGTATAACCAAATATCTCCTTGAGCAGAGTCCCTACCCCTGTCTCCCTCCTGGCTCATTTTTCCTAGGGGCACCCCTCAGATGAAATGGTATGAATTTTTTTCCTGGTAAGCTCTTTAAATTAGCTCATTTGTCTTTAGGAATCAAGGAAGTTGTTGTTATTGTTGCTTCCCATTCTGCTGGCTTTTCTCCAGTAGAGACATGAGTTCAGTCATTTATTTGTGCATCATATCCCTGGGAAGCAAGCAAACCTTCAGCCTCTTGTACACATGTGCCTCTTCCAGATGGATGTCATGGCCAATAGTGCTGGGAATCTGCCCCACCTTAGGGACGATGAGTAACAAATGGTCCTCTGGATACCACCAGGTTCGTAGTCTGAAAGTAGAGAACGTCTAGCTATGACATTTACTCACTCAAACAGCACCCACTCACTGAGCACTGTGCTAAGGATGTCAGGAGCCTTCCAGGAAGAGTTTGCTCTCCAAGAGAGGATCATACAGGCATTTAACTATGCTACATGGGAGAGCCTAGGAATTACATGAGAAAAAAAGAGTCTCACACTTGAGTGGACAGGGTAAGACTTCATGGAAGAGAGAATTGTTGAGCTGAACAAAATTTGGATAATTACAAGTAAGAAGAAAAGCATTTCATGTAGCAGAAATACCTTGAGCAGAGGTTCAATGATAGTAATGCTTGGAGCATGTTCTTACAATAGCTTTATGTATTCTGACTGGAAACTAGGAACGAGAAGGGAAAGAGTAGAAACGAGACTGGAAAAGGAGGTAGAGGTCAGGTTTTTAGCTCTACCTCCCTTGCTTTGTTCTTACGCTCTTCTTTTTCCTTCCTTTGATTCGCTTTCAGTTTTTTCCTGTCTCTTCAGCTAAAATTTCACCCATCTATGCCTCTATCTTGCATCTATGCCTTTGGCATCCGATCCCATCAGATCTCGGAAGCCAAGCAGCGTCAGGTCTGGTTAGTACTTGGATGGGAGACCAGCTGGGAACACCAGGTGCTGTAGGCTTGGGAGAAGAACCCAGCAACCCACTCACAAAAAACCAATCTGCCACTGAAAACCCAATGAATAGCAGAGAAGCACTGACAATAGTGTTTCACCTGTTGTACGTAGGGTCACTATAAGCTGGACACCGACTCCATAGTACCTAACAACAACAACAACATGTCTTTATCTTTCCATCACCCCAAATAGTGCAAATAAAGTGGCCATGAGATTAGCGCAGCTCCTTCTACTACTTTGCAGAGTCAGAAATCAATTGTCTCCCCTAAGAGGACATAACCCACTGTCCAAGGGTGAAAGGAGATACCCAGAACTCTGGCTGGAAAAACAGAAAAGCCTCTTGGTGACACAACTGAAACCTACAGACTCACAGAGATGCCCTCTTGTTTAGCAAAGAGAAAGGGACAGTGAACTGACCCAGAAGAGATGTAGGAAGCTTCAGATGGGAGAGGAAATATAAGGAAAAGGTTATGAATGGCCACTCTGGAGTCAAATTGAAATATGAACCCTTAATCCATATCCTAGTAACTGTCACAGTTCTGTCAGCTTTAAAATGGGTGTAATAATTGTTCCCACCGTATTGTATGATAACAAGTAAATGAAAAAATGCTCATAATGTGCCCAACACAGCCCGATCCATGGTAAGTGCTCATTTAATGTTTGCTTTCCATTGTTTTATTTATGACAAAGAACTAAAGGCAGGCAAGGTTAACGTCCAAACTGATCAAATCAAGAGAATTCAAGATGTTTAGTGGAACCAAAAGAGCTCAGGTTTATAACAGATGAGAGTTGGAACCTCAATTTCTAGTTATGGAACTGTGAGCAACTTGAGATGACCCAGTCTCCAATTCCTCAACTGAAACATAAGGATGATAATAAATCCTCATTTGTGTATAGGGAATGCATGTAATACATCCATTTTTTGGAGTGTTATTGCAAAGATTATTGATAACAATATAATTAAAGTTCTTTCCATACTAGATCCTCAAAAAGTAATGGTAGAAACTTAAGCTGTGTCTTGAAGACGTTTTGTTTTGCCTACTGCCCATGTTTAGAGACTCCCTGAAAAAGCTATGATTTTAAGGGCTCCCCACTCAAAACTCACAACCACCATATTCCCAAAGGGAAGAGATAAAAGAACACCTAACCAGAGGTTCTTGGAGAAGAATTCCAGCAGTGGTAGTAGGAATAGCAGCAGTAATGATGCAAATGCCCACCTTCAATATTTACTAAGCACTGCGCCATGTGCTCAGTGCCACCACATGTTTTCCTCTCTCGCAGATCACAAAGCTAAAATCAGTAAGGTGGCTTGCCTAAGGTTACACAGCTAGAAAATGGCATATCTAGGATTTGAACCTGGGTTGTCCAACCTCAGAATCTATGCACTTACTCTGCTAGCACACAGAAGAGCAGTGGGGTAAGTTATCAATGGATGCAAAGCAACTAGATTCTCCAAAGAGGTGGGACACAGTAATAGGTTTCTCAAGGAAAGAAAAAGGATGCATGAGAAATAACACTAAGAGCACCCACTGATGATCCTTGCCTCAATGAGCACTTGGTATTAATTCATTCACCCATCATGGAGGGCCTGCTCAGGAACTGGTAGGTGTTCCTGCTAAGCCCCACTCCACTTCCACAGTCATAAATCTAAGAACTCTGCGTAGACAAGGACTGCAGCCTCTCCCCATATCTGCAATACTCAGCATAGTGCCTAGTGAGAGGAGTGCCTGAGGAAAGCTCTGTAGAATGACTGAACAAATGAACAAGTGAACAAAGTACACTTTTCGATCTCTCTCCTTCCCTCCCAACTTCCATGACTTGAGAACATCGCCAAAGATTGCAATGGAAGGGAAGAGCATTTCATCACTGAACCCAGTCTAAACAATGCCCTAACAGAAAATTACAGCACAGAATTATTCTAATTTTTGCTTTGTTTTTTGTTTCTTGAGCCAGGGTCTTGCTGTGTAGCCCAAGCTGGCCTCAAACTCATGCCCATCCTCTTGCCTCAGCCTCCCAAGCGCTGGGATTACAGGAGTACAGCACCATGCCTGGTTTAGAATTATTCTAATTCAGATAGACTGCTTACACTGAGAATAGCCATTTGACGACTGGTGCAGTGTCTGTTTCCTTTTGTCTATACAGAAAATTTCCAGAAGAAAAATCTCTATAAGCAAATGCTAGTGATGAACAAAGGGGAAAATACTGTCCACAGTCACGTCAGACATTAGTGGCCCTTCCGTGGCATATCTATATGAAAGTTGCTTTCTCCGTAAGCACTGAATTTCATGAAAAGATTCTCCAGCTAAGTTATTCTTCAGCTTATCAAATCATGCACTGCCACATCTCAGTACTGTGTAAATGAAGCCTAGTAACAAAGAAAAACATCTGTTTAAAGGATATGGAAAGTATATGGCCTCAAAAGCAGCCCTCTTCTCCTCGCCCCAAAAAAGGAAAACAAGTAGGATTTAATGGACTTTAATGTGTGGAGGGGAAGGGGGTCAATGAGGGAAAAAAAGCTCTCTGCAGGTTCAGTGCCTGCACTGCTGCTCACGGACAGAGGGCTCTATAATCAGTACAAGGGCAAATAAAAGTGTCGATGAATAGACTTGATGGCGACCCTAAATCCCCCAGCAGAGAATAACTCGTTTAAGTTAACAGCCTAGATGACTCAAGCTCCATCTTCAGTGGAGGACAAAAAAAGGAGAAACTGGATAGAAAAGGAGTGGCCTATCTTGCCAGCTAGGTTACACAGACATTTCCAAAGGCAGCAACTATGGGCACCTGGGCATTTCCAAAGGCACCAACACTTTAAAAAAATGTCTGATGAAACAAAATGGAAGTCAGGAAGGCAGGGTAGGGAATGGGAGGGGCAGAAACAAGAGGAACAAGGGGAGGAAAAATGGGAAAGGAAAGGACAGTCACCAGTTTGTTCTTATTTATCCAATTCTAATATAGTACTATGGGATAAGGACCTGGCAATCCACTCCCAAGGCAATCCCGAAACAGTCAGCCATTGAAAACCCTATGAGGGTCGCTATGAGTCGGATACCGTTCGACGGCACCTAACAACAATATAGTACCATTTGCCAGCTGCCATTCTCAGCTATTTATAAATGCCAACTCTCCTAACCCTCTTACTAGCCTCACTTTACAGAAGAGGAAAGCTAAGCAGAAGAGCCAAGGCTGACCTGACAGCATCTGGCCAGCATAAGGCGGGGCCAGGACTTAAACCCAGGCAGCCTTGCAGCAGACCATGCACTTAACCACCCACCATCAGAAACATTTTGCATCTGTTGAAATATCTGTTGCATCTGTTGAGGCGTGGGTGTCAATGTCCCATAAAATAGCCCTAGAAATGTTCCAATAGTTAGTTAAGGAATTTGTGGAGCTCCTCCACAACTATTTTTTACATTAAACAGTTCCTTGTGGATGAATATAAAGCAGGAAAAGAGTGAAGGGGGTAGTTTTTCTTTAGGCTTTAAAAGAAAAATAGTAGCCCATAGGCTAATTAAAATCAAAATAAGAGCCAAGGTTTAGCTAACATGCCCAAGAGTCCCCCAAAGCTACCATTATATTCTGAGCATGTCCTCAATGGCTGGGAGGAACAAGTGTAGGTAACATAGTAGCAGAAACCAGCTTTGAGTACAAGTATTCCAGTAGCCATTAAGGCTGGTACAAATGGGCCATCAGAATGGATTCAAGGATGAGCAGCCATGTGAATTCTGGTCCCACCGGACCCTCAGGTCCTGTTTCCCAGACTAGCTCACAGCGTCCTTTCAGAGTTTTGTCTGAGTTCCCTCCTACCTCTCCTTGCAGTTTAACTTCTCTTGGCTCCCAGTCACCTGTTCATAAAGTAGTCCAGCTCAGTTACATAGGCCTGCAGCTGTAGCCCTGTGGTATCCAACCCCGTCAGATCTCGGAAGCTAAGCAGGGTCAGGCCTGGTTTGTACCTGGATGGGAGACCGCCTGGGAACACCAGAAGCTGTAGGCTTGGGACAAGGACCTGGCAACCCCCTCCCAAAAATCAATCTGCCATTGAAAACCCTATGAACAGCAGAGAAGCACTGACAATAGTGTTTCCCCTGTTGTACAGAGGGTCACTATCAGTTGGATACCAACTCGATGGCACCTAACAACAACAACAACAACAACAACAGTTACATAGATGGCCTGATTTGTCTTCTCTTACAAGGCTGACTCAGACCCATGAAAACCCGACTTAAGATTCTCAGCTCCAGCCCATTACAAACACCCTGCTCTGAAGAATGTGAATCATATCACTGGGGAAATCAAGGCCATCCCCTTAGTTCTTCCCTTGAAGAATTTTCCTAAAAGTATGCTATGCTCTAAACCAGAATGGCTTGGGACAGGAATGGCCTGGGCAAAGCTCTGGGTGACATGCATCCTTTGATCATTCCATCCTTTTGTGAGCTAGACGCCAAAGAAAGCAAGCCCAAGACAACACCAATTTTCTGAGTTTCATTTTATTCTAGCTGTGGGCTTTTCTTCCGTTGGTTTCTATCTGACCTTGCTTTTGAAAACCTTCCCACGCTGAGTTCTTCCTGCCTTTGTTCCTTGGCTGTGTGCCTTTTTGGTGAGACTTTTCTTTGTGCCCCATTGGTATACTTCATTTGCTACTCTCAGCCTCCTTCAATCAGGGATGATATTTTTCTGTGCTTCAAAACCACAGAGGAAAAAAATCCTTTGATACATATGGAACTATATGTCACCAAGTTGTCATCCAAGGTCTGCTGCAAGCATAGAAAAAGTGCCCATAAAAATATAAACAGAAATTTGGGCTTCAGCTATCAGCTTTGTCAGCTTTCTGGGAGTATTACATCATAAAGCCTATCTGCAAATCAACAGCATGTTTGAATCCAGGTTTCTTTCTTATGGGGAATAAATGCAGCTGTGACAATCAGCAAAGAACTAATCAAAGGAAGACAAGGTCTCAAGCAAGCTCCATTCTTTTAATTGAGACCACTGTCTTCCTCTCAGGTAAGCAAGGGAGCGTGGGGTGGGTCCTCATTCTGTTCTCTCTTAGAACCTCTGGCCCCACCCCCCTTACCCAATCTGTTATGCTTCCTTGCCTGCCAGGAGGCAGCAGAGCAAGCATGAGGTAGGCTTTGCCCAGACACAGACAAAGCAGCTAATGAAGCAACTACAATAAGAGCCTTCCAGGTCAGCTACAGAACAGTGAGCCGTGGGTGAGTCAAGTAGTCATTTTCTACTATTCCGTGGTCCTAAGTCCCGTCTTCTAAACAGACTGAGAGTCTCCAGAGCGGGACCATTTCAGCACTCACAGAAGGCTGACTGCTGAAAATGACTGTTCCCCATGTTCACCTACTATTCCACTCTGAGAACCTTGTTATGACTGTTGTTGTTGTAAGGTGCCCTCGAGTCATGTGTGACTCATAGTGACCTTCATAGGGCTTTCAACGGCTGATGGTTTCAGGATTGCCTTGGGAGTGGATTGCCACATCCTTCTCCAATTTTTGCAGTGCTGGGAATCAAACCCAGGACCTTAGAGAATACAGAGCAGTACTCTAACAACTGAGCTAAATCCCAGCCCATTTGTTATAACTAGGCCCTGAGAACTACTGAAACAGATGCATGATTTTCTGATGCTTGCTCCTCTTTGCTGTGAGCTAGAAAGGGGAAAGAAAATCATATTACCTGCTGGCCCAGAGGTTTCACCCCAGAGTGAGCAGAATCCTTTCTGCCTATTCTTGGAGGTAAAGCCCACAATAGTGAGTATGAATCCAATAATGCTACAACAAAGCCGCATTTGCATCTAATATTTGAGTACAGTATCATCCAGGGCTACAGGTCCAAATAAACCTTTGATAGTGTCCTCGCAGGTCTTTTGCTGCTACTGGGAGTTTCCAGAAACTGAGAACAAGAACATGTAGCTGTCTGCGCTTAGAGTTTTAAAAATACTTTTGGCTCTATTTATGCTACTCTCATAATGAAAAGGGACTGTTTCACATTGCCCACCTTAATACCCAAAGAGTCAAGTGAGATGAAAATGGGCATATTATTCCAACAGGTAATCAGTGGAAAAGTTAGTCCCTCTGAAAAATGCCCACTCTGTCTTCTGTAGTCTGTGGGCCCAGAAATGCTGCTAGGACTCATAGGTATCCAGAGTAAGGCCAAAGGACAGGCCTGTCAAAACGAAGGAAAGCCTGCCTCTTGTCACCAAGGGTAAAATAAGCTAATATGTATAATTTTCTCAAATTTAAACTTGATACATTTTACTTAAATATTTCTTACTACCAGTTTCCACTGGCTAAGACACAGGGTCAACTAAACAAATGGCCAAGTGGCAACAACTATTTGCAGAAAAAGGATGTCTTGGTTGCAGAAACCCAAGGAAATGTGCTAGATCAAGCAGAAAAAGGAAGACTTTGTCTATGAATATAAAGCTGTCTCGTGGACCATATAAGTAGAGTTGAGCTAGGGCCCAGAAAGGGTCAGATACTATGTTAGCCTCTTTCTGCACATCTTCAGTCTCCTTTCTTTCTTTTTAACTGGTTTAGTTTTGCTAATTAGTCCACACAGCAAACAAGAGCTGCCCAGGTGTCCCCACGTTACACAGTAGCTCTACACTAAGTAGACTGCCTCTCTCATCATAGTCCCAAATACCCAGGAGAGAAAACCTCCCGGGTCCAGTTTAGGTCAAGACTCCACCGCTGGTCCAATGAACTACATCCAGTGGAGGTGAGGCAGAACACCATCGAATGGTCATAGGAGGTCCATTGATAACTTAGGCATGAGCGCAAGACACTTCCAAGAGAGGTGATGGTGAGAAGGGTGCATCACGTCCCAGAAGGAAGGTACTGTGTGGAGGATGCGATGTGTGAGTGCGCCAGCCTGCCACCAGAAACTCCATGGATCCAAGCCCAACACCACTGAGGTTCAGTGAGGAAACACTAAGGAATTTTAACAAGTTCCCTAGAGACACTATAGGTATTTTTCCTTAGCCTATGTAGGAAAATAGAGGGAACATTTATATGGTATCTCATTTAATTCTCCAGACAATGTGATAAAATTGTTTTTCAGGTGAGAATATCCAGGCTCAGAGAGGTTAAGTAGCTGGCCCAAGGACACCGAGGTGGTAAACAGTAGAGCAAAATTCTGACTTCAAAGCCCTGTTAATGATCCATTCGTTCCTCTGGGTTACTTCCTAATGAACTCTACCTAGAGATAAGTCTCCCCTGATCAGATGACCATCCTGGATTAGAGAAAGCATTTACCCAAAAGCTGACTATCATTTTCTGTGCCTAAGATCTCTCCAGGCCCTCAGTTTGCACAGCACTAATTCAGCCAGTCCTGCCAGCGCTCTGGCCACCACACAAAGCTCCTGAGCATCCCTGAGTAAGAAGCCCCATCCATCCCCCCTCACTCCCGCAGGTAACTTCCCCAGCTACTCTGACACCAACACTCAGGCCATGGCCCAGATGAAGCATTTCAGCCCTGAGCTACTCCTAAGTTGTATACTGTTCAAGTGCTATCGATGCCATTTTCTTGTTTGCGTTTTCTTTTTGTTTTTGTTTTGTTTTTACAGTTCGTTGCTCATCCTAACTGTCAGCAGCAATTGCTTACCATGTGGTATGAAAATCTCTCAGGCTTACGTCAACAGTCTATCGCTGTGAAATTCCTGGCTGTCTTTGGAGTCTCCATAGGCCTCCCTTTTCTCGCCATAGCCTATTGGATTGCTCCGTGCAGCAAGGTACAGACTGCTTAAGGTGCATGTCGTTTGTAATTATTTCTTTTCTCTTATTAACATGACCTGAAGTCCATTTTGAGCAAACCAACAGTAGAACTTTTCCCACTATTACTTAAGGATAATAGTCCTAAGCTGAGGATGTCGCTCATTGGTAGAATACTTGCCTAGCATACACAAAGCCCTGGGTTTGGTCCCCAGCACCACAAAAATAAATAAGTAAATAAATAAAGATAATAGTCCTGAGATACCTGACAAAAGCAGAAAATCACATAAAAGGGAAAATGTTAAGACGTCTTTTCAATCATCATTTTTAAAAAGAGAGAGGAGAGATAAAGTGCAAAATTTTAAACATGTGAGACATAATCTAAATGGATCAACAACACAAAAGAGAAAGAATAATAAAGGCACTTTTCCTCTTTTAATTATGCAGTGTGCTAAGCATATCCTCCAAACGCATAGTACAATAATTATAATCATGGTAACAGGAATAGCCAATACTTATCGAGTACTCTTTCTTTGCTAAGTCCTCTTCATGGAATTACTCATTTCACTCCCTTGATTACATCATAATGCACACACTTCGTGAAGAAGGTTCAGAAATGAGAAATAACTAGTAGGCTGAAAATCAAAGGAAGCTCATGCTAAAGCACTGCAAATCTTCTTCAACATCTTCCTCATTTCCCTAACCTCCATGATGAGGTTCTGGCCCACGTGAGCAACTAATTAGGCTATAAGAAGGAAAAAGGAAAATGAAGAAGAGCTCAAAAGGTGCAGGTCTGGGTTTCAACCTTAGAGAAAGTGTCAAGAGAGCACTGGTGACAGGAGGAAAGGAATATGCAGGTGCCAAACTGTCCCACTGTCTACTCTACCAGCCCCACAGCCCGGCCATTTGGGCCAAAGCCACAGAGACAGCACTCCAGATCCAGGCAGGAGTTAGTGCCAGGAAGACCAATCTGTGAAGAAATTTGGAAATATGTTTCATGAATTTAAGATTATCTTTCAGCTGGGCAGGATGGCACATGCCTCTAACCCCAGCAAGTCAGGAGGTTGTGGCAGGAAGATCACAAGTTTGAGAGCAGAGGCAGACTGTGCAACTTAGCAAGACCCTGTCTCAAATTAAAAAAAAAAAAAAAAAAAAAAAAAAAAATTTTAAGTGCAGCTCAGTGGTAGAGTACTTGCAAAGTATGTGCAAGACCCTGGGTTCAACTCCCAAGTACTTTAAAAAAAAATTGTCTTTCAAGGTTCCAAAGGAACATTTGCCTGGTGGTAAATTTTAAAAGGAATTAAGCTTAAGTAATCAACATTCAGTAGAAAAAAAAAGAAATGCCTACAGGGAGATTTGTTCCACAGGAAATTTGATCAGCTAATGTAGTTAATAAACGTGTCAGCAGTGAGTTGACCCTCCTGTCAGATCCATTTATAGAGAACTCAGGCCAGAATGATGGGCCCAAGACTTCAGGATGCTGCTGAAGCTACCTAACCAAGCAGGCA
This sequence comes from Pedetes capensis, assembly GCA_007922755.1. Taxonomy (NCBI): domain Eukaryota; kingdom Metazoa; phylum Chordata; class Mammalia; order Rodentia; family Pedetidae; genus Pedetes; species Pedetes capensis. The sequence continues at coordinate 191,910 of VMDO01001135.1, read as the reverse complement.
AGGAACTGACTGCCTCACAATAGGTGAGGGGTCCTTGAGAGAGGTCAAACTCCTCCTTCCTGGAGAATGGTATTACAAATGAAATCCCTAATACTGAACATTTACAGTATTCAACCTTATGTCTGTTGATTGTTTTGTTCTTATGGCAGTCTCATGCCATTGACTTCTAAATCAAACTTCTGCAAATAACATATATAGAGGTAAATCAAAATTCTGCAAATAACATATATAGAGGTAAAGCCATTTTTCCTGTCCTTTATGATAAGCTGGAAAGCTCAGAGAATGAAAAGAAATCAACCCCATTCAGGGCTGGATTGGAGGTGGTCACTGATTTTAGGCACATGTTTTAAATGCTGGAATCATCCAGTACATAATGGAAATTGGATTTTTGCCTTCATCCAGAGCCTGTGTGGATAGGGACACATGCCTCCACTCTCTCTGTCCCTCAAAACTAATTCTAGGCTGTTCAGTCATTAAAATAACACCAACATGGTGGAGAAAATGCTGCCAACCCTCACTTTTGCTATAAAGCTAAATGTGACAGCTTCCAGGAACCTGGGACTAGCCAACAGCAGCAAATTGGTTTGCCTCTGCCTGCCCACTGGCATAAAAAAGATTCAGAAAGAAAAGATGCCAGTTTCTGAGTAAATTTTCTTTGCTAATTTTTGGGTAGGTTTGAGAAGAATCTTGGCAAATATGCATATGTGCTCAACCAAAAAATGTGTGTGGTTATGGCTAGGGAATTCTGGAATTTCTTCACCCCAGTAAATCCAGGAAGCTAATAAAATCACAAGACACAGGTCAGACGTATAGCAATCTTCTGGAACATTCTGAAGGAAATAACTGTAGGAAAGTATGGCCCTTGACTGGGGCTTCTTTTCCTCCTGTTCAGATACTTGTCTGATTAACATTTTGTGCTCCCAAAACTTCCAGTAAGATTTTTAAAAAATAAAGCACTCAAGATAAACATGAGCTGATCATTAAGCCACTTGTCAATTCTGGGTACTTTCTAGATTCCAAGTAGAAGCTCAATGCAGTAAGGGGCATGTTATAGCTAAGTGAAAAGCCTTAGTCTGTGACATGAGATAACTCTTGGTGGCAGCGCTCATTAGAGGAAAGATTCCCTCATTAAAGAACTTGTTGAACTTGCTTTGAGGCAGCCAAAAGACAGATGAAACCATCAAGATATTTTTAGTCTTTCTTTTTACCACTCAGAAAGAAATTTTTTTCAAGTTTGGCAGAGATATTACTGGGAATTACAGAGAGATCACATCTACCATGTGATAAAACTGGTCCCCTCTAAGGGTTCCTGACACACAAAATACCACGTCCTCCAGGGATAAGGGCACAGCAGAGAAGTCTTTTTATAGGCTGATATTGCGCCTTCCAATGAGGTCACTGCCTTTATAATATGTCTATTTCTGTAATTCTATGAAACATACAATGTCATTCCAGGGATTCCATGTTCTAATGACATCATTACACCTCCATACAGGAAACCAGATTTCAATATTCTTTTATAAATGTATTTGTAAAATGTCACTGCCAAACTTTATTGACTGGCTAATGTCCATCAATGTCTAGTAAATGTTGAGATTTGTTTCCAACCTAATGGTGCATTTATTTCCTAGTAGTTGCTGTCCTAATTTAGGAACTATTAGGAACACTAAAATTATTTGATTATCCTGCCAAGATGAACTCGCTATTAACTTCCTATTGAATTCCCAAGGCTATTTTTTTCTTTTCTATCTTTCTATTTCCTGTTCCTGAGGGTCCCTAAAAAAGATAGTTAAATAATGGGATTATAAAGCTAAGGGTGCGAACAAGAGTTTAGCTGTTGTTCGAATAGGGGAACCAAGTCACAGATGTGTACAAATGCTGATTAAATGCAGGCATGGAGCATAAGACATATTTGTCAGGATCAAGAAAAAGAACAGTGACTTTGTCATCACCAACATGGTTGAGACAAAGCAGGCCACTGAGAGACCAGTGAGTTCCTAACCACACGGACACGTGCAATTATTTCTTTTCCTAGTTAGGTCTTTATCCTCTCAACAAGGGCTCCAATGTCAACAAGCCTTTATGGCTGATTAGGCTGCTCCTTTGCTACCCCATTCTGATCCATAATTTAGACTTCTTACTTTTCAATATCACAGAGCTAAAAGAATAACAGTCATCCTCAAGGATCCAAACAGTGTCTCAATAGCAGGTAGACTGGTCAGTATCATGAGAAGGTTAAGGAATTATACAAGTCCTAATTATAAGACCATGGGCTTTTATAAAAGTAATGGCTGCCTCTTCCATTACCTGTTAACTTTCACTGTCTAGATATCCCTGCAATTAGTTCCAGAAATCAGGTAGAGAGAGTTATAAATAACTTTAGAATCCAACTTGATGACTTTATAGCACACAATCTAACAGTCTTTACTGCCACATAATTCTTGCTTGGAAGAATATCAAAGTGTTAGTCACTACCCACCTCCACTGTCCCAAACAAGAACATCTACTGAAAAAGGTACATGTAAGTAAATAGCTTTTGATTCTCTCTGCTTTGCCTTATCTAAACATATTTAAATAGGAGTCCTCAATCCACACATTTCTGGGGGCCAACGAGGAGAAAACAATTACTCCAAAGGTCTCTTCCCCTAGCATTTGTCTTTACCAGACAGCTACGCTGAATTGCAGACAATTGTGATGCAATTTTTGAGTCATGACCCTGGAGGGAAAATTTACACCAAGAAACAGAGCACTAATATGCCTACATTACCAATACTTCTTCCCTTAAGTCCAAAAGGATATCCAGCACCCACCCCCTTTCTGGGATAGGACTGAACAGTGCTAGAAGACAGTTATTTGCAACTTCACTCTCCATCCTTCCAGTTATCTCCTACCAGTTTTAGCCTGTATCTCACTCACTCAGTGACTTTGAAGAAAAGAACCAACTCTTGTAACTTGTTTTATCTCCATCACCTCTAATTTCCAACATCATGTTACACATAGGTAGTACTCCAAATGAACTCCTGCCATAGGTACATGGGGACTCTGTGCGGGGATGCCTTTGTCCACCCTTGCATATACACTTTGCAAGAGCCAGTCAACTCTCTTAAGTTTCAGCTTAGGGGAATGCTCTGAGACCCTCAGTGTCACATATGGAGTACTTCCTATGTACCAGACACTGGTCTAACTGCTTTGTGGATATTACATAATTCACTATTTATACTAACCCTATGCAGGAGGTAATATTTTCATTTCCATTTTATGGAAGAAACTAAGACACTAAGGGATTAAGTTGTCAAAAACTATAGAGCTGTGATTTAAAACTAGAGTCTCTGATTCCAGAGATTGACTCATAGTCACTAAAACACACACACACACACAGCATGCCCACATGCATGCACACCTATCTAGTTATATCAGTAGCCTTGCAATCTTCAATGTCTCTGGTACATACCTTAGCTTCTGAATAAATGAACTTGGAATGAACTTGATTCAGATCTTTAGAGATGTCGGGAATTTTGTTGTTGTTGTTATTGTTAGGTGCCATCAAGGTGGGTCTGACTCATAGCAACCCTATGTACAACAGAACACTCTCCGACACTGTGCCATGCTCAGCACTACTGTCAGTGTTTCTCTGCTATTCATAGGGTTTCCAATGGCAAACTGTTTAGGGAGTAGGCTGCCAGGTCCTTCTTCCTTGCCTGCAGCACCTGGTAGCCTCCCAACCAAGGACTAACCAGTCTGAGCCTGCTTAGCATCCGAGATCAGGTGGAATTGGATGCCAAGGTGCTATAGCTGCAGACAGGAATTTTCTAGAAAGGAGAAATCAGAAGCACCGGAGGACAAATTCTACTCTTTCCTTTTCTTTCATGAGAAACCCTATCTTGTAAATCCCATTATCACTCAGCACCTCTTTAGCCCACAGAACCAAGTGTGGTTTCACATTGTAATGTGTGAACAACCTAATTAGAGACAACTAAATGAACAGGACTCCCCCTGCCCTTCATAAACGGGAAGCTTCCTGAGCCCTAGGTTAGACATTCTGAGTGAGAATTTCAGGGGAGCATATTAGGAATCTGCCATTAATTTAACCAAGATCTCTCTGAGACCCACTAGACCTTAAAAAGTACATACTTCTTTTTGTAATGCTTCCAAAGTTTGCCTACATTCAGCTAGAGCAACTTGTAAACTGAGCCCCTACTTGACACCATTGGCACGTGGCAGAAAATGAAGGTACCATTTGATGAGGAACACTGTCTGTACAAGACTAGGAAGAGGTGCTAGAAACATTCTCTGCATGATCTATCACAACCATGGCTGTAAGCCTGCTTTATGGAGATGTGAGGACTCACAGGCCACTAGGTCACCATTAAATGCTAACACATGGTTAGGGCTGAGAATCCAGTGGCGTGGAACAGAGTAGTAGTGACCGGTAAAATCACATGCCCATCCCTGAGGATCCACAAGTACAATTTATTTGGAGCTAATTCAAAGGTACTGCCCAGCTGCCCCCCCATTCAGGTATTTCTCAGGGTAAAAGAATACCCAAGAAGTTTAAGGGAAGCCAGAGACGTATATTTTACAGGCTTGGGTCTCCTGCTATGTTCTCAGTCCATAAGGTCCTAGCAATTACTGAGTTGCCTTAGTATGTTTTCAGACTCACAGCTTCTGCCCTGCAGGCAAAATGAACGATGGCCTACATTTCCAAAAGCTCTAGTACCACCTTTAAACCTAAAGCTGTTGCCTGACCCAGCTTTAGTGATTTTAAAGCTAAGAGTGTTGGCACATGTTGGATGACTTCTGTCCTTTCTTTTGGCTCATATGGTAGCCTTGTGAAAGGGAGAGGTTTTCCCCAAGGGTAATCTGCTTCAAAAATTATCTTTGTGAGTAAAATAGGGAATTGCATAAAAAAAGAGAGAGAAAAGAAAAGGAAAAGAAAGCCACTGAAATGACTGGATCTAATCTGACCTTATCAGTTTAATCAGTTAAAAAAGACACATTTGAGCCTAGAATAGAAGAGCATCTATTCCTAATCCCACTTTTCCTCCCTATGACTTAGATCCAGTGGGAACTGAGCCCAGAGTAACTTTCCACATCACCCCAAGGTATTATCAAGATTTTTTAAATTACATTTTGCAGTAAATATAATTATTTTTACAGACTCATCTTCTGCTAGATGATAACACTTGAAAAAGGTAACAAAGAGAACACAAATCTTCTATAACAAGATCCTCTGGGGAATCCCTTAAGGCTGGTTTGGGTTGAGTTACGTATGTAGGCAATCAGTGCCTCACCTGGATAAAAAAATGGAAGGGTGTACCCCAGATCCTCGTGGGAGTGGTTAGTGAAAACCACTATGTAGCCCACAGATCAGGGAGACAGGCCAACAATTGTTTAAGAGCTGTCTCTATCTCCAGTGTCCCACCTTTTTCCAACATTCCTGTAACCTGCTCAGACACAAAAGATCTGGTGCCCCCTGCCATCTCCTCAGTCTCCTCTCCCCCCTCTGCTCCCTGCAGTCATTATCGTCCCTGGCCTCTCATCAAAGATGAAATGAAAATCAGTCAGGACACAGTGGCAAGAAACAACATGATGACTACTTCAGGATGTCTCTTGGATACATCAAAATATGCCAAGGTCCTACTCAGGATATGGGACTCCAAGATGCCCACATCATTAGCTAAAGTGTTGAGAAATTCAAGCTAGCTATTTGGTATCATATAAATCAAAATGAGACATTGTTTAATTCAGCTTTACTGAATTTATTTAAGATATTTTATTTGTCCTTACATTTAATCTTTGCCTTCTAAAATTAGTATACCTAGTTGCCAAAAATACTCTTTAGTCAATGTATATGCAGTCATATATATGTAAATAATAAAGTAAAACATTATAGTATACAAAAATGTTTTTGTAAGATGTGTGTGTGCCTGTGATTGTCAGATAAACATCTCTTTGCATTTCTGAAGTTATTCCTAGTGTCATAAGACAATATACGTGTGAATACAGGTGACTTCCAACACAATCAGGGATTCCTAATGCCTGGACCTGAGACGTAGATCTTAAAAAAAGATAAAAACTAACTTTTTAAAAATTTTCACTTGATGAGATTGATGGCATCAGAATCATAATAAATCATGTTACACTGAAAACTACAATTAAAGTGGATGATTATCATACTGAAGCGCATTAGAAAAATATTATCAATCCATCTGATTTACAAATGTTATGTTCAGCACAGTCATAATTAGGGAAATTTTTACCTAGAGAAGCCCCTGTAATTGATTTTTCTGTTGGACCAATACTCTATCTCCTGGGTGACATTTTACTCTAAGACTCCTGAATGAGGCAGAATGTGAACATCAATTAATCAGCCACCAGTTACAATTGAATATCTGCCATGGAATAGGAGCTGAGCTCCGGAAAAGATTTCCTCCTTGCTCTTGCTTTTAGCATACCTGGGTGAGGGGTAACATTTGGTACTTAGGTAAGAGTGATGACAGTTACCTGGGAGAGACCCAATGGAGCTCATTAACAGAGTATCAGCAAGGATTCAATGTGCACCTCTAATTTACTCCTAAAAGAGCTAAGGATGGGCACCCTAACTTACTCCTAAGAGATCTAAGAATGGGCAGGCACCCCTAACTTACTCCTAAAAGATCTAAGTGGCATTTGGATGAGATGCCATGAAATAAAGAAGATCTGACCAACACTTGTTCCTTAATGGGGCAAGTACTTCAGGCCCAAGTGGAACAATTGTACAAGTTAACATTATGTCATAAGGAAAACCTTAATAAATTTCAAAGTAGTAGCACAGGGTCTATGTTCTGTAAACATCCTGTGTTAAATTCAGAATTTTCTTTTTTGAGACAAGGTTTCCTCATGTAGGTCAGGATGGCCTCAAACTCACCATATAACCCAAACTCACAATTCTCCTGCCTCAGTCTAGAATTTTTTAAAGGGGGAGGAGGGGAAAAGTCCTATATGCCTGGAAAAGTATTCCTGAGTGGCAACCTTCATATCAAATTTTATGGTAATAGAGCAAGCAATACCTAGAAGGAAATATATGGTTTTAAATACATTTATCAAGATATAAGAAAAACTGAAAATAAATAATCTAGGGCTGGGATTTAGCTCATTTGGTAGAGCGCTTCCCTGCAGTCTCTGAGGTCCAGAGTTCAATTCCCAGCACTGCAAAAATGGGAGAAGGACCTGGCAATCCACTCCCAAGGCAATCCCGTAACAGTCAGCCATTGAAAACCCTATGAGGGTCGCTATGAGTCAGATACCGACTTGACGGCACCTAACAACAACAAAATAATCTAAGCATAAAACCCAAGTAAATGGATAATAGCAACTGAGCATGCCCAAAGTATAGTTTTTCATTGTAAAATATTCCGATTATTTTTCCTAGATTTGAAGGGCGTATCATGTCCATGTCCTTGAGTACATCTGTGCAATCAGATGTAACATGAAGACTTATGTCTGTGTGTTCTATTTCTTACTCTTAGCCCCTCCCACTAAAACTTCTAAATAGGAAAAAAAAATTGAAGTCAGTTGAAAATAGATTTGACAATGCACCACCTTACATATAAGTCTGAAAGAAATTATCTGGGTTCAGGTGACAGTTTCAATCCATGATGGAGGAGTCTCTGGTTAAAATTTGGTTTCATGAAATAAATCAATGTTTTAAAAAGTGACCCGTACAGACCCATGGCTGTCAGTTTAACATGTCTTGTACATATTTTGTTTCCAGCTAGGACGAACCCTGAGGAGCCCTTTCATGAAGTTTGTAGCCCATGCAGTTTCTTTTACAATCTTCTTGGGATTGTTAGTTGTGAATGCATCTGACCGCTTTGAAGGTGTTAAAACTCTACCCAATGAAACTTTCACAGACTACCCAAAACAGATCTTCAGAGTCAAAACTACACAGTTCTCCTGGACAGAAATGCTCATCATGAAGTGGGTCTTAGGTAAGCAAGTTGTTCTACCTTTTATTTTCTCATCTTATAATCATAATAGGACATTACTAAATAGTGACTTCTAAACTCTCCCTCTCCTCATTAAGTGCATCAACAAGTCAGAGTCAACCTCCACACATGCTAGTGTATAAGATGCACAGACATGAAACATAAATCACAATTTTGAAAGGAAATGTTTGAGGGCCATTCATTAAGTGCTTTTCACCATATGGTGGGCACAGGAACACATGCCTGTAATTCCAGCATTCAGGAAGTTCAGGCAGGAGGATCATGAGTTTGAGGCTAGCCTGGGCTACACAAGAATTCCAGGAGCGGAGGGTGGTGAAGAAAGATAGGGAGAAAATCAAATTCTGCTTCTAAAAAGGGTATAAAAATACATAGTAGAATACTGATAACAAATACAAATCTAAAATTTAAGGAGTAACATTTTCCCATTATTCATGTAAATGCATATGATAAAAAGCTATGAAATTCCTCTTTGTAGTAATATTTTTGCTGCCATGGCTTACCATTTGAATTGCCAAGGAAATTGTTCCAACTTCCCAATTGATTATCTAAGGAAGGCTATCCATTTTTTTACACAATTCATGAGAACTATTATTGGTAGAAATAAGCAAAGTACAATAAAACTGGCAATTGCTAAAACTGGACATAGAAAAATGTTACAGGTGTTTTTCTAACACTGAAAACTGCAAAACTGGTTAAGAAAATTATGTAGAAAAAATGGAAAATTGTCAAAGCTACAATCAGTGATATATATAATATATATGTAATATGTAATATTATATACATGTGGTAACTACTTTAAATCTTGACTCCTAATTCCATCATCTGTGTAATTTTTGGATGATTTCTACTGGCGAGTATTTCCACTATATGTTGGTATGTTTAGCAATTTTTGATTGAATGATGGGCACTTTACATATTATGTCCTTGAGCATCTAAATGTTATTTTAATCCATTTGTGTTGCTACAGCAGGAAATGTGAGGCTCGGTAATTTATAAAGAAAGGAGATTTATTTTGGTTCATAGTTCTGTAGGCTGAGAAATCTAAAATAGGGCAGCTGCAATCCAATGAAGGCTTTGTGCTATGTCAATTCATGATGGAGAGTCAAGGTCAAACAGCATGTGTGAAAGAGAGACAACACTCCATCACAGGTATACAACCTTTTGGCTTTTCTGGGCCACATCAAGTAAAGATGAATTGTCTAGGGCCACACCTTAGTTATATAATATAGTTAGTGTATATACACAATAAGGGGAGTCATGAAGATAATAAATGCTAAACAACATGGAGATGCTAAAAGATTATGTGGGGCCACATTACTAGCTATCCTGGGCCACATGGGACCCATGAGCTGTGGGTTAGACATGCCTGCCTAGAAGCAACCTCACTTTATAACAACCCACTCTCACAGCTCCTAAACCAATCCCACCAGAGCAATAGTTTACTTTGTGAGAAAGGCATTAATCCATTCATGAGGCCTCCACCCCAATGACCCAAACACCTTTCCCTAGGGACCAAGTCCAAGCCTCAACATGAGTTGTGACGGGGACAAACCATATTCAAACCATGGCACCTGTCTTCTTTTAAAGAGAGTTTGGCTCTATTCTGATAGGCTTCTAAGCCCCTTGCTGATCAGTTTGATTCCTTTTCAACTGTTCTTAGAGTGGATCTGGACAAGCTTTACCGTAAGGATTATTTACCTTTGTACTATGAAGCCTCATTTCTGCAGTCTCTGCTGACTGCCCTGGACAGTCAACAAGGACTCTCAGCTCCGGATGGTCAGAGCTCAACTATCTCCCCACACTGGATGAGTCCTGGGAGTTGTTAGGCTTACGGTTCCCTGGCTGTTGCTTGTGGAATTGTGCTATATGTATTCAGGAACTAGCACTTGGCAAACATTCAAACGACCTCTATTTACATTTCTGGAGCCTTTGGTTTTCTTTTACGTATCTTTGTTTGTTGCCTGACTTGCTTGCATTTGCATTGTACTTTTCTCTCTCGAGCTTTGTCACATAACATCCAAACGCCTCTGCCTTCCTGAACTCCAATCTCTGCCTCTTTAACACAGAGAGACTGCTTGCTATGCTTCTGAAATCCCTCTTATGCACAGCAGATGGGGAATGCGCCTCCAGAAGGAAAGCCAATGTCATCACTGACTTACCTCACTCATTTCCCTTTAATTAAGGACCACAGGCCTGTCCTGACTGTTCCCAATATCTGAAAATAGTTCCTTTTGTTTTTCTTTTTGTTACTATCATGATGGATAACAGAAATCAGGATACTTTTTCTAAAACAGAACCAGAAAAATATTATCAAACCTAAAAGAATATTAGTAATTTCCTAATATCTTCATATATTCAGTAAGTGACCAAATTTCTTTGATTCACAGAGGTAAGGTGAAGAGACATCTGCGTGACTTCCTTCCTCTCTTCCTTCAGGCCTTCAAATTTCACTTTATTAGAGTAGTTGAGCACGGAAGAGCCTAAACTCTTATCTTCTTATTCTGACGAGGTGAAAAGAATTCTGGGCAGAAGGAACAGCATGTGTTAAAGTCTAGAATCCAGAGCAAGCTAGACATGCTCAAGACTAGTGTGGCAGGAATAGATAAATACAGAGAAAAGCAGCACAGATAACGGTAGATGGGTAGCCTTTGCAGTTTTGAGTACAGAAATGACTTCAGTTTTTAAGGGGTCATTAATAGCTGTGTTAAGAATGGATTATTGTGGGACAAGAGCAAAAGCAAAAAAACTAGTTAAGAAGCCACTGCAACAATTCAGACAGCAGAAGGCTGGCGTAAGGAGGTAGCATATTGTGATTATATTCTGAAGGTAAAACCAGTAATATTTACTACTGAATAAGATGTGGGATGTGCTAGGAAAAAAGCAGTCTAGGACAATTCCAAGTGTTTTAGCTCAAAAAAATTTTAACAGTCATTCACTAAGACAAGAAAGACTAGAAGAGGAGCAGTTTGGAGAGGGAGTAAAGGTAGAAATCAAGACTTCAGTTTGAGATATATACTAAAAAGATGAAACATTCATAGAGTCTAAGAAAAATCAGAGTATATTAGACATTTAAGAGGAAGTATCAAGTGGCAAATGGATATACACCTCTAAAGTTCAAAGAAGTTGGAGCTGGAAACATAAATTTGAGTATATCAGTGTATTTAAAAACTATATGAGATCACCTTGACTTGAATGTGGACAAATAGACTGATGGTCAGGCCATAAGGCAACAAGTTTAAAGTATGGGAAAGTGAAAAGTAAAAGGTAACAAGTAAAACAAGAGTGGTGACATAGAAGCCAATCAAAGTCACTATGTCAAGAATCAGAGAGTGATCGCTTATGTTAAACACCACTGACAGATCAAGTAATATGTGACCTGAGACCTGATCCTCATCTTTGGAAGCAAAGCTCTTGAGGAGGTAACAGGGGATGGGATCCAGTGTCCAAGTAGAGGACTTCGCCTCACCAGGAGCATGGACACTTCATTCACGGGAACAGCAGGGAAGGTAAAGTTGAGGGTACAGAGCAGGTGGGTTGGTTGATGCACTGACGCAACCACGTCAAAGTTCTTTGCTGGTGTTTTCTATTTTATCATTTTTCTCAAGAAATACAGCTAGTTATTAAGCATTATATATTAAGGCATTGTGCCAGATACTAGGAAAGCAGCAATAAATAAGACTAGTATTATCGTGTCCCAAATACCTATTACAAATAATAACATTTGAGAGAACTGTTCATAGAGAAGGTTCTTTGTGCTTGTGTACCCTGGCATCCAGCATCTAACTCACTCTCTGCTCAGATGTGGAGGAACATGAAGTGGCCTCAAGCCTCTATGGATGGTATCTTGCAATGCTGCTCCCAGGCACTGCCAGGAAGGCCTTGAGTCAGCTAGAAACAGCTGCACAGACTTCTCCCATGACATAAAAATTCATAACTGTAGTCCTTTGGACAAAAAGGCCAGGCTATTACTCTCTCCTTACCGGAAGCAGCTCTAGAGCTAAAAAGAACCTTGTATCTCTCAACAAGTCCAACCTGCTCCTTTTAGGGAAGGGGGTTTGGCCACAGAGAGGTGAATGGCCGTGTCCAGATCTGCTTCTGCCCTTCACCCACCATGTCTCAGTTTGTTCTCAACACAGACTGGAGCTACAGTGATCCATTGAAAATGTAATCAAATCTTGTCACTCTTTGCCTCAAAACTCTTTATTAATTTCCCGTCTCCCTCAGAGTGAAAGCCAGTGCCATTACAACGCCCTATGATGCCCTCAACTCTCCACCCTATCTCTAATTCTCTTCCCGCCACTATGCATCTCAGCTGCTTCGACCCCACTGATTCCTTCCCTCACCGATTCTGCCTCAGAACCCTTGTTCGGGCTGTCCTCTCTACCCAAAAAGTCCCTCCTACAGGGAGCCACGTGGCTCATTTTTCTTTCTATCTTCAGGTCTGTTTAAGTCATGTGTGTGTGCCTGTGTGAGTGTAGGTGTGTATGTGTGGTGCTGGGGATTGACTTCAGTTTCTGTATGCTTGGCAAGCACTTTACCACTGAGCTCTACTCCCAGCCGCTCAAAAGTCTCCTTAAAGTGAGGCCTTTTTAACAACCTATTTAAAACTGCAAGCCCTTCAACCCCCAGTTTCCTCCTAGTCTCCCTATTTTTGTTCATAACAGTTAACATTTCTGACAAGGCCATAATGTTCTACTTTGTTTCCAGCCTGTCTCACTTCATATTAGCCCTGCAGTTACACACATTTGGAGCTGACTCTTACCATCTTCTGTTTAACTGTAGCCCTCACTCTATGTGGCCATCTAGTTTTCTCAATGACTTCTTTCAATGGCCATATGGTATGACAATACTCTAACTTATTTCCTTAGCCTCCTCCTCCTATTGGGCATGTAGGTTATTTCTCTTCTTCTCTACAGTTCTGTAGGACAGTTAAACACAATTAGAAATATATTCTTCCTTTACACAAAATGCTTTATCTGGTTATCAACAAAAAAATTCTAGATCGTTTGTCTACTCAGGAAATTTAAAGCTTGAGCAGAAGAGGTTGAAGCTACAGAGACTAAGAAGATGTAGCCATAGAAGTAGAAGAACATCCAGGAGGGCATGACATCAAGGAAGCCAAGTGATCAGCAAGACTGAAGAAGGACAAATGTGCTGTAGGCACGTACATTCTATAGAGCAGGCAGATGGGTAGCTTTGGAGAGGACTGTGTGAACCAGAGACCATCAGTCCTTCCAGCCTGGAGAATTTCCAACATCATTTCCCCATCTTGGTTGCCTACATTAAAGCAGTCACTCTGCTGAAGAGCTTATAAGCTCTTCAAGTGGGCAGTGTATCTCTAGAGACACTTACCAAGGGACTGGGTAATCACATTAGTTGTTCCCAGAAAGCAATCAGAAGCTTGGAGGTCAGGAAGCCTCTCCTAATGCATGTGATTCCCCCATCTAGGAATAGAATCATTTCATGGAAGACTCTGTCTGCCCCAATCTCATAAGAAACCTGGCAGTATTTTCTTAAACAGATACAAGAGTATCGAAAACTCAGTTGACAGAGTGAGATGCAAATGCCCAGTACAGTAGCAAAATGCATTTAAATGCTAGAAAGAGGAACAAACCCAGGACTGAATGCCAGGAAACCCAGACCTGACTGTGTCCCTTTCTACTTGGTGGCCTTGCCTCTCTGGATTTCACTTTTCACATCTGTAAAATGTGAGACACCAGCTATTCCCTCACTTCAACCCACCCAGGATTGTAAACTCTGAGGGCAGTGCTAAGTCTGAGCTCCAGAATCACATATTTGGGTTCGGCTAGGAGGAAAATCATAAAGTCATTATCAGCTGAGTTCTTACATAATTCATTCTTTTAATATTGTCTTCACTTATGTAGGTAAGTGAACCAAACAGAGCACCCCAAACAACTTGCCAAAGTCCCTTCAAGCTAATCAGACCATGTTACTGCCCTGCTTACCATGTTTAGAGGCTGTTCAGGATAAATAAACCCCAGTGTCCACAACATGCCTTAAAGGAGAATCTCTCAGGGTCTAAGGGGTTTCAATAGCTTTACCTCCATCCACTTCCCCACTCTCGAACTTTACTGAGATACTTACAGTTCCCTAGAAAGGCCTCTCTCCCTCACTTCCACGCCCACCCCCTTCACCTAGCCAATGGCTGGTTCCTCACCTCCAGTGTTATCTCCCCATAAATTCATCCCCTTCACTGAGTCTGTAGATATATGGGGTGCCAGACGCTCTGCTGGGTCCCATGACTGTACTACTGATCCTCTTATCCCTGTATCTCCATAAACATTTTTTATTACAGCATCTGTCACTCTGCCACACTGTTTATGAACACATCTGTCTCCAGTACTGGCCTAGCTTGCTAGGAAAGGGCTGTGATTATCTTGGTGGTTGTATACCCAGAATGGTGCCTAGTACAAAGATAGAACTCAACATCTGGTTAGTGAGGGACTAAGTTCCTGACGATGACAGTAAGCTTGTGCCTAGTGGAGGAAATGGTGGAGACAGCACAGTGGATGGCAATGACCTTGGACTGCCTGTGTGGCCTTGGACAACTGAATTTCCACCTTCATACATGAGTTTCTTTGTCTTTAAGGTAGAGATAACTATAGTAGCTATCTACCAGACCACCATGAAGATTCAGTGTATGTGAAGTGCTTAGCACAGGGCTAGGTACCTAGAAAGTATTCAATAATTATTGGCTACTATCCTGAAACATCAGCCATTGAAAACCCTATGAACATCACTGTGAGTCAGACCTGATTTGACAGCACCTCACAACAACAAACAACATAATCATAAAGCTTACAGCCACACCAGCCTGGCATCCAATCTCATCTGATCCTGGAAGCTAAGCAGGACTGGGCCTGGTTAGTCCTTGCCTGGGAGACCAGCTGGGAATACCATGTGCTATAGACTTGGGAGAAGGACCCAGTATAGACTTGGGAGAAGGACCCAGTAGCCCACTTCTGAAACAACCACTGAAAACCCTATGAATAGCAGAGAAGCATTGACATAGTGTCACACATGGCACAGTGCCGGGTAGTGTTTAGTTCTGTTGTATGTAGGGTCGCTATGAGTCGGACCCAACTGGATGGCACCTAACAACAACAACATAGTTATAAAAGAAGAGAAGGAAGAGAGGGAGGAGCTTTCGAAAGAAATTTTTAATCTGTTAATATTATCTCTCTACCTAGAAAACAACCCCTCAAAGTGTTGAAGTCCAGATTTTTGCAAAGGATCTGCCACTGAGTGAATGGATATTAGGGCTTGTGGATACAGAGCTTCTGGGCATATTTTCCCCGCTGTGAGTTCACAGAACATTCTTGTGCTGAACCCATGGTGAGAAGTTATCCTGAGGAAACAGAGGCAGATGTGGAGCCCTGGAGTGGGCAGAGGAAGCTGTGGGGGCCATGACCATTTTAGGAATGAAGGAGGAGCCCTTCTGAATAGCATGGAGGCCAGGAACGGAGAGCCTTTCCAGCTATCAAGCTCCATCTCCACAACCTGCAGGCCATCCCTCAGAAGCTGCCTACATCAAATTACTCCTTTCCCCAAGGCTTCCTGGCACATCTCAGCCTGCTCCTCTGCCAGGCACCCTTCTGACAGGCATTTTGCCTGGGGGGGAGGGGGCGGGGGGGGGGCCGGCTCAGGTGACCAGCATCCTTACTCCTGGAGCCCCTGGGCTCTAAACACTTCTCTGATTGGCATGCTGTAGGCAACAGACCTTGGGGCTCAGCACCAATATAATATCCTAAACTACCCTTGGCACTTTGGAAGCAAGGGTCCTAATTTTATTCACTAATGTACTTAATTTCACACATTTCTTTTTTCATTAAGCATTCCTGCTGCTCAAACCCTTGGGCCCATGCTCCTTTTACTTGTGGCCTTGGAATAATTTAAATTAGTTTGGGTGAGTTAATATTTAAATCTAGGAAGGCTGATACAGACATGTGACCATGGAGGAAGTGATTTGCAATGCCCATTGAGGTTCTACTCTACCCATCTGAAAAGTCAGTTTTCTGTAAATAATTTGTATTTCAAATTCATAGCGCTTTTAGTGCTTGAAATTACTCCAAAACCTCAATCCATCCATTTCACAAATACGAAGTCTGAGGTCCAAAACAAAACCAGGGACCTATCCAAAGTCACACTGCCAGTAAAATGCCAAGCTCAAACTTGAACCCAGAATTAAACTCAATCATCCTGATTGCCAGTGAGTCTCCCTAAAGCCCAGTTAAAAGCAATTCCACTAAGATATTAGAAATTCTAACATGGCAGAACAGGAAAGCAACAAATGTATTTTTTCCAATCTACAATGGTTTTTCTAATAACCTATTTAAAAGATCTACCTGAACAGGCAAAGATGAAAGTATATTTCAGTATTAAGAAAATTATGAACTCACTAAATTATCAAAATTTGACACGGTATACTTGAGAAGTGGCTTTGTTTAAAAAAAAAAAAAAGGCAGAGGGTTAGGGTTAGGGGAGGTCTTATAAACAGACCTGCAATGGTTTGGGATATTTTCTATTATGGGGATTCCATTTTGATCTTCAGCAAAGAAAGGCATGACCAAATAGCTGCTTATAAATTAGTTTTCACCTTGGAAAAAAATTAAATTCTTTTTATTTAATTGGGTATTTTCACCAGAAAAGGAAAAATTCTGATTAAAATAGTCCCTGAGCAAAGTCTCAGTGGAGTGTGAGCAATCAGCTCATGACTCTCATGTGCCCAGAGGTGGACTTGTGATGAAGTCAGACATGCTCTGGCCAGGGTAAACCCCCCATCACTGTCTGTCTGCTCCTGGTATCATCTTTGACTCCAGGCTTTTTCAGCAGCTGGATCCTCAAAGGCAACTGTATTACAAAGTCAGCATATGTCAATGCTTGAATTGGAAGTCTATCTAGGGAAGAGGAAGGAAAGTACACAAGCAAATGCTTGGAGGTGGAACTGTTGGGTGGATCTTCTCTGCTCAAGTATAGGATGTATGGTGATGGGGAGGACCATAAGAAGGTTTGACAGTTTAGTTTTGGAGTTTGGGCTTTATCATGCAGTTATGAGGAATACACTGCAGATGTCTGAAGAGGGACGTGAATATGATAGGACCTGTACTTTAGAAGGTAAGGAAATAGAGGTGAAAATTGAAAGTACAGGATGAATCTGAGAATCTACCAGAAGAGGATCTGCAGAACTATGGTGATCCCTTGTGACAGAGGGAGTACTGGGCAATAAGGGAACACAGTGAGGTTGGGGCAGGGAGGCCAGCCTGGCATATGTGATATTTCTGGTATTGGCAGAACATTCACTAACTGCAGTCTCTTGGCATGATGGGAATTTACCGCTGAAGCTCTAACAAAAAAAAATATGCATATATGCACCTGTGAGACACCTGCAAGGTGGCTATAGTACTAGACAATACAGCTCTAGAAAGATACCCACCAAAGTATTCACCCAGGCCACCTCACAAGGCTGACTTACAAGAGGGAACTGGTAAGATTTTGTTTGTGCACCTCTATGTTGTTTAACATAGCAATAAAGACATGTCTTTAAAATCCAGTAAGTTATTAAACAATAGATTATTAGATTTTGTTCTTTTAACACTCAGTGAAACAATCACAGAAAATATAGAAGAAAGCATTGTAACCTGTAGGACAGGAAAACCGGTTCTAAGTCATATGGTGGGACTTTGGGAAATTCCTGAACCTCTGTTTCCCTACATTCAATCAACAACTGAATGATTCCTTAAGGCCTCACAGTCCTCAAGTACATAAGTGCCAGCAACCATATTTCCCCTATATTGCCTTCAAGAATCTGTCATGGCTGAAAAGGCTCTCCTCACCTTCAGAGATGGCCTATTGGTAAGGACAGGAACAAGCGAGGTGTCCTTCCCCAGTCTGAGAACTCCCGGTTCTAAAGCTGCCCTTGAAGACACATCTGTCTGTTCCTGGCTGTGACCGCTCCTGGCCCCAAGGAGCTGCCCTTTCCTTTGTACCCCGTCCCCTCGCACCCCGTTGCGCAAAGGCCCAGGACACTGACCACCAGGCCTGCCCCTGTCGCGCAGGCATGATCTGGTCGGAGTGCAAGGAGCTGTGGGAGGAGGGCCCGCGGGAGTACGCGCTGCACCTGTGGAACCTGCTGGACTTCGGCATGCTGTCCATCTTCGTGGCCTCGTTCACCGCCAGGTTCATGGCCTTCCTCAAGGCCAGCGAGGCCCAGCTGTACGTGGACCAGCACGTGCGCGACGACACGCTGCACAACGCCTCGCTTCCGCCGGAAGTGGCATACTTCACCTACGGTGAGTGGCGGGAGCCCGCGCTGCATGCTAGCAGGCAGTCACGGTCCCAGACTTTTCACTTCCCCGGCTTTGTCGCTCTTCACGGCTGCAGGGCAGAGCCTGCAGACACTCAGAAGGACTCCTCGTCCCGCAGTGCAGCCAGCTGGTTAGCAGGTGGCATTCAGTAGCGACTTCGAGACAAATCTTTCAGTGTTAGGAAAGATGAGTTTGTTCTGGAAAGGTTCTTGGGGGAGGATATGTAGAAAAATATTGCCATAAAAAGGCAAGCAAATGAAAGAAGTCTTTGTGTGGGGGGGGAGTGCACAAGAGGGTTAGGGGGAACTTATCTGTGTAATGTACAACAAAATGCATATATGGAAATGTCACAATGAAAAACATGTCAGAATGAGTCACATTAAGGTGTACATTAAAAATTTCCAATTAAAAAAGTTTCTCGGGGGCATTTCTGTAGATTTTTGGTTTTGTTTGTTAAATGTCTTTTTTTCTGATGTGGCCCCAGAACTTAAAGAGAGTATCTGTCGAAGAGATTTCCTTAGGTATTGGAGGGATCCGTTTTGTACAAGGATAAGTCCCACTTTTCCAGTTCAGAGTTCTTTTCTTGTGGCGAGACAGGGGGAGCTCAGAAGATTCCTGAATTCTTTCAAACCACAGGACTGTACAGTTGGAGGCAGTAAGTTGAGACTTTAGGAATAATAGTTGCTGCATCCATTTCTTGAGGACTTACTATATGCCAGGAGCTGTTTGGAGATTTTACACACATAAATTTCATTCTTTGCAAGAGCCCTGCAAAATTGGTCATTTTGGGTTGGTTGCTGTTTTATAGCTGAAGAAACAGGTTCTCATGGCAAGGCTTATAGTACCATGAGAAATACAGTATTGCATCCCGGTGCCATGGCGCACTCCTGCCTGTCACCTCAGCAACTCAAGTGGCTGAGGCAGGAGGATAGTCAGCTGGAGGCCAGAGGCAGCCCATGCAACTTAGCAAGACCTTATCACCAACAAAAAACAAAAAGTATTTAAAAAGAGCGGCGCTTGCAGCTCAGTAGTACAGCACTTGCCTACTATGCGCTAGGCCCTGGGTTCAGTCCCTATTCGCCGTCTGTAATGCAAAGAAAAAAGGGGAAAAAAAGGAAAGAAGACATACAGGGGTGCTTTGTGTAGCAGGGAATCCTGGCCTGAGATGAACTGAATGCTCAAGAGTCTCGTGGTTATGTTCCCAGGCTTTGGAATTAGATCTGGGGTCAAATCCTGGTTCTGTAGTTTTCTGTGGCACTTTGTTTACTTAACTCTTTTGAGTCTCCATTTTACTGTATATAAAACAGGGATAGTAATATGTATGTCAAAATGTTTCAGAAATAAAATAGTGTAAGAGTTTTGCATTGTCCTGAAAATATTAAATGCTCTCTAAATGGTAATAATTATTATCTGTACTACCTATTGGGTCATTTTCTTGCTCACACACTGTATTTTCTGTAGTGAAAGAGAAAAATGAGAGGGTAAAGGACCAGCAGTTATTTGTTGTTACCAGGAAAAAGTACCTGGATGCTTAGTAGGCATTCACTCATGGCAGCTGCTACAATTTAAAGGGTTGAATGTCAAATGTCTTTGTTAGTTGAAAGCAGATGGCTCTTGTAACCAAAGAATCTGTGTTCAGGTACAGCAATGATCTGTAGAGGCCATGTAATGCACAAGTTGATTGGCTGCTTGCTTTCAATGTAGGTTGTATTCTGTGTTGGTGTGGTAGGAATTTGAGAAATGGAGAGTTTTACAATATTGCAAATCATCTGTTCCCTTCCCTGCACCCCGCCCATACCCTTGGTTGGTTTAGCAAATTCCAACTTGTTTAAAGCAAAATGAGTTTATAGGTTTTCCCCTGTGCGCTACTCTAAGTTTCACAAGAAAAGAGGAGTAATACTTTTCTTAATGTCATGATTTAGGTTGAGGTATTGTCCACTTGTGACTCCTGTTCCTTCTTGAATTGTATTGTCTCTCACCCAATCCAAAGCATTATTGTCCTTACTTATGTGGTTCACCTTGTGCCCTTGGCAATCTTAAGGATGTTTTGCTCCAGTTATGGGGGATGAGAGCCCTCTTGTGGCCAGACAGTGGTTCCTTCCAACCTCTATAGCATTAAATAGGCAAACCTCAACTTTCAGCTTGTGAATGACAATTCTTCTCACCAAAACAACTCCAAGATGAAATTCCATTACATTTGTCTGAATCACAACATTTCAGTTTGTTTTGCACTGATCACGACTCTTAAAAGCCAGTCCACATCAACTGTTTTTCGCTATAAGCCCTGATCTGGTCATTAGGATCTGACAACAGCTAATTCTATCTTAATGGATGATAGGAATAGCTTTTATTATGGTAGCTGCGGATGAAGTTGGTAAATTATAGGTGGCAGGAAAAAGAAACCCTTTTTGGTGTCTGTTTAATAGAAGTCACATCATATTTTTGTTATTCAAATGTGCTATTTATCCATAGAGGGCGGCAGATGTATTGGAAAACACATAATTTGTTCTCCTTACTTGTCTTTCATGGACTTCTGAGTTATGACCTTGATAAGAACATACAGTCTATGATGTTATTATATTTCCAAAGGAAATTTAAAATGTGCCACATGAAAATTTGTGACCCAGCTTCCCTTACTAAAGATTTCTTACTACTCTCAGTTATTATAATTTTTGACAGAGTCTAGCTTTGAAAATAAAGAATAAAGTTCTTCCTCTTCCATCTCCCTGGGGGTGCTAAGAATTGCTATGTAATATTCTTGCTGTCTGCACTTACTGGGCTCAGAAAAGGACCCCATACCCCAAATCCAATCTTTAAAATGGCAATAATAGTATCTACTCTACAGGGCTGTTGTGAAAATTACGGCTAATGTAAGTGTAAGGGCCAATTTAGGTTTCTCAGCATTTCTCAATTTATGTCTCACTTAGCATTTCTCAACAGGGACCCTATTGGCTTTTTCAGCAGGGCAGTTTTCATTGTACAGGGCTGTCTGGAGCATTACAGGACATTAAGCATCCCAGTAATACTCCTACCCAGTCATTTTGAGAACAACAAACATCCCCACACACTTCTCCTAGGAGGGAGATGCTGCCCTCATTTGAGACTCAGCGTTTGGCCGGACAGACAGAATGCAGTTGGTTTGTGGTAGCTGCTGCTTCTTGTACATTAGAACTGCAATAGGAACACTTCGCACGTCTGCTCTGCTGCGGGAGTGCCCATGGAGCAGCTCAGGCCCTGGTGGTCACCACTGACCACAAGCAGAGTCTCCCCAGCTTGCCTACCTGGAGCAGACCTGTCATAACAAACCTGCTTGACTGGGTACATTTTTTGTAGCCATAGCTTAATCAGGAGCACATACTACCCAGCACACACTACCCGGGGAACAAAACCCAGGAGTCTCTTCTCAGGCAAGATCCTTCAGATTCCTGATCCCCAGATAAGCTCAGCTGTTCTGATTGGCTGCTACTCTGAACTTGGGGTTAGGAGTGCATTCCATCCTTTCATAACATTTATCAGGACTTGCTGTGTGCCAGACCCTGTGCTGAGCACTTTGCATGTATGATTTCATTTCATCCTCCCCATCCTCCTGTAAAGTTGATGATATAATAAAGAGATGAGGAGAATGAGGCTCAAGGTTAGTTGACTGCCTCCAAACCCATGCTCATCCCTACCACCTCCTGATACTTCTTCCCCAGTAAGTAAACAACGCTGGTGTATGGAGATTAACCACTAGCAAGAAGTGTGGCCTTTCCCATGGCAGGTGTACACAGGATACTGTAGGAGCATACAGGAGGACGGGGATCCTGCCCAGCCTGCAGGCTGTACAGAAGGCCTCCTAGAAGAGGTGATGCCTAAGCAGAGTCTTGAAGGATGACTGGGAACAAGGAAAGATGTTTCAGGCAGGTGGGCCAGCACAGTCCAAGAGTGTGGCGTCATCTGTGTATTAGGATTGACCTAAAGGCAGGACAGGGCTGGGATTTAGCTCAGTTGGTAGAGCACTGTGCTGCAGTTTCTGAGGTCCCGTGTTCAATTCCCAGCACCGCAAGAATGGGAGAAGGACCTGGCAATCCACTCCCAAGGCAATCCCGAAATGGCCAGCCATTGAAAACCCTGTGAGGGTCACTATGAGTTGGATACCGACTTGATGGCACCTAACAACAACAACAAAGGCAGGACAGGAGTGGCAAGTCATGTGGCTAAAGACCGCTAAAGATGCTTAACTGGTTTCTCTTCCAAAGCAGATCTTGTCCCTCAGTGAGTAACCCAGATTGTTTTCTTTCAGCCAGGGACAAGTGGTGGCCTTCAGACCCTCAGATCATATCGGAAGGGCTTTACGCAATAGCGGTTGTGCTGAGCTTCTCCCGCATTGCGTACATCCTGCCAGCCAACGAGAGTTTTGGGCCTCTGCAGATCTCCCTGGGGAGAACTGTGAAAGATATCTTCAAGTTCATGGTCATTTTCATCATGGTATTTGTGGCCTTCATGATTGGGATGTTCAACCTGTACTCTTACTACCGAGGTGCAAAGTACAACCCAGCGTTTACAACGTGAGTATCCCAGGGCTCTCCCCTGAGTGTCTCTGGGGCCTCCTGGGAATCCTTGGGAATCTTTTGCGGGTGCCCCCTTGCAGAAACTCAGGGGGTTTTTTGCTGTCAAATTAAAGGCAACTTTATTCAAAGGTGGCAGAGTTCAGGTTCTTAAGTTGGAAGAATAAAAGGGCTGGGTTAAATTCTCCCTTTGTCACTTATATGCTGTGTGCTCATGAACACTTTCCTTAACTCCTCTGAGCCTTCATTTCCTCATCTTTAAAATGAGGATGATAATAATCCTTGCTTCACAGGGATAGTATGAGAAGTCAGTGAGATGGTATAACTCGCGCAGTAAACTCTCACTATTGGAGGGAAATTCTAATTATTACTATTATTATTATCAACGCCTTAACCTATGTTAGCTAGAAAACAGAGAACAAAATTTGCATTCCTGCTGTCTATTGGAGCAAGGGAGTTGTGATCCAAGGGAAAGAAGACTGAGGGAAAGGGAAAGGGAAGTACGGGAGGAAGGGAAGCAAGGACAAGGTGAAATGAGGTGTGGGGAAAGCCCGTGTGAGCTCCTGCCCTGGCGCACAACCAGGGCATGCTGGACTGCTCCAGGGACACTGTATAGAAGCAATGCATCTCACAATAGCCCATGAGGGTGAGAAATAGAGACTGTATCAGTTAGATGCCTCCCATCTGCTCCTCTCTAACATGGAAACAGGACTTCCCACTTCATTCATAGATACATGAGGCAGTTTATGTAAAGTGCCCGGACACAGTGCTTCCCGTCTAGGTGCTTCCACAGACCTAAAGACCTAAAGGAGACCTAGAACGTCTCCTTGTTGTCATCCAGCTCCTCTCAGAATTCCAAAACGAGAGTCAGGTCTCCAGCCACAAACACAGCAGCTGGAACTACTAGGGCTAAGCACCTCTTCACACTTGTCCTCAGGAATCCCTGAGGGTCCCGGCATTTTTCTTCTAGCTATTGGAAATGGCTTCAAGCCTTAGCCAGGCAGCCTCCTTGAGAAATTCCCTTTTGGCAGTAGGGCCTCAGCTTGCCCTGTTTCTGAAGACAACGCCTATCTCAGGATGGTACTTAGGTCTATGAATCACGAGCAGTAAACCCTGTGCTGCTCAGCTCAGAACCATGGCCTGTGCCACTCTGCCCAGCTTGCAAGCCCCGATACTGCTGAGCCACACAGGCTGTTCTTCTCTGTGGCAAAGAAGAGGCAGTTTGTGTGTCCTCAGAGAGTAGGCGTCAGGCCCAGTGCTAAGAAATACTACAGGCTGAAGGTGCTGCAAACTGTGTTAGAGCCTTAGCACTCCAGGGACTAAGATGTCATCTGAGCTCTGCCTCTTAACTCTCTATGTACCTTTGGGCAAGTGCTTAAACCTCCAGGGCCTTGAGATATACTAGGAGGGCCAGCCTCACAGGATTGTTGCTAGGATCCAAATAGAAATGGGCTACATACAGCACTTAAGCCACTAGTAAATGGCGGTGATGATAATGGAGATGGGGGGAAAGGGTTGGGGAGGATAAACTGCAAGCAGCAACACCTACTTACTGATTTGGCACTAAGGACCCTCTCTGGGCAGTGGCTAAGCACATCATTGAGTCTTTTTAAATACTTCAAATCATTCCAATACTCAATAGTTAACCATTGAAGGACTAGAATAAGTTTAAATTCACCCAAAAGCAAATTTGCTGTAGATGTGCTAGAGGAAAGCTAACTGCATCCACTCCGCATTAAACACATTGCTACTGAACATGGAGAAGATGTGGGCCAAGGAACAAAGTCTCCTCCCCTCTCTGGTCATGCCCTGATGCCCCTCCTCTGTTTCCAATGCCTCGCACAGAGTATCTTCCCGTGCAGTGCTTCATGAACAAGAATAAGGAATAAACAGGAGAAATGAAGCCAGATTCAAGGCAGCTTTGTAAGCAATAGACTGGCCTCTGACAGCATGGGCTTTTGTCCATTTTCCATTCACCCAGCCAGTCCTTCCCTCCCCTTACGAACAACCTTTGTAAGCCCACAGGAACAGGAAAAAGGCTGTGACTTCCAGTAAGGCTAATCCAGCCACAATTCTCAACCAGGTGCAGCACAGCTAATTGATAGAGGGAGTAAAGTGGGTGGTCAACGCTGAGGTCTCTGAGCCAAGGAGTTAAGGGAAAAGGTAAAATGAGGAGAAAAGGGCAAGGCAATTGATTTCCACGTGATAGACACCAAATGAAGCCTTTGTAGACATGAGCTACTCAACCAGAGGGGACCCCGGGCCTTCCAGGATTGGGATGGGGAGGAAGGGAAGGGCAGCAAGTGCAGAGAAGAAAGGACAGGATGTTTATTGCCTTGGTAGTTCCTGAAATGGGGTGTGTAGCTGCAAATAGAATTTGATTGAACAGGCAAAGTCAATAGAGCAGTGAAGTGGAAAGAGGAAATAATGGATTTTTGTAAATGTCATCTTTTACCTTTTGACTACTCTCTGGAGCGTGTCACCCCCAAGAGATCTTCTTTGATAATAAGAAAAAAAAAGCCATGTGAGGATAAATAAGAGGCATGCCTTAGGGGGCTCAAAGCTGTGCCGAGTGGCACCGTGCTATTGATGAAGTCAAACGAGCCCACTCAGGTGCATCCATCCCAGGCTGCCGGCCCAGCTGGGTCTTCCCTCTGCCCACTCAGGAGGAAGTAGCCCCCTCTCTGTGCAAACCTGAGTTCACAGGGCAAGACAGGGCTCCTGTCGTCTGTTTCCACAGACTTGGAAGAGTCAGTCCTCCAGAAAGGAAATTTGGGTTGAAGAACATTGCAAGAATCCCCTCACCCCACCTTTTGAACCTGCCCCAACTCTACTCTTGCCATGTTCCTGGGAAAATTGGGTTCCTAAAACCTGCTTGGGGCTGGGATTTAGCTCAGTTGGTAGAGTGCTGCGCTGCAGTCTCTGAGGTCCTGAGTTCAATCCCCAGCACCGCAAAAATGGGAGCAGGGCCTGGCAATCCACTCCGAAGGCAATCCCGAAACAGCCAGCCATTGAAAACCCTATGAGGGCCGCTATGAGTCAGATACCGACTCGACGGCACCTAACAACACAACACAACCAAACCTGCTCAGAAAGCCACTTTGAAAAGCAGCTGTTAAGGACTCCGAAGGAGCTTTCTCACAAGAGCCCTGCTGGCTCTCTGGGTGAAGTCCCAGACCAGGTCACAAAAGCCAGTCCTCCCTGAGTCCCATCAAGTTTAGTTTTATGCCAAATGGGAAGGGTAGGACAGATACTCTGAGACACAAGGAAAGAAAGGAGAATGTGGGTTTCTGTACCAACTGTAGCCTCCAGCCCTCAACCAAGCACTACCTGGACTCACAGTGTGCTCCAGCTACAGAATCACATACCTCCCCCACCACCCCAAATTCCCATTTTCTTGAACCAGTAGACCTCATTAAAGAGACTAGAAGAAGATGGGTGAATTGAAATAGTTCCCCACATAGTGTAAATATACACACAGCGTGAACAGCCTTGAAGTTGGTGTCCTCAAACTACAACTCAGAAGATGGCTAAATTTGGGACTTTTTAGGCCCCACCTCTTAGCATCTAACTATAGTTGTTTCAGGGTAGGACCCAGAAATCTGCATTAACAAGGCCACTATGGGATTATGACAAGGTAGTGTTAGGACCAGAGGGTAAGAACTGTCAATCTGATCCAACCTCATCAATACACAGATGAGGAGATGGACCCCACTTGGCTCTGCGAATTTCAAAAGCAAGGACCTTGTGAACCTAAGTGACCGTCTTGTTGGTAGCATTTCAGGCCATACAAGCAGGGGTTTTTTTGAAGTACAAGTCACTAAATAGAAAGCCAGATCAACTAGGAGTGAGCCCTAGAGTCAGATCTTTAAAGCAGTTCCCAATTTCTCAGCCTTCTTCCACTTCAGAACCAAGGATTCTCTCAAAGGTCTGGGCTGATTTTCACAGCCACTTCAGTAACAGGGGTAGTAGCCTAAAGGGGAGGAGCAGGTGAGCTATGCTCAGATCCCTGGGTGGTGAGCCAGGACCTCTCTGGACATGACAGATAGCACACCTGCTGGCAGTTCATTATCTCCAACCCACTTTGATCAGAAACTGCAAATGACCAAAGGGGAGGAAAAGAAAGCTTTTAAACCAGTTTTATGTTCTCAGAGTACAAAATTACAGAATTCCGGGACACGGATGAGGAAGGAGAAAGAAAAATCACCTGAAATGCTCCTTCTTTGTGTGTGTGTGGGGGGGGGGGGTCCTTGAAGGTTGAACCCACGGCCTCACACAGAGCTTGCAAGTGCTCTACCATGGAGCTGCACCCCCAGCCTATTTTTTTATTTTTTATCTTGAGACAGGGTCTCACTAAATTATGCAGGCTGCCTCTAGCCCTGAACTCTCAATTCTCCTGCTTAGACCTCCTTAGTCATTGGGATTACAGGCATGAGCCACCACACCCAGCTAAAACGCACCTTCTTCAAAAAAGTCTTTAAGAAAAGCTCACAGTTCAGACTATTAGGAATTTTGCTCTCCTTGCGTATATATATTTTTATTATGTCATAGAAGTCAATAGAGAAATAGGATTTTCTTTTTGGAGATATGTTTTGTAGCCAACGTTGCCCAAATGCACATATTTCATAAAACAGACTTTTTGATTCGAGATTGTATGGAAAACCTTGGGGTCCTAGTGCCCTTGTTAACAGTGTTAGAAAAAGAACCAAAAGGGCCTTGGCTCCCAGATGAAATACAGCTGTGTGAGAATGCATAGAAAAAGCATACCTTCCTATACGGTCTTGTGGAGCTTAACCACTAGGATACATTCTGACAACAGCAGCCTGAAGCAGCTTGGCCGTTGTGCAACATCCAAGAGAGTACCTATATAAACATGCAGGGTATAGCCTACTACACACCTAGGCTACCTGTGACTGTCATTAGGTATGCTGTCCACTGGTGATAGAAATGTCATTACACCACACACAACTAGACAAACACACAGAGAACAGGAGGGTCTTGGGGGTGAGTGAGGTGACCCAGAGAAGGGGTGCAGAGGGCTCTCTGACAGAAAGCACGATGGCCCCTAGTCTCCCCTGTGGGTGAACGTGGCGTCCTCCATTTACCTGTGCTTGGAAATTAAATATGGACTCTGTCCCTCAAAAGATGACCCCAGCCAACCTTTCCTGTAAGTTGTTGTGGAGGCAGCTTCACAGCAGAGCTGGGTTGACACTTTTCTAATTAAAATAATACCTCCGTTAAGATTGTTCTGTCTCCCCAGGAATTATTTTAATGCAGGAGCTGCAGCAGTGGTCGACAAAATTAGAAGCTTCTGTTTTCCATGACAGTTACGGAAAACCACTGTAAGGGAAGGATTCATACGCCCCCGCCCCCCGACCCGGAGCAGGAGGCACTTATTTTGCACCTCCCAACCTATCCAGTGCCAGCAGCCATAGCCCTGTAGCATCAGATCCCGTCAGATCTCGGAAGCTAAGCAGGGTCGGGCCTGGTTAGTACCTGGATGGGAGACCACCTGGGAAAACCAGAAGCTGCAGGCTTGGGAGAAGGACCTGGCAACCCCCTCCCAAAAATCAATCTGCCATTGAAAACTCTATGCACAGCAGAGAAGCACTGAATAGAGTTTCCCCTGTTGTACAGAGGGTCGCTATGAGTTGGATACCGACTTGACGACACCTAACAACAACAACAACCCCTCCAGTCATAGAAAAGCCAGCTTCTGCCTCCAGCAATCTTCTAGGGCCACTAGGGCTGAGAGAGAGGATCCTGTGAAGGCTCTGCCACTCATCCCCACCTTGCCTCAGGATTGCTCCTCATCCTATCAGCCACAGACCATCTATGCCTGAAAGCTGAGCTTCACATACTGTGGCAAAGTGTTAAAATCAGTTTCCAAACACTGGCTCCTTTTGGAGGCTATAAGGGATAGACCTAATAAAAAACCATGCATTGAACAACTCCTTGTCACAAACACATGTATCTTCCCTCTCATTTAATCCACATTATGGGATGACACAGATAGCACTACAGGAAACTGAGGCTCAGAGAAACACTGGACTTGTCCAAGATCACAAAGCCAGGGAGCAGATTTGAAGCCAGTTCATGACTTCAAGCTCATGTTCCACCTTCTGATCTGAAATTAACGAGAATGGGACCCCTACACCCAGATGCTTTGAGGTGGAAGCTGAGTCTCTTTAAAAGTTGGGTCATTTTCTGTGGCCCTAAATTCTAAAGATTAACTTACTAAATCAAGGGTTTGGATCTATGAGAACCTGATGATTCTGCCTATCTCAGCCCTAAGTGTGCAACCTATGATTCCCCTCTGGATAATATAGGTTGTTGTTGTTGTTATATGCCGTTGAGTCGGTCCGACTCGTAGCGACCCTCTGTTCAACAGGGGAAACACTATTGTCAGTGCTTCTCGGCTGTTTATAGGGTTTTCAATGGCAGATTGATTTTTGGGAGGGGCTTGCCAGGTCCTTCTCCCAAGCCTGCAGCATCTGGTGTTCCCAGGCGGTCTCCCATCCAGGAACTAACCAGGCCTGACCCTGCTTAGCTTCCAAGATCTGATGGGATTGGATGCCACAGGGCTACAGCTGCAGGCTGATAATATAGGTATCTACTCCAAAATGGGGCTGGGATTTAGCTCAGTTGGTAGAGCACTGCTCTGCAGTCTCCGAGGTCCTGACTCTGATTCCCAGTACCGCAAAAAAATGGGAGAAGGATGTGTCAATCCACTCCCTAGCCAATCCCAAAACAATCAGCCATTGAAAAAACTATGAGGGTCACTGAGTCGGAGACGACTCAATGGCACCTACTAACCAACAACCAACTCCAAAATGAGCTCACTCATTTATCAAACATTTATGGAGCAGCCACTCTATGCCAAGTTCTAGGTTAGCCCTGTAGTCAAACTAGTTAATAAGAAACTCCTTTTGCTCCTGGAGAATTTATAGACACATGGGGGTATGAGGTAGCAGGGGTATAGCAGGGGTGGAGATAGTTTTTGATACTATGTAATGGTTGTAAAAGAAAGCTTAGGCAGCAGGGAGGAAGAAGCACTGAACTCTGCCTAGCAGGGCCAAGGAAGGCTTCAGGGAAGGGGTAGTCCTGTGCAGGGTTTTGGAGAATGACTAGCAGGGCAGTTCAGCCTAGGCAGGGGATTTTTGAAGAACTACAAGTAGTTCTTGTAGCAAGAGTTGGGGGAGATGGCAGGAGATTAAATCAGGGAATCCGGAAGGAGCCAGGTTGTGAAGGGTTTTGTAAGTCCTGTTAGGGTGTGAGTCTCCACTAAGATCTACTTAAAAAGAGGAAGATGTGCTCAGAGCTGCCTTCAGAAAGGATGCTGTGGGAAATGTGCAAAGGTTGGTGTAGAAGGGGTGAGGGTAGAGGCCCAAACTTGGCCTTTTCTTCATGCTGGAGATTCGATGGTAAGAAAATCATCTCTAGCCCCTCCCATCCAGGAATTTGCAGACTGGTGAGGAAGATAGGTATTTATCAGATCATCCAGGAAGGAAGCACATTTACAAGAGAAAACATTCTTGCAAGAAAGGATCCTTAAAGAAAGGCAGCTCCACTTAATGCCCTGGCAGGGAGCACTGTGAAAGAGAGGAAGGATATGGTGCTGCAATATGGGGGTGGCAGTGGGGATGAAGAAGCCATGTTGAGGAGGTGAGATGCAAGGATCCGGCACAAAGGGTTCTTGCAGGGCAACCAAGACTAGGCGAGGTCATAAAACTCACCAAAACCAATAACTAGTGGGAGAAATCAGGGAAACATTGCCCTGTGGCACAAGATCTTGGCCCGCCACTATTTTCTCTGCACAGACCATGCTAAAAGTGTTTTCAGAGGGAGACATGGAAGGGAATCAGCCTCACCAGCTTCCCAGAGGACAGCTGTTTCCCAGGATCCTGGTCTATTGTAACATGGCATCTCTGGTAACAGAAGCTGGGCTGTTTTATCATCATACTGTATTACATTTTGGAAGTTATCAGCTCTACCTTCTACCTTATAAATTCAAGGCAGGGACAAGGGTGTATGGAGGCAGGAGAGAGCTTATTGAGCCCATTGCACATGGACTAGCTAGCACAGAGAAGTTCTGAGACTTGATGGAGGAGACCTCATGGTCAATGATGTAACTGGACCTTCATGTAGCTAAGAGACGCTGAGTAACTAGACCTTAATGTATATAAAAAAAATTAGTTCAGATCTAATGTAAGTTCTTATCTTTGCATCAGTCTCTAATAAATGATATGAAATGTAGACTTTTTAAAGTTGGGCATGGTGGTGTACACCTGTAATGCCAGAGACTCGGGAGCCGGAGGCAGGAGGATGGCAGAGGTAGCCTGCATAACTTAGCAAGACCCTGACTCAAAATAAAAAATTGAAAATGGGCTGGGGGTGCAGCCCAGTGGTAGAGCACTTGCAAAAGTATGTGTGAGGCCCTGAGTTCAATCCCCAAATGCCAAAAATAAAAATAAAAATAAAAATAAATAAATAGATTGTTTCCTAGGCTACTTTAGAAGAATAATTAAGCCTGATACAACATTCTATTATCACATAATGTTTATATGTTCTCCTCACGTTTATTCATGATATGAATTTTGAAAGCCTGGTCCCTTTGAGGGTCTGGAACAGGCTGAAAGGAAACAAAGTTTTGAGGAGAGGAACCTGATAACACAGAAAAGGTGCTCCTTTGGAGGATGCCTTTGCGGCACATTTTCCAGCACTACCCCAAATCCTCCATCTTGCCCTCACACTGACTGCAGCCCTCTGACAGGGGAGAAATTCCTACCTTCTTATTTCCTAAAATTCAGTTCTGGGGTAGAAATAGAGTTTAAACTGTCATTTCTCAGAGTGACAGTGTGACAGGAAACTGGATAGCCAGAGGGCTCTAGGACATGGAAAGAGCCAGATTGCCCATAACCTTAAAGACTCCCTCCTCGGCCAGGTGCCTGACTTTGAGGGCTAGCCATATGGAAAGCCATTAAAGGGGAGAACCCAGACCTTATTTCTATTTGTAAACAGGACTTTTCTGAGAATTAATTGTAGGATGCAAGGGGCTTTCAGCCAGATATTAGAGCCTATTGCAGTTAAGGAAGAAAAAAGACCCTAACACTAGTAATAAAATTAGTAACATTTACTGAGCAATTGCTGTGTGCCAGACAGTATTTTATGCACCTCATACACAAGCATCCTATTCATTTAATCATCACAACAACCCTATGAAGTAGAGATTAGTGTTTTCCCATTTTATAGCTAGGAAAAAAGAGGCATAGAGAGACTAAGTTATTTGGCCAAACATTTACAGTCAAACTCAGGTTTGCCTCGGTCAGAATTTGCACTCTGACCCCTCCATCAGCTGCCAACACTAGGATCAGGAAGCAGTAAGTCAAAATGTGCATCAGAGAGTCATTCATCCACTCATGCAACACACATTGACTTTGTTGAGTACCTTCTGTGTGCCAGGCTCTGTGTGTAGTCTCAGGGATGAAGAAGACACAGCTCTGCCTTCAGATTGCTCCTAAGCTAGTAGGAGCACAGTTCAACCCTCAGTATGACCAATCCAGGTTGCATAGGCATTGTCCGTCCTAATTCTTTGGCACTGATTCTGAGGCTAGACTCCTCTCCTTCTGGTCTGTCTAAATCAAACTCCTCATTTAGGACCCAGGACAGAAACAGGAAGTGATTCAAGACCCTTTAGGGGGACTGTCACTGGGATGCAGTTCGGATTTCTAAGGCATTTGACTGTTTCCCCTGACCTTTCTCAAGCCTGGTCTCACTGCTTGTGGTCTCTGGGTCTGAGCGTTAGAGAAACATAGCCCTCCTACGAAATCTTTCTCTATTCCAAATGCCTTCCTCCATCAAGCCTGCTTGGATGGCAGGCAGGCATTGTTTCTCTTTTGGCAGAACTCTACCAGGGTACCAGCTATTGTCTTCCGAACTTGAGAAACAGCCTTTTGAGATCTGCTCCTCCTGCTTAATTTTAACTTGCTACATGCACATTTGGGAAGATAACTGAACTGTTGGGTGGGGTGGAGGGAGTCTTAACATTCTGAAGCAGCAGCAATTTTCATAACAATTGCCCTAAACCTTCGCCTTGTTGATCAGTTTGTTCTCTAAGACCCATACACACTGCCTCTTCAAACAACCTGTTATTAAAGTCTTATTATCCAGGCGAGACAGACCTGGTAGAGAACTGATTACCTTGTCCCTGCCTTCTACATGAGAGATCAGCCCCAACCTCCCCCCCTACAGCCCTGCCCAGTGACAGAAGGGTGAATCATGGTCTATTCAACATCACTGAAAGGCATTTTCTTCTTTACATCATTAGGAACACTTCTCATGCTAGGGTGGCCTATCGACTAAGCATCAGTCCCTTCTACTGGAAGCCAAAAGCCAAAAATAAAAAGACAGCACGGGCTGGAGAAATCAGAGGGAGAATTTGCATGAAATCAAGGGTTTGTGATGATTTTTGCAGATAGGAAAGAAAATGAGGCTTGTTCGGGAAAATCAATAGGCAGCTGAATTCTTAACTTCATCCAGCCCTGTGTGGAAGCAGCTAAGGAGCTGATGGGCTGCATGTGCCTCCCAGTAAGCCAAACACACAGAGCACCTTGCTTACAGCTTCACACCATTCTCACCTTATTGGGCTTTCCTTTAGACTGGGACCTTCAAAAGGACAGAAGCACTGGACGCCACTATATCCTCATTACCTGGTACAGTGCCTGGCACGTAGAGTTGAATAAACAAACAAATGGATTAAAATCATGTATTGGGCTCCTATGACTTTGCGTGGGTTGCTCATGTAATCTTCATAGCAACGGAACAGCAAGGCACCAGTACGCCCATTTCATAGATGGGGCAACTAAGACTCAAACAGGCTTTGTAAAATGCCCAAACTCACACAGCCACTACAAGGTGTTGCAGAGATTTGAACCTAGGCATGCACCTTTGCTGTCCTGACTCCTCCTGCTACCTCTGTGTTGCCTCTTGTGATTAACAAAGCTGAAGGAATCTGTGGCAAACTCTATATCCAGGGTGGGTGGAGAGGATGGGGAGCCAGTGGCTGCCACCTGTATCAACAAAGAATCTCAAGGTTAGCCTTGAAACCAGCTAGTTGACAATGGGGGCTGTTTTGAGACAAGAGACTTCATGGTAACCATCAATTAAGCCAATTCAAAGATACTTTCTTCCTGAAAGCCAGCCCCAGACCTTCCCAATAATAGGTCTTCTGCCCCATGCCATGGGTTCCATAGCTCCTGTAAATTGTGGTGGATGATTAATACGTTACTCAGAGAGTATCATAACCTCCCAGGACACAAGGGCCAGCTCCAGGGCCTGAGCCCTTGGGATCAGTAATTTTATTATTGGCTCATTTCCAACACTAGTTTTCTCTTTAAGAATATATTATTACAGGCTTCCACAGTCTATGTAACACAAATCTTTTCCCACTCAGGGAAATAAGGCCCAGTTTTGTTTATTTCTTGCCACATATTAAACTAGATGACACCAGCATGGCATCTCATGTTAATTGTGGACTTCTTGCCACCATAGAAAGCACTGAGTTTTCACTGAAGATTTTTTTCCTCCCTTTTTATTGGAATGTCCATCATTTTCATGTTGATTTATAAGAGCTATTTATATGAGGACATCATCTGTTATCTGCATAATGTTTGTAAATATAAATTCTTTCCTCATTCAATCTTCTGCCTTAAAGTTTACCTATTGTATTTTGGCTATATACAAGCTAAGTTTTGTGTGGCGAGATCTCTCAACCTCTGTAGTTTCTGAAACTTCCCCCAGCCCAAGATAATATAAGTACTCAGCAACATTATATTCTGGTTTTTGATCAGCTACTATTTCAGCATTTAACTCTTAATTCCACTCAGAATTTATCTAGATATTTAGTGTGAGCCATGAATAAAACACTGTATTTCTCACAGTTTAGCCCAGTTAATTGGGCATAAGTCAACCAACAGGGTTACCTCACCCAAAAGGCAACAGCACAAAATTAGTCTATCAATTTAATATACTGAATGCTCATGTCAAGAGAGGTGGGTACTAATGAAAGACCCAAGAGACCCAAACAGTGAATCTAGCTGTCCTCTGTGATTCATGCCCATATATCCACCTTTTCTTTAAATGAGGACTTTGTTAACTCATTCTGCCTCATGAAAAGAGGAAACAAGGGTCATAAACAGTACCCCTCAAGAGCTTAGAAGAGATTGTTAGACATGCATAGTTTAGCTGAGACCTTCTCCCTGGCCAGCCATGTGCTGCTAGCTACTGCTATGGAGTGGGTGGCCTTCACTCTGGCAATCCTGTGAGTCTGGGCCTCTTGTAATTTGAGTCTCCTAGAGATCATGGGGGCTGGGATTTAGTTCAGTTGGTAGAGTGCTGCGCTGAAGTTTCTGAGTTCCTGAGTTCGATTCCCAGCACTGCAAAAATGGGAGAAAGACCTGGCAATCCACTCCCAAGGCAATCCCGAAACAGTCAGCCATTGAAAACCCTATGAGGGTCGCTATGAGTCAGATACCGACTTGACGGCACGTAACAACAACAAGAGATCATGGCAGGCTGGAGTTCAACTCAGTGTGTAGAGTGCTGCTCTGCACTCTCTGAGGACCTGGGTTGGATCCCCAGCACTGAAAAGATGGGAGAAGGATGTGACAATCCACTGCCAAAGCCATCCCGAAACAATCAGCCAACAAAAACCCTATGAGGGTTGCTATGATTCAGACCCGACTCAATGGCACCTAACCACAACAACAAAGAGATCATGGCACCTAACAACAAAAACAGATCATGGCCAAGTCCAGGTCCAGAGAGTAATCCTTAAGCTACAGAATGGAAATGAAACAGGTGTGCAGTAATGAAGACTGTCTGGAAAACAGGCAACAAACCAAACAGATCACCCACCATTCCAAGCTGGGTTAATTGTCCTCAGCTGGGAGGTCAGAAACTGATGGGGCTAAGGTATCACCCAGACACATGCCACTTAATGGGCCAGCTCTTCCTCCTTCTGATTACTGGCATAGAATACCTTAGTGAAGGGACCAGGGATAACTATGGGCTCAACAGCAAAATTCATAGAAGCAAATGAGAAAAAACACACACTGAATCTAGATCCATTTTCCCTAATCAAAATTCAAAGGTTTTTTCCAGTTGTGTTCTACAATTGCTTACGTCATTCATGTCAACCAAAGGTTTGTGGGGTGTTCCAAGGTACTAAATTGGAAGATGAGTTTGGGTAAAACATCCCTCCGTTACAAATATTAGCCACTCTTAGATTATGCATGGCAAGCACATAGTCCTGGGCCAGCACCTGCCTGTCCAGCCCTCCCTCAGAAAGTGTGTCCTCTGCTTTTCACCTGATCCTGCCAGGAGGGGAACTGGCAGAGAGATGGTGTCCTGCTGTCTCCTCCCAGTTTAGGACCTAGGGCTCATCCAGTGATTTTGGATTCTCTCTGCCACTGTTCCCTTCCACTAGGGTGGTAACCGAGAGATTATTTCATAATAGGAAACGGTACTACAGCGAGTCTCGCTACACGGTAAATGGCGTCTTTCACACACAATGGATGCTGCATCTTGCATGAGGCGACCATTTTCCCCTTTCCAGAGCAGCAGCAGCAGCTGGAGCTATGCAATAAGGGATCAGTACCCAGTCATTACTTCAAAACCCACAACTACATTCCTTCTCGCCAACACTAAAGTGAATTAAATGTTCTGAGTTCACAGCTTAAAAGAAATTTTAAAACAATGACAACACAAACTCATTTCAAGTATCGGTTTTTCTGACTCTGGAATGCATAGGGAATGAGCCAAACAGTTGACAAGACACACAACCCCCACCCCCACACACACAGATACACACCCCCTCCATATTCACACTCAGGAGAACTGTTAATTCATGCAAGTCAAGTATGGATTTTTAGCCCAAGTGACAAGTGCTAGTATTTTTTTTATATCTTGTCAAATAAATATCAATGCTTGAGAGACACTTTTTTGGGATTTTGTTTTTTGAGATCTAGTTAATCCTGCCCATTTGTGGGTGAGTGTTGAAAACCTAAATTGTCAAAAGAGAAGAGAAAAAAATCCTTTCTCAAATGGTACCAAAAATTTGGATGCAGCTAAAAGAACTGAACATAGCTATTCAGATATTAACCCGCATGTTCTAATCTAAGCCAGCCAACCAAAATCCAGCTTTCTTATTGGATTCTATATCATAAACTTTATATAGGGTCATAGCCATAAAGTAAGAACTATGAAATATGCTTGGACATTAGTCTTTTTTTTTTTTTTCCCAGTACTGGGGTTTGAACCCAGGGCCTCAGCACTTGCGAAGCATGTAAGCACGTGCTGCTAAGATGCATCCCTAGACTTTTTTTTTTTTTTTAAACTTTTTTTGAGAAAGTCTTGCTAAATTACACAGACTGCCTCTGGTCTCGAACTTGTGAACCTCCTGCCTCTGTCTCTTGAGTCACTCAGGTTACAGGCATGCGCCACTGCACCAGGCGGACCTTAGTCTTAAAACCACTATATTTCAGTAACTTCAAAATCTCACGTGTCAAAGACCGTTACTCTAAAAGCCAGATTATATCTGAACTGCCCTCAAAGCATTGGTGGCAGCCACCTGAATGAGCTACAGAGTCAGGTTTGGGCAGTCACCCGGTGAATTGGAACAATGTGGACACACCAAACTCCCCTGCTCATTTCTAATCATCCATCCATCCCAGTGTAGAGGACTTCGTATGTGCAGCTGGCCTTGGGTATATAAAATAGTGGTAAAAGTGAGCTCACCATAGAGGTGGTCATGGGGCTCATATGAGCTGCTCTGGGGCAAATGCCCAGTAAGTGCTAGGCACCAAGGATGGCAGCTAAGTCTGTGAACATCGGGTCACTGCCCTAGCTCCCCTTCACCTGGAGCTCTGCAGTGTTCGTAGAATTGCTTAAGAGTCTATTGAAGGAACAGTTCTTTCTGAGGCTAATGATGCTCAAGAATAAACATTTGCCCTGGTGTTTAATTATAGATGTTTAATTAGTTGCAGCAGATAAAAATGATACCTCAGCCAGGAGTCCCAATAGATTGGAAAAAGAAGATGCTGCCATTTACAAGACCCTTTCCAAGTCTTCTTAGAAATCTGAATTATTCATCATTTCAGATCATAATAACTCTCATTCCCCACCAGCCCCACTCCAGGGGGACCATTACAGCTTGGTAGTGAAAGGGTAGCTTTTATTAAAAAGTGCAATCCAATCCAAATTGTATGAAAGGACTGTGTTTCTTTGTAGGGTTGAAGAAAGTTTTAAAACCTTATTTTGGTCCATATTTGGCTTATCTGAAGTGATCTCGGTGGTGCTGAAATACGACCACAAATTCATCGAGAACATCGGCTACGTTCTCTACGGCGTTTATAACGTCACCATGGTGGTAGTGCTGCTCAACATGCTCATAGCCATGATCAACAACTCCTATCAGGAAATCGAGGTAAGGCCAATTCACTGAAAATGAACGCCTGCCCTTGGTTAATTGACGCTGCTGCTTTCAGCAATGAGGGTCATGATGGCAGAAGTCCGTGCATTATTAAATGTGAAGCTAGAACAAACAACAGACGTTCTTCCTAGACAGCATCAAAAAGAGCTTCCAGTCAGTCTGTCACATGGCATGGCTGGCTCCACCTCACAGAGGGCTCAGTAAGAGCAGCAAGAACTGGGATTGTGAATCCTTTCTCTTTGACACGTGTCCCTCAGGACATCAGGCCGGTGGAGCATGGTATATCAAAATGACTATCAGCCCATGCCCCTGATGCTTCTCACACGCTATTTCTTAAGTATCTACGGTGCTGTTAGGTGCCGCTGAGTCGGTATCCGACTCATAGCGACCCTCATAGGGTTTTCAATGGCTGACTGTTTCAGGATTGCCTTGGGAGTGGATTGCCAGGCCCTTCTCCCATTTTTGCGGTGCTGGGAATTGAACTCAGGACCTCAGAGACTGCAGCACAGCGCTCTACCAACTGAGCCAGATCCCAGCCCATCTACGGTGCTAGGCACTGGCAATACAAAC
Organism: Pedetes capensis; assembly: GCA_007922755.1. Lineage (NCBI taxonomy): Eukaryota > Metazoa > Chordata > Mammalia > Rodentia > Pedetidae > Pedetes > Pedetes capensis. The sequence goes on along the minus strand of VMDO01001135.1, from coordinate 152,990 downwards.
ATGACTGACACATGGTCCCTACCCTTGAGGCACTCATAGTCCAGGTATGGCAATCATCAAATTACAGTGCTCTGCGCCAGTGCAACTAGGTGCAGGAGATGCAAAGCAAAAGGAGATTGTCTGTGGGGGAGGGAGCTTCCAGAGGTGATACCTGAAGGCCATAGAAAGATGAAAAGTTTTCGAGAAAGAGAAGGGAACCAAGAGAAAATATCAAGGTCTTATTTATTAAAATCTAAGATTTACAAAAAAAAATAGTTTACAAAGATTGTAAACTATTGATTACAGTCTGGTTTAGAACATAAGGAAACCAAAAAGAACCCAAATGAACATTAATAGGAGTCTAGCTAAATAGATTGGGGCTGGGATTTAGCTCAGTGGGTAGAGCGCTGCGCTGCAGTCTCTGAGGTCCCGAGTTCAATTCCCAGCACCAAAAAAAATGGGAGAAGGACCTGGCAACCCACTCCCAAGGCAATCCCGAAACTGTCAGCCATTGAAAACCCTATGAGGGTCGCTATGAGTCGGACACAACTGGAGGCACCTAACAACAACAAGAAGAAGTTAAATAGATTAGGATGCATCCAAACCATAGGATACTGCACAATATTGTGAGAAAAAAATGATTAAGCCGGGTATGGTGGTGCACGCCTATAATTCCAACACATCAGAGGCTGACACAGGAGGATTGTGAGTTCCAGGGCAGCCTGAGCTACATCGCAAGCTCAAGCCAGCCTGGGCAATATAGCAAGACTCTTGTTGAGGGGGCAAGAGGTGAAGATGTTCTCTATATGCTGATAGTAGAAGACCTCCAAGTTAATTATAAGTGGAAAACATCAAGTTGCAGAATACTATACATAGTGTACTTTGTCCTGTGGAAAAGACAAAGGGAATGTACATTAATTTGTGATTATACAAGCATTCAGAAAGGAAAAAGCCTCTGAAAGGTTTGTTAAGAAAGACTCCACGGGGGTGCCTGCCTGTTGACAAACGTGTATGAGGGATCCCTTTCATTTTGTACCTTATTATACTTTATAAATCATGTTATCATTTTACGTGTGATAAAGTTAAATAAAATAAAGTTAAATAACATAAAATAAAACTTAAAATAACGTGCCAAATCATTTACTCAACTATTCCAATTCTAGGAATAGATCCATATATAAATGTGATTTTTATATGAATGTTTGCTAAAGAAAAAACTTGAATATACCCTCAATATCAGAATATTTGAATAAGCTGTGACATTGTCATACTGTAGAATAGCGTACAGGGGAGAGAGAGACAGAGACAGATGGACGGACAGACAGGCTGACATGGGGAAATTCCTTGAATATTATTAACTGCAAGTTGTAGAAAAATGCAAATAGGCAAATCTTGTATTTACATAATACAGTTGCAAACACAGAAACAAAAGGTAGAAAAAGGATTGTCAGAGATGCTACCACACTCTTGTTGTTGTTAGGTGCCTTCCAGTCGGTATCCAACACATAGCGACCCTCATAGGGTTTTCAATGGCTGTTTCGGGATTGCCTTGGGAGTGGATTGCCAGGCCCTTCTCCCATTTTTGTGGTGCTGGGAATTGAACGAGACCTCAGAGACTGCAGTGCAGTGCTCTACCCACTGAGCTAAATCCCAGCCCACCACACTTTTGACCAGGGCATTCTGTAGGGAAGGGAGCAGAAGGAGGGAGACTTGAAAGGGGGCTTGCAGGTCTGCTTGGTACCTCTGTACTTAAATTGTCATAAACAGTTATTGCTGTATTTCTCATGTAGAAAAAAATAAAGACTTCTGGTCTTTGTTTGCTATGGCTTTCATAAAAAAATAAAAATAAAAAATAACACAGATTATGTGACTTAACATCAGGAGTAAGCCCGGCACAGTGGCTCATGCCTGTAATTCCAGCCACTCAGGAGGTGGAGGCAGGAGGCTAGCAAGTTCAAGACCAGAGGCAGTCTGTGTAATTTAGTGAGACCCTGTCTCAAAATAAAAAGTAAAAAAATGGACTAGGGGTTCAGCTCAGTGGTACAGCACTTGCAAAGCATGCAGGCATGAGGCCCTGAGTTCAACCCTATAGTCCTGCCAAAATAAATAAATAAGTCAGGAACATATTTGCACATAGTTCAAGGCTTGAATCAAGGTATCCACAGGGATAGCTTCCTGTGATGCCTCTTTTTTTGGCTTGCAGAGCCTCCTCCTGCTGTGTCCTTACGTGGCCTTTCTACCAGTCCTCTTGGATTATGGTCCTACCGTTCTGACTTGGTTTAACCTTAGCCACCTCTTTAAAGGTTCCCTCTCAGTATAGTCACATTCTAAGGTACTAGAGGTTAAGACTTCAACATAGGACTTTTAAAGGGATACAGGGTCATCTATGACACACATACCCCAAGAGAGTATTCCCCACTGTAGGAATGGCATGTGTCACGGCAGGAAGAGGTCAAACTGTGTGCAAGTCCCACACTGCAGGAAGTTGACTGAGCAAGAAAAAGAGGCAAAGGGAAGAGGAAGCAGTAAGCTGGTCACGAAGCCTTAGCCACCTAGCCCTCTGCCCCCAAGAAATTCTGCACTGTGTGGATGAACCAATGACACACATTTTTAAGGAGCATTTTATATATTTGGTCAGTTATGTGAATAACGGACCATTACTAACCAGCTGCCCTCCCCTCTGGGCCTCAGTTTGCCCCGAATAAGAGAAAAACAGATGTTATGTAGAAAATCTGTGGGTCTTTGTACTCCTGACCAGGCCAGTCTGCCACATCCTAACAAGCGTGTCATGCTTTGGTCCTCAAGACTGTGGCATGGGAGTCCCATGGGTGGCTGAGATATGCCCACTAACTTAGGGCAGGAGTGGGCAAGCTCACAGCTCCTGAAGGTGCTGAGGGGGACAGAGCACCCTGCAGCCCACGCTCCCCCACGGGGCTCTGCAGCTCTCCTTGACCAGGTGAGGGTTCACGTGCCCACCTGTCTCACTACGCCATGAGGGTACCACTGGGCGGTGCCAGCATCCGTGCCCATATTTGGCCTGAGGAAGTGCATATTTGCAAGCCCTCCCATGAGAACACTTAGTGATTCATTCACTAAGTCCTGAGTCCCTTCTGTCCCAACCCACACACTGCCGGTGCCTGCCCCTGCCGGCCCCTCCGCCTCCTCCATCTGAGGCAGCGCTGCCCCTTCAGGAGCCACCCTGCGCACTACCCCTGCCCTGCCTGCACCCTCACCCTCTTCAGCTCTACCTAATCCTTCCTGTCAGCATTTAAATGAGTCTCTCAAGCTTTGAAAAACTAAAAAAAACTGTAAACAGTCCTCCCTCCATCTCACGTTCAGCTCTTGACTGCTTTCTCCCCGCACTCCGCCCTTCTCTGGAGAGTCGCTGCCTCTCCCACTAGTTGACAAAGAGCAGGGAGTCCACCACACCCTGTCCCTCAAGCTGGGGGAGAACCACTCAGCTCTGTCACCAGCCATGGGGCAGCATTCTGAGGCTGAGGCCACGTCAGCCCCACCACAAGATCCTCCCACAGCTCCAGCACCTCTGTCAGTCAGAGTCAAAGGCTGGCTAATGAGCCCTCTATAGACTCATGTCCTTGGCGAGGTATTCCCCTGGCCATGTTCCTCCCCAGCACAGGCCAGGCACAATGTTGTTGTTGTTGTTGTTGTTGTTAGGTACTGTCGCGTCAGTATCTGACTCATAGTGACCCTGATAGGGTTTTCAATGGCTGACTGTTCCGGGATTTCCTTGGGAGTGGATTGCCAGGTCCTTCTCCCATTTTTGTGGTGCTGGGAATTGAACTTGGGACCTCAGAGACTGCAGCACAGCGCTCTACCAACTGAGCTAAATCCTAGCCCAGGACAATGTAGGTGCTCAATAAATGTCTGCTAAGTGACTAAAGGCTGACAACAAGGTCCGTACTAGGCTATCGAGATGAAAATATTTATTGTGGGCTTAGCACCTGGCACGGCTAAGTCTCTTCTATGTATTGATTCCTTTAATTCACACAGTCATCTATGAGGTAATTATGGTAGTATTATTGCATTATGGTAGTATTATTGCCATCTTCTAGATGAGGTGACGGAACCCCACAATGGCAAAGTCAGCTGCCACAGTTTCACAGCGAATAAGGAGCAGAGCCAGGATTTGAACTGAGGCCTGCCCTAGAATGCAGGCCATTACCACTACGCCACCCTTCCTCTCAGTTCCAGTGTCACTGTTAAACCTCTCTTCTATGAGAAACCAGGAGTGACCCTGCCCTCAGGAAGGTTCCCGTCTAAATGATGCATGTAGCATGTCCCCAAACAGACCAGGCCAGGTACCAATCCTGCACAAAAGCCAACAAAGGAGTCAGACCTGCCGATTATGACCGTTTACATGCCAACCGCCCCACGTGGGTGCTCGCTGGGTTCACAATGACTTGGACTCTACCCACTGTCTGTGCAAACACGAGTGCACACTCAGCACCCACCCACGATATGAGGAAGACAGCGTTACCTTCATTGCCTGGGCGAGCAAGGTTAAGACTCACCTGAAAGTCACATAGCTCCTAAGGGGCTTTGAGACCAGATATTTCTGATTCCAAATCCCATCCTCAAATGAATGTTAATATGCACAATTGAGAATAAACACTTAAAATAAAAAACACCTGGCGCCCGGCCCGGTGGCGCACACCTGTAATCCCAGCGGCTCAGGAGGCGGAGGCAGGAGGATCACAAATTCGAGACCAAGGGCAGTCTGTGTAACTTAGCGAGACCCTGTCTCAAAAAGTAGAAAAATGGGCTGAGGGTGCAGCTCAGTGGTCCAGCACTTGCAAAGCATGCAGGTGCGGGGCCATAGGTTCAACCCCCAGTACTGCAAAAAAATAAAATTAAATAAATAACACCTCAAATCCCATCCTCTTTCTTAGCCTCAAACTGCCTTCCCAGGATAGGAGTTTAAGGAGCCTTTCTGTGGAAAAGCCACACCGGCTACCTTTCAGGAGCCCACTCACCATTCCAGCACTCACACCACAGCTTCTGACTTGGAGCAAATCCCCATCTTCAATCTAACCCCACCACCAGAGAAGAGAACGTGGCTGGATTACCTCCTACAAACCATTATCAGACTCTGGTCCCCTTGAATTACATGTGCTAGATCTCTTACCATTCCCCTGGCAACACTCTGATCAATGGGAAATACACTTTGCAATAAATAGTGCGGTGTGGTCTAACATGAGAGCGATTAAACATATGTTCCCATGGCGCACTTGAAACGAGGCTGGCCCAAACTGAAATATGCTGTTAGTATAAAATTCATGCTGGAGTTCAAAAATTTAGTATGCAAAGAAAAACAAAACTATCTCATTAACATTTTTTTTGTGTAGTGGTGCTGGGGATTGAACCCAGGGCTTTGCACATGCTAAGTATGCACTTTACCAATGAACTACACCTCCAACCATTACTTTTACAATGATTACTTGTTGAAATGACCACATTTTGGGTCTATTAAATAAACTGTATCACTGAAATTAATTTCACCTGTTCTGTTTGCTTTTTATTATGTGGCTTATAGAAAATTTAAACTTACCTAAGAGGCTCATCCACATGTTGTTGTTGTTGTTGTTGTTGTTGTTGTTGTTGTTGTTGTTGTTGTCGTCATTCGGTGCCACGGGTTGGGTCAGGTTCATAGCAACCCAATGTACAACAGAATGAAACATTTCCTGACTCTGTGCCAGGCACACAATCTTTTTTATGTTTAAGCCCATTGTTGCAGTCACTGTGTCAATCCATCTAGTTGAGGGTCTTCCTTTTCTTCATTGACCCGCCACTCTCCCAAACATGAAGTCCTTCTCCAAGAATTGGGCCTTCCTGACAACATGTCCAAAATATTTAAGATTCAGCCAAGCCATCCTTGCTGCCAAGGAGCACCCTGGTTGCACTTCTTCTAGGATGGATCTGTTGGTTCTTTTCGCAGTCCATGGTATGTTCAATATTTGCTTCCAGCACCATAATTCAAAAGCATCAATTCTTCTCCTGTCTCCTTTATTCACTGTCCAGCTTTCACAAGCATATGATGCAACTGAAAATACCATGGCATGAATCAGGCCCACCTTCGTCTTCAATGTGACATCTTTACATTTCAGCACTATGAAGAGGTCTTTTGCAACGGCTTTTCCCAGTGCGATGCGTCTTTTGATTTCCTGACTGCTGCTTCCGTGGCTCACAATATATTTCTGCTGGGCAGCACTTCTCTAATTGACAAATCCTGACGCTGTGGTGTCAGGTGAATCTGCTAGCGGAGCAGTAAAACGTAATGGGTAACAAGATGCAGTGGTGTGGAGAAGAGGGCTTTGACAGGCTGCAGGTGGGGGATGTTGGTGAAATTACCCAGCGGAGAGTATGTGAGGCTTTCCCACCATGAGTCCCGAGGTGGAGAGCATTAAGAGCGCCACATGCACGTAGTCCTGTGAGAGCAAGCCCCCATCCTTGTGGCATCCGTGGAGAGGGTGAACATCGCAAATGCACGGGAGGCCTGCTTAGAACTCTGCCCACTGCATTGCCACTGCTCACACTGCACTCGGTTGTCAGGTTGTAGCCTTTGACAGTGTGTTTTTGATCCCCTTATTCCCCAGGAGGATGCAGATGTGGAATGGAAATTTGCCCGAGCAAAACTCTGGCTGTCTTACTTTGATGAAGGAAGAACTCTACCTGCTCCTTTTAATCTAGTGCCAAGTCCTAAATCATTTTATTATCTCATAATGAGAATCAAGATGTGCCTCATAAAACTCTGTAAATCTAAGGCCAAAAGCTGTGAAAATGACCTTGAAATGGGCATGCTGAACTCCAAATTCAGGGTAGGTGGCATCTGCTTTATAGGACTAGGAAAGGCGACGGGGGCGGGGGGGGGGGAATGATTGGGAGGACAGCACCTGGTACCAGCAGAGCCAGTTGCTCAGTGAGACCTGAGTTTTTTTCCCAGAATCCACTGGGCCCATCCACAGGGCCCCAGCTAGGGGAGGCTGGCTGTGATTTCTTAGACAGGGGTACAGCTGGGGACTCAGCAGGCTGCCCACTGCCTGGCTGAGCCCTGACCCCAGAGCGGGGGAGTTCCTTAGTGGGCTTGAAAGTGGGATGGCGTTTTCCAGAAAGTAATGGATGACGTTTTCCAGAAAGTATCTGGAGAATGACCTCTGCGAAGCAGCTTCCCTGCCCACTCTTTCCCCTTCCTGCAGGTTCCCAACGTTTATTAGCATTGCAGAACCTCTGAGGGGTCCCCTCAGGAAAGACACCCACATGGCTCAGTGCTCTGCAAAGCACGTGGACCAGACAACATTCTGTAACGTTCAGGAACATCCTACAGAACTCCAGTTCCCCAAAGAATGTAGGAAGCCAAGCAGCCGGCAGGAAGTCAGCTTCTAGAAAGTCCCCTACAGAGCCAGTCCCCCATGTGGATGGTTTTCATTTAAGGCTTACCGTATGTGTATGTACATTGGGTTTTGTTTTGTCTTCCAGAAGACGCGCTACCAGGCTGGCATGAGGAATTCTGAAAACCTGACAGCAAATAACACGTTCAGCAAGCCCACCAGATACCAGGTAACCTCCCCTTTCCCAAGCGTCAGCTGGAGGAGATGCCACTAAGACATGGATTTAGTCACGTGACTGTGCCATTCCCCAGAACGTAGCTCCCTTCCTTCCTTCACCAAACACATAGGCCACATGCCAGGCTCTGAGCCACATACCGAGGACACAGACATGGTTCCTAGCTTCGTGGCTTCTCCAGGGCAGGGAGGGGAAGAGACAAAGGACAAGTAACACACAGATAAAGAGATGACATCAAATTGCTACAAGAGCCATGAAGACCAGAACAGGCTTCAAAACCAGAGGAAAACAGGGGCCCCTGCTTGAGAGGAGATCTCCACAGAGAGAGCAGCTGGGCAAAACCTCACTGGTGAGAAGGGAGCAGCCACTGGGGGCCTTCCGGACAGAGGGGGCGCATCCTCCAAGGTCCTGAGCAGCTGGAGGGGAGAGCAGAGGGAGGTGAGTCACAAGGAAGGCAGAACCCCAACCATGTCAGGTTCTTAGTCCTCTGAGAAAGTCCAGGGGGAAGGTAACCTTGCAGGGAAGGGAAGATGGTAAAATTGTATTTATGCTTCAGTGACAGGAAATAGGAGACAGGGAGGAGGATGTGCCTGTCAGTCAGGTCCCAAGGCTGGTGGTTTCCACTGGGATGTGAACAGGGAAATGCAGAAAAGCTCACAGATCCAGTGTATGTTCTGGACATAGAGCCATCTGCCGGGCTGGGCACCAGGGAGTGAGCAGCAGTTCCCAGCATGACTCCCAGGTATATCAAAAGCAACCAGGTAGACAGTGGGGTCCCCAGGGAGCACCCACCCTTACCCTGCCAAGTCTGTTGTTAGAAAAGGCCCTTCTGTGCTTCCACTCCCTCCATTGCTTCTGGAAATGAGCGCCAAATCTCTGTCTCGGGTTGAACCTGCTGCTGAGCGAGTGATAAATAATAACTACAGGTTATCGATGACGGAAGTGCAAGCCATTCTCTTCCTGCCTTCCACTTCTCTACAGTCAGCAGGTTTAGCCAGGCTGATCATTTTTCTTATCAGGTATAAATTTGGAATTGTCCGAAGCATCCTTTGGGCAGGGGTCAGGAAGTGAGCGTGCCTACAGCCACCTTCCTACAGGGAGCAATTACAGGCTTAGCATCTTCCAGACACTGGGCTCTAATTGAATCTCTTCGTCCATATTTTAGAAGCCAGCTGTGCAGTGAGGAGGATTTAATTGTACAATTAAGAAACAGCTCATCCCTCAAAGCACTTACAGTTTTATCAGATGACACAGGCTAAAAATTGGCAATAGGCACATCTTGTATTTAATCGTGTAAATCTTGTATTTAATCGTGCACAAAATTGGGACTGCCCAGTCTGATCTGCTTTGAGTTATTTTACAAGCCAAAATCCTTTGGTCAGTGGAAGGATTTTTGCTTCTCAGCGTCTCAGACAGAAGTATAGATTATCTTTGTCACAGAAGAGAGAGAAAATCCTAATGGGTTAAGGCCAAATCTCTCCTGGTTTTGAGCAGAATCAGCTACTGAGCTAAAGGAAGGCTGATTCTGTGTGAATGTCCTGTGCCCGGAACGAATCCTTTCTGAACAGACGTTTTCAAAATCAGTCTCAGAGCAATCCTATTTCGGTCCTCTGTCATCAGCGGTTGAATTCCTCCTGCCTTAAATCTCCCAAGATCTTTCTGCTGTGATTACAGGGATTGGTTGGTTTGCAGCTTCAGGCTACTGATGACCTTGAACAGCTTCACTCACCTTGTATTTCTGTGACTCTGTGGAGAAGAGCCCGAGGCTACTCATTCAAATAGTCAGCATGGAAAAGAAGAAAGAAAAGCTCAGTCCAGGCATCAGAGGGAAAGGGTTGAGGGGCCGCCATGGAGCCGCGAGCACCTGGAGTTTGCACTTGGGCACTTTGCCAGACCCTGCACTCTGTGTCTTGGTGTCTTTCGGAGCCATTGTCACCTGCTCATACCTGCTTGAGATGGCCCTAAGGGTCAGCTGGGAGCAGGCTAGACCCTCGTGCAGATATAGCCTTACCACATTCCTGGGGGAGAGGTGCTATCATTCACCCCATTTTACAGAGGAGGGACTGATGCTCTGTGGCTGAGGCCACACGGCTGGTTGGACTGCAATCCCGCTGACTCAGAAGGGCACCTCTCTCTTACCACACCACACTGCCCTGCCGCCTGCCTACCATCCCTTTCATGGTGCTGCCCAGACCTTCCTCAGACCCTTTCTTGCCTGAGTTCGATGGTCCCTAGAGTGAGATCTGTCATGGCCTGAAAGCCTGAGGAGATAAGGGACAGGAAGAGACCCGTGTGCCCCTTGGCCATCACTGGCGGCACAGCAGCAGGCAAAGCCAAAGGATGGATTTGGGCAGGGTTCTGCCAGGGGCTCACCTGTTTCCTTGGGTCTACTAGGGGCCTCCTGGGTTGTATGCCTCCATCCCAAAGCAGCTTCCAGATGTGCAGAGAACACGAGGAGCCCAGTCCACCTCCTCTGCCTTATTCTTCAGGCTGTCCCCTGGAACTGCCATCTCACTGAGTGCACCCTCTGTCAGCCTCTCACACTGTCATGGTTCTGAGAAGCCCTGTAGCATTTGCAAGGAGACAAAGTCTTGTCCTTTGGGCACATTGAGTTAGGGAGCTTGCTTCCTTCTTGTCCATTCATTAGATCTTCATGATGTTTAGTTTTGTCAGTGGTTATTTTAAGATTGCTGATCCTTCGACTTTGTGGAGCCCTTTGTTGTAAGGGAAGGCAGTCCCTGTGGATTTCAGTGGCTGCCTGTGCTTTGCTTTTCTTAGGCTCCAGGGATTCTGACTTGTATTTTAACACTAGTTTCTTGTTTTTGCAATGTCTCTGTGAACATGAGACCAAATAACAGAACAAAACCATAATATTGGTGAGATGGTCAAAGTGTGCCTCCTCTCAAAGTTCCCTTGCGGCCTGTTCTTAGATCCAATGTGTTCATTTCCTGGGGGTACAGACCTTATGTATCTATTCTCTGAGAGGTGCATTTCTTCATGGACAAGGCAAACAAGCCACATCCCAGAAAACTGTAGAATCCAAGTACAGTCCACCGTTCAAATAACCCCTGATCTTTATGTTGCACTCCCTTCCCCAAAACCCAGTGGGGAGTCCTCTTTTGCACCTTGTAGATGGCCTCTGCTGTAGAGATCAAAGCTGATAGAACAGACAACTTTTTAGCCCTGGATTCTCCTATTCTGTTGCCCAATAAGCCCCAGTCTAACACATGGCTTGGCCTGGGGCTTTGTCTCAACTTCAGAAAAGGGATAAATTCAAGATGGTTTGGGGGATGAGACACTTTACTAACTGGCTCCCATTAGTCAGAGGGGGTTTGTGCTGCTTCTGGGTACCAAGTCTTTTTTTTTTTTTTTTTTCTGTACTGGGGGTTGAACCCAGGGCCTTGTGCTTTTTTGCTCTGCAAGCGCTGGACCACTGAGTTGCACCCCCGGCCCATTTTTTTACGTTTTGAGACAGGGTCTCATGGTAAGGTTATATCCGTTCTGCCCATTCTTTTCCAAATGTCCCTCAGTTTCTCTGTTCCTATGTGGCAACATGGCTTCTGTCTGGATCCTCCATCACTGACCATCTTAACCTATGGTATGTGTTCTCTTCCTTGTCTGTGTCCTTAGCCGCCCCAGCTGCAGAGAGAGCAGTGTCTCTCCTGCGTTCCCCTCCACCCCCAGCACCCAGAGGCCACCTGCTCCCTCAGAGTCTGGACTGTGGGAACTGTGTGCTTCCTTCCCTGGATTTGGGTCTCTGTGTGACAGCCATTGCTGCCCATTGTGCACCTCATTTGCATCCACTTGAGCCGTCTTCTTCCTGAGTAAGACTGCGAAGTATACTCCTCTCCAATGCTTGCTAACTGCATGGGGGCTGAGGCAGGAGAATTGCCACCTGTTGGGACGTACTAACTTAGGGAAAGGTCATCTTCATGATGTGAAAGTACTCTGGGTGAGATAGTGAGGAGAGATTTCAGAGTCACCACAAAGGGACACACTTTCCCCCACATAGTAAAGAGAGGAAGCTGTGGATGTCTGTCTTCCCTGTTGTTATTGTTAGGTGCCGTCAAGTTGAGTCCAACTCATAGCAACCCTCATAGGGTTTTCAATGGCTGACTATTTTGGGATTGCCTTGGGAGTGGGTTGCCACGTCCTTCTCTCATTTTGCAGTGCTGGGAATCGAACTCAGGACCTTAGAGACTGCAGCATAGCGCTCTACCAACTGAGCTAAATCCCAGCCCCTGTCTTCCCTAAAAATAGATATTCTCTGTGGCATCCATATCAAATAGAACTCTGGGGCACTTTCCAACCATTTTAGACTTTCTGGTAACAATACCAGCATCTTGCTCTTGCAAATGCCAAGTTGTCTAACATCCCCATACCAGGGGGTCCCCAGGAGGACACACAGTCTCTAAGGACAGTAGGTGGTCAGATTACTCCCCCAGAACATCTCTGTCAACATGGCAGTAACTTGGGAGTGTGGAGGGTCAAAGGGACCCTGCACGTCTGTGGCACCCATCTGGCTCTGCTTTCACACAAAGCCTCGATTATCCTAAAATGTCTTGAGGACTTAAAAGGAAACCTTGGCTTTTGTATCCTTTGAACCCCAGGTCTGCTGAAACTCCACTTAGTTTGGGCATGCCAGTGCCCAAGAATGGGCCATGAGTGTTCGTGCCAATGCCGTGTCGGTGACCCTTTTCCCCAGTGAGTAACCACTGGATGAGGCCACCTGTCCTTTGAAGCCTAGTGAGGCTCAGGCCTGCAAACAAATACTTGGGCCAGGCGCAGTGGCACATGCCTGTAATCCCAGCGTCTTGGGAGGCAGAGGCAGGAGGATCGCAAATTCGAGACCAGAGGCAGTCTGCATACCTTAGTGAGACCCTGTCTCAAAAAGTAAAAAAAATGGGCTGAGGGTGCAGCTCAGTGGTCCAGCACTTGCAGAGCATAAAAGCCGGAGACCCTGGGTTCAGCTCCCAGTACGGCAAAAAAAAAAAAAAAAAAAAAAAGACTTGGTACCCAGAAGCAGCACAAACCCCCTCTGACTAATGGGAGCCAAGTAAAGTAAATAAGTAAAGTGTCTCATTCCCAAAACCATCTTGAATTTATCCCTTTTCTGAAGTTGAGACAAAGCCCCAGCTTTCCTTTTGATTTTGGCTGAATACTAGGCCTGCCACTTTCCACCTGCGTGACCTTGGAGAAGTCACCTCACTCTTTGAGCCTTGGTATCCTCATCTGTAAGTGGTGACAACTCTCATCTCCACTGAGTTTCTGAGAAAAATCACTGACATCATTTTTGTAAAGGAGACTAACAAAAAGCTGGGTATCGTGGCGCACACCTGTAATCCCAGTAACTCAGGAGGCACAGGCAGGAGGGTCGCAGGTTCGAGACCAGAGGCAGCCTGCATGACTTATCAACACCCTGTGTCAACATAAAAAGGAAAAACTGGGCTGGGGGTGTGGTTTAGTGGTGGAGCACTTGCAAAGCATGCATAAGGCCCTGAGTTCAACATTCCAGTACCACAAAAGAGAAAGAGAGAAGACAGACAGACAGACATAACCCTGGACTGTAGGAAGCACTCAATATGCTTTTCTCTTTGTTTCTTCTCATTCTTCCTCCCTTCCTCTCATCCTTCTTCACTGAAGGAGGCATGTGAGCAGGTTCTCATCTGTCCAAAATAAATGGAGCTGTTGTTAGATGCCATCCAGTCGGGTCTGACTCATAGAAACCATACATACAACAGAACAAAACAGTCTCCGATTCTGTGCCAGGCACATGGTATTTTTTATGCTTAGGCACATGGTATTTTTTATGCTTAAGCCCATGGTTGCAGCCACTATCAATCCATCTAGTTGCAGGTCTTCCTTTTTTTTTTTTTTTTTTTTTTGTTGACCCACCACTCTCCTAAACATGATGTCTTTCTCCAGGGATTGGGCCCTCCTGACACATGTCCAAAATACATAAGACACAGTCTAGCCATCCTTGCTCCCAAGGAGCCCTCTGGTTGTACTTCCTCTAGGACAGATTTGTTGGTTCATTTGGCAGCCCTTGGTATATTCAATATGCATCTCCAGCACCATAATTCAAAAGCATCAATTCTTCTCCTGTCTCCCTTATTCACTGTCCAGGTTCCATAAGACTATGATGTGACTGAAAATACCATGGCCTGAGTCAGGCACACCTTTGTCTTCAATGTGACATCTTTACTTTTCAGCACTTTAATGAGGTCTTTTGTAACAGAGGGGCATATGTTGTAATAATAGTAAACAAAGCCCATGGAATATTTTTAAACAATGTACTTAATCTTGTTGCACTGGGACACAGAGCACAGTGAGCAGGAAGGACAGCAACTGCCATGTCCATGAAAGGATTCCACTCAACACCACATCCCTTCCAGGCTCTGCCTTATCAAAGGCTATTGCACTGATGGATCCAGAAACCGAGCAACCTTTCATTCTTGAAGTCAGCCTGAAAACGACAGCGAACTTTAACTAGATCCCTGTCGCTTGGGTCAGCCTGAAAATGTGCAGATACCGCTTCTGAATTGCCTACTCAGTGAGAATGATAGCCACTTAGGTAGCTGCAACGTTTTTCTGTGAGAACTGATTGAGGGCATTTTTGTTTTGGTTTTTCCAATTCAAAATGCAAACTGCATCCTTGAGTCTAAGGGAAGGTACCTGTTCTTATAATGTAGATAACCCACTTCATTGGCCAGAAGAAAGGCCCTGAGAAGCCCAGCACTGCAGTTTAACCACTGATAAGCTAAGACCCAAGCTCCCTGAGGAGCTAATGAGCTGTTCCCACAACCCCCACCACAGAGCCAGGAGGACACAGGCTGAGGGCAGAGGAGGAGTGCGCAGGCGTGAACAAGCTGTTCCGGGTCATGGCAGGAGAGAGCCTGGGCCCCGGACAGGCGCCGTCTTCAAATCACAGTCTGGAGGATGTTGCCCGGGCAAGGTCTTCCCCATCAAAGGCACACAGAGAACCATGCGCTGGTGACCCAAGCGAGGCGAACCCTCCAGCTTTCTGCACCCGGTTCACTTCCTCTTCACTTACCAGAAGCTTTTCTAGCGCCACTGTAGTCAGGGAGAACGTAGCAACCTGCATAAGGTTACACAGCAAAGCGGGTGACAGAAGTCAGGTCCCTCCAGGCTTCTTCAGTGTAGAAAATGCTGCCTCTGTCCCCTCAGTCCTAGGTGTGGGCAGGTGCATAGGCCACAGGATAGAAGGACAGAGGAGCAGAGAAATCCCTCCTCCTTCCCATGCTGCTCATCTCTCACAAGAGTCAGAAGTCTCAGCTTCCAGAATATTTTTAAATCCTGTGATTTCACACGAGCCCTGGAACAACTAGCTGGCAAAATCCAAAGTTCACCTCCCGCAGTCTTTCTTACACTCGGCTCTATTCTTGGTGCCTCTTAAGTATTTGTTCATGCCTCATTTGCTTAGAGTACAGAATGTGCGTGCTGCATGGAAGGCCAGGCCCAAACCCCTCTCGCCCAGTGAGATGGGCAGTGCAGTCAGGTCTGCAGGAGCCTCTCCCCCACACCCCCAGAGGCTCAGCCAGGACTGCAGCTACCTGTGGGGGCATTTTCCAAGGTCCAGTGGACTTAGCCTGGCCCTGACTTCTGCACCAAGCCAGTTTCCTCTCATGAATGGCACACCTCTCTGTCACCTCCGAGGGATGCAGTTCCCTGGGCTGATCTGCTAAGATTTCCCCAACATGCCCTTCTTGGCATAGACCTGAGGTCCAGGAAAGAGGACATGACTGGTCAGGGTGGACGCAGGCCTGGAGGGGCCTCATCCTCACGCAGTGTGCTGCGAGACGCTTAGCCCGCTCAGTCTCCTTGGCCCAGCCTCCTGCCGTTGGGAAGCGTCTCATTCACAGCTGAGGGGCAAGCAGACACTGAATCCTGGGAGGCAAGGAGGTTAAACAGACAGAGGCTGGCCAGGTGCCCCCGCAGGCCGGGCACCCCTCTAGAGGGGGGCGCCAACATGGGCGGGTCCCATGCTGACTCCTGAGTGCTGTGGGGAAGGAGGCCTCGTGCAACACTGTGGAGGCTACCTCTGTGCTGGGCCGGGCATGTTGTTGCTGTTGTTAGGTGCCGTCGAGTCATGTCCAACTCACAGCTACCCTCACAGGGTTTTCAATGGCTGACTGTTTTGGGATTGCCTTGGGAGTGGATTGCCAGGCCCTTCTCCCATTTTTGCGGTGCTGGGAATCAAACTCGGGACCTCAGAGACTGCAGAGCGGCGCTCTACCCACTGAGCTAAATCCCAGCCCGGGCTGGGCATATCTGAGCGCTTTCTCGCTTCCCATTTCAGAAAATCATGAAACGGCTCATAAAAAGATACGTCCTGAAGGCCCAGGTGGACAGAGAAAATGATGAAGTCAATGAAGGTAAGCAGGGGCCCTAAAACAACGTTAAGTTATGCAGGTTAGAAGCCAGGCATGGGCCTCCCAGGCTGAAATCATGGTGTGGTGGGGTGCCATGCTCCTTTCTGGAGCTCAGGGAGGAAGGGTCCCCTCACTTGTTCATGGTGAGCAGAATGCTTGTCCACGAGGGTGCAGGACCTAAGTCTCCACTTCCCTGCGGGTGCAGCTGGGGCTGCCCTGAGCCGAAAGCCAGAGGTCCCGGTGCAGCCTCTGCATGCAGCCCCGCCTCTAAGCGCCAGAGACAGAGGCGGACGCTTCATGGCCTCCTGCTGCCGCCTCCCCACCTGGCCTCCATCATCCCACCTCTCTGGCCCACACTTCCTGCTGCCTCCCCCACTTTAAAGCATTTAAGTGATTAGACTGGCTCCACCTGGACCATCCAGAACACTCACGTTTAAGGCCAGCTGATTAGCCCCCTCAGCTCCCGTTTGCCAGGTAACGTACAGTGTCCAAGGGGAGATCACCGCAGCAGGGTGTGGCCTGCGTGGAGGCAGGAGGCATTAGTCCACCTTCCACAGTAATGGCTCCCTCGAGGCGGCCTCAGGTCCCTTGAGTTCAGGGTGGCCCCACATCCCAGCACCTGCACCCCATTCTGTGGGTGCACAGAGGGGGCAGCCTGTACCCCATTCTCAGTCTGCCACTGCCTCAGTGCCAGCCAGCCCTGCCCCTTACTGTCTCAGTCGCAGTTCTCAGATCTGACCACCAGCGGTGTTTCTCTACATATCTCCCACCTCAGTACCAGTTACTAAACCTGCAGATCCCAGAGCTGATGAACTGCCCTATTCAGGGTGGGCCCAGGGAGGGGTCTGCATTTTGAATAATAGCACCAGGCCAGTCTCACGCATACTGGAGTTTTCCAACTGCATTATATTCTCTGGGTTATTTTCCAGTCTATTTTAAGCAGTTGCTCTTAAGTGTAAAGCAAATTATCTTATACCAAGTCATTAATCTTCATGAGACACTTAGGAAAAAAATCTGCTACCTGGAAACAGCCTCATCCATGACTGAAGATTCTAAGCCTGCCCCTTGCTTGGGCCACAGAGGCGACCAAAGAGCCTGGTCACTAAGTGACCCTTTGCTTCATCCTGGGGCATGCGGCACACAGCCTGACACTCAGCCACAACCAAACTGGCTCCAGAGTTAACACTGCTTGGGGGCTGAGAAGCTGCCGACCTCTCCTTGTGGCTCCTCATATAAGACTGGGGGTGCCATGCCAGCCCGCAGCAGTTCTATGACTGTGATTAACACGAATGCAACTGATGTAGTGGGTGGGGATATCCAGGTGTTAGGAACTTCAATAACCCCATGAAACTGCAGCTCAGTGCAGCCCCTGATGAAAAGGAAATGGGTATGTGTGCCTGGATCAAAATGGACCAAACTGGGCCTTTGGTTTCTCTGCACTTTGAGTGCGTAAAGCATACCTGGGAAATAGATGTAAATAACCTGTCCAAAGCAGGAGACTCCCACCTGAGGCAAGTGCAGTATCCATAGTGTCAGAAAGGACCTTTCATCTCCCTTCTGTGGTTAATAAAAAACTGCCACAGTCCAGATCCTTGCACTTCCAACCACATGGTTCACTGTGGAAACAAAAAATGAAAGTCCCCTCTTGCTGGTCCCTGGCAATAGGAAGAGGTGGTGGCAGGCATCAGTGAGGCCACGCTGTCTCTATGGGCTGGGCAGAGCTGCTTAGGCAACAGGCTCACTCCCAGGAGGCCGGCCAGCTCTGTGGCCACATCGAGTGCTGAGCCATCCTCTCAGGCATTTGACGTTTCTCTTTTCTGCACATATTTATAGAACAACATACAGCGTCATTTAAAATAAATGTTCCAGTTTATGGGGGTGCTGCTCCATCTTGAAATCTGCCTTCACTGGCTCTGAGCCCAACATGCTAACCATCATTACATGAAACAGGTGCTACACACCATTCCCAGCCTTGGTCTCAGCTCCTCCTTCAAACCCTGAAGGGGAAGCCTTCCAGCAGTGGGAGGAGGGGACGTAAATGGGTGAGTGAGTTCTTCGGTTGTAGGGAGCTGGGTGGTACTCAGCACAGCCACAGCTCCCGCTGCCCCAGGCGGCGGATACGCATGCCCAAGCGATGAGCCCCTTCTTCTCCTTGCTCATACTCAGCAAAACCTCATCCATCCTTGCAGGGGAGCTGAAGGAAATCAAGCAGGATATCTCCAGCCTGCGCTATGAGCTTCTCGAGGAGAAGTCCCAAGCCACGGGGGAGCTGGCAGACCTCATCCAGCAGCTCAGTGAGAAATTTGGAAAGAACTTAAACAAAGACCACCTGAGGGTGAACAAGGGCAAGGACATTTAGTGGCCTGATGGGCATCTGTGACTTCTACCAGCATTCCAAGGCCAGGCTGGCTGCCCTGGCTCCAGCCCACTCCTCCAGGACACAAGGGGACCCACTGCCTCCACCCCAGGCGCATCGCTGACATCTCCAGCCTGGGGCCTGCCTGGACCCAGAATTGTTGTGAAATGAGGCTGTTGGGTAAGAAAAGCTGCCCAAAGCTGAGGAGGAAAGTGCCACCCCACCCACGGGAGACCTTCAGTCACGCCTCAGTGAGATATGTCCCTGTGGCCACAGCAAGAAAAGGCCACGTTGGACGCACACGTGTGCCCTTCCACTGCACATGGCCCACAGCTCTGGCTGCATCCTGGGAAGTCAAATCTCCCATGAGCCCCTTCCTACCCCCGACCCCCTGCCACACACACACATCTAACCAGAACCGGAAGGTGACCTGTGATCTATTCTTAAGTGCCAGATGAGAACCCAGATAGCCTAATAGCAAAATAGTTCTATTTGTTTATAAAAAAAAAAAAAAGTTTAAAAATCCTAAATCAAAAATTGTACTGTAGGTAGTACTGTTTAGAGAAGAACAAAATCCAAATAATGTATTTTTACCTTTATTAAGATTATCTTGTATTTACTATTTTTACCTAAAATGGAAAGAAATAAAATTACCTCATAAAAGCCTGGGGAATCTCTGTGGATACGTCGCTGGGACCATCCTGTGCCATGCCTAGAGTTGGCCTTGGGAATGCTTAGACCAGCGATGCCTTGGAAGAGGGCACTAACCCCCAGAGGTCCCACAGCCAGGACCCTGGAGAGGTTATTGGCTCTGGCCTTCACACCAAACCCTGTTCCTCTCCCCAAACCTAGTGATCCCAGTGTCTCCAAGGTCAGAAAAGGAGAAATGAAATGATGAAGAAAGAGGACAGTTTTCTCCCAGAACACCTCTCCATCTCTCCTGCAGTGTGCAGGAGGGACGAGGGGGGTGCCAGGAATGGAGCCCCAGATCTACAGTCCTGAAGACAGAGTATGTGTGAGTAGGAAGAACAGCCACCAGAGGGCGCCCAGGCCCAAACAATGTCCTTTCTGAGAAGGTTAGAGAAGATGTCATTGGATTCCACAAGAGTCCATTGGTCCCAGGGAAACATTTGCTAGTAATGCTAGCTACAGTTATTGAGAACTTACAGGGTATTGACCACTATTCTCAGGGCTCTGCATGCACCAGGTCCCTGAATCTTCATAGCAACCCTGTGAGAGCAGCCGTGTAGGAGGGTCAGCGCCACAAATTCAAACACCTTGAAGATGCCCTGGAAGAGAAGAAGAAAAAGTTTATGTATATGTAGCCACACCCATATCCACACACCTATTTGTGTGCATGTGTGTATTATACATGTACACATGGTCCCAAACATGATGGTTGGACTTACTTTTTCAACTTTATGATAGTGTGAAAGCAACATGCATTTAGTAAAAACCACATTTTAAATTTTGAATTTTGACCTTTTGCTGGGCAATTGATATATCTTGAGATGCTGGGCACTGGCAGATGCTGGGGCTGGCAGCTCCCAGTCCACCACACAATTACAAGGTTAGACAACAAACAACGTACCAAGTTGCCAGCATTTTGCAATACAGATATTCTATAAAGTTACATAAGATAATCAATACTTTACTGTAAAATAGGCTTTGGATTAGATGACATTGCCCAACTGTAGGCTAATGTGAGAGTTCCAAGCACATTTAAGATAGATTAGGCTAAAGCTACGATGTTTGGAATGTTGCTGTTAGGTGCTGTCCAGTTGGCATCTGACTCATAGCCACCCTATGTACAACAAACGAAACACTATTGTCAGTGCTTCTCTCAGGGCTTCTCTGCTATTCATGGGTTTTCAATGGTGGATTTTTTTGGGGGAGTGGGTTGCTGGGTCGGTCTCCCAGGCCTACAGCACCTGGTGTTCCCAGGCAGTCTCCCATCCAAGTACTAACCAGGTCCAACCCTGCTTAGCTTCCGAGATCTGACGGCATGGGATGCCCCAGTGGTATGGTTGGCTGTAGGCGTTCAGGTTAAATGTATTAAATGCAGTTTTGACATCAGTATTTTCAATTTTCAATGGGTTTGGGGGACATAACCCCTCCCCATAAGTCAAGGAACATCTGTTGTGTATGTAGGGAGAGAGAGCCTACATTTCAAGATTTCCAATATTTCTTCAGTAGCCAAGGCTCGTCGCTTTGTTACAAGAAAACAGCAGATGAGATAAAGTAACAAATAGCAGTGTAGTTGGTCCCAGCATTGAGTGGGGCAGGGATGGGCTATGATCAGGCAGCCATGCCCTCCCTAAAGCAGGCTGCAGACACTCAGCCCACCAATTGTTGCTATAAGCCAACAGGCTATTTTACCAAGTCTTACCAGTTTCTTGGAGGAAACAGACATCGGTTGGGCCCCTGGGAGCTAAGATGGGCAACCAGAGATGTTGCTGAGACGAGTTGCTGAGACGAGGCTGCACACCTGGGCCTTCCCAGCCCCACCTGCACCATCACCCAATGCTCAAACGAGATGGAAAGACAGGCATCCCATAGGTTGCCCTGGCACACAGCATGAGCAGGCCACTTCACAGATGAAAACTCTGGTTCTCAACCTGGGGACAATGCAGGGAACAGGGATGGATTGCCAAGAACTTACAAATACAAAAGTGCACTTCGCATTGAGTGCTGGTGGTCTTCGTGATCGGCCATCTTGGAAAGGATACCTGCAGCTTTCCATACTCATCCAGGCCCCCAGAACATGCAGAAAATGAACTCATTCGCCAGACATTTACTCAGTCCCTGGCCAAGTACGGGGTATGGGCTGTGTGCATCCAGTAGGGCTCCTTCTCAAGCCCAGACTCTGAATAGAGAGAGTCTTCCTGCACGTGCAGGAAGAGCAATTGATTCGTGCAGTGGATACACAACCAACACTTCAGGATGATTTCCTTCCAGAGCTCTCATTTACCTTCATCAGAATGCTAATGAGCATATCTAAGATGTATGATGCGATTTCCCAATCTGCCTTCAGTCCATGGGAGGCAGTGGGCCACCTCATTTTCAAACTGTGTAGCTGGCACCCTTTTTCTAAGTCTCAATCTCCTCATATAGATAAAGGAAACTAATCTCACTAAGTAATTAAAAATGGGAGAAGAAAACTAGCAGTATCCAGCGGGCTTCCAATGCCACGTCTTGGAGGTGAAGGGAGTCCAGGAATGGAGTTGTGGCTGCCAGGTGGACGTGCGGAGGGTGTGGGAGGGACGGTCCTTGGGTGGAGTGCTGCTGGAGAGGCCTGGAACTGAGGGCTGGCAGAGCTCATCCGCCTGCAGCCTAGTAATTTTCCAAGCACTGACAACCTCCTTCACTTGCCCCATGTCCTTGGCCTGCACTGAATTAGCCAGGCAGGGGAAGCAGCTCCTGGAGAAACCAAACAGGGCAGGGAGGAGAAAGGCGAGAGAGGCGCTCAAGGACAGAGTAGGAGGTCAGGCACCACAGTGCACGCCTATAATCCCAGCTACTTGGAGGCTGAGGCAGGAGGATCGCCAGCGTGAAGCCAGAGGCAGCCTGCGTAACTTAGTGAGACCCTGGCTCAAAATGTAAAAATTTTAAAAAAGGGCTGGGGGTGCAGCATAGCAAAGGAGCACTTGCTTAGCACAAGGTGCTCTGGGTTCAACTCTCCATTGCTAACCAAAAAAAAGGGAGGAGAAAGGGCCCCCACCCCTCCCTAAAAAGTTCACAGAACTCTCCAAGTCACGCACACTTCTCAAGGCCCCTCCTGTCCTCTGCAGCTCTGCCGGCTTGTCATCATTCTGTCTTCGACTTTAATGTGCGCATTCAGTGTCGTTCCCCACCACCCAAGGGGAAGCTCCAGGAGGGAGTCAGGTCCTGTTCCCACTGGGTTCCAGCTCAGGGCCAAGGACTCGGCACTCAGTGAATCACTGCTGACCCCTGTGGACCCCAGGCAGCTGAAGTTCCTTTAGACAGCACCGCTGGGCCCTGAGAACCCCATGTGTTTGCAGAAAACTCACGCCACCCCTGCTGCACCTCTGCCCTGGTGTGGCTGTGCCCCGTTTCCCTTCTAGTCCCAGCCTGGAAGGAAGCTCACGTCCTCTCCCAGTGCTGCCCTGTTCACCATCTGAGGGACTCCAGAGTGGCAGCCCCTCACCAGGCCTCCGGGGAACCAGTGGTTAAGCAGCAAGCTCTTCAGTCACTTGTCACCTTCCAATGGCTCCTAATAAGACTTAACAAATCCCAGTGACACTTCCCAGGCAAAAACCTCCAATTAGCTCCGGGAGCTGTTACTAACAGACACACACGCCCGCACTTGAGGAAGCCTGGCGACTCCCCTGCCCATCGAAGGTTACGTCCCTCCCTCCCAGCAAATTCCAAGAAGCAGAATTGCCCAACCCACCCCAGGATGGAGGAGATTGCCTGACACCAGCCTCCCCCCATACCAGCTTCTGGAGCGGCAGCCAGGCCTGCGAAAGCTGCGGCTGGACACCGTCTTGAGGAGGCCAGGACACTTTCATAACAAGTGGCCTCGCAGACTGTCACTCCTTCAAGGGCTCATTAGTGCTGATGTGAAGCGCAGAGTCAGAGGGCGCCCGAGGCTGGCAGCTGCGAGGCTCTGATCTGCCCCCACAGCCAAGGCAGCCGCCTCCGTTCTGTTTATCCCGGCTCTTCCCTTCCTCCCTCGCAGGGTGCAAGTACCTGGGGGAGGCGTGGATATGAATGGACTCACACTGGTTAGCCAGGCATCGAAGCGGCCGCTTCCAACCTGGGCTCCCAGGCACAGCAGGCTCCTGAGAGGACCTCACCTCCCTGCCTGTGGGAAGGAGCTTGTTGGCTGGAGCCTCCTTGGAAACACCTGGCTTCTGACTGCTAGCCCCGGATTTCTGCCCTGCCTCCCCCAGCAAGCATCGAGGGCATTGTACCCCTTGGCTTCGGGGAAGGAATGACTCAGGAAGCAGGGGAAGATAAAAGAGTGGGAGCTCGGGTCTTTAGAGAAAGGAGGAGATTGAAGGAAGGATGCCAAAGTGGGGCAAAACAGTGATGAAGGAGCATTGCCCTCTCCCATACCCAGAAGTACTTTCCTCAGGCTGGGGCAGGAAACAAAGAGAAACCTTTCTTTTCTTTTCTTTTCTTTTCTTTTCTTTTTTTTTTTTTTCCCCAGTACTAGGGGGTTGAACTCAAGGCCTCCGCATGCTAGGCAAGTGCTCTGCTACTGAGTACAGCCTCAGCCCCTCAGCCCCTGTCCCTTTATGTTTTGTTTTGTTTTTTTTAATCTTGAGACAGGGTCTCACTAAATTGCACAGGTAGCCTCTGGCATTGAACCTGCAAACCCCTGCCTCAGCCTCTTCAGATCTTTGATTAACAGCAAAAGCTACCATGACCAGCAAAATGGAGGCTGTTCTTAAGTGCACAGAGGGCAACGTGGCTGGCAGAGAGGGCCTGATGGAAGAGGAGGACTCTGGCACCCCAGAAACCAGGACCTGGCTGGATCAGCACCCTGCACTGCCTGGCCCCACTGGAACAAGCTGAGCCTGGGACCAGCTGGGCCACCTCCTGGTGGCCCTCAGCCCTTGCCCTGTACCTTGGAGGAATGTGGGGGAGGGAGGGAGGGACCTCCCTGGAGCTGAGAGCATCCTCTCTTGAAGGTAACTTTAAAAGTGTTGAGAGTGTCTTGAAGGTAACTTTAGAAGGTCCTAAGAGTATCTGGCCTACAGCCATAGCCCCGTGGCATCTGATCCCGTCAGATCTTGGAAGCTAAGCAGGGTCGGACCTGATTAGTACTTGGATGGGAGACCACCTAGGAACACTAGGTGCTGTAGGCTTAGGAGATGGACCCAGCAACCCACTCCCAAAAATCAATCCACCACTGAAAACCCTATGAACAGCAGAGAAGCACTGACAATAGTGTTTCCCCTGTTGTATGTAGGGTCGCTATGAGTGGGATACCGACTTGACAGCACCTAACAACAACAAGAGTGTCTAGTCAGCAAAAACTAGGCCAAACAGAGCCCACTGTGCCATGACATGCATGCAGGGTCAACTACATCAGTGGACAAAGAGGCCCTTATATCTTGGGGGTGGCTGGCATGCAGAAGCTGCCTCCTGAGCCATGGACCCCGCACCACTCCATGTCAGTGGCCCCTTCCAGGCTGGGCAGGCAGGAAGGACATAGAGGAAATAGAAGGAAAAGAGAGCAACTTAAATATTCCAAAGAAAAATTTAAAAGGACATTTTGAGGTATCCACGGGCAAGTCCAGACACTGGTAGTATAGACAACGCTTCTAACTAATTGTGCCACTTTGATCCAGGGGTAAAACAGAGAGATGATAGGTCCAAAGGCCGGGGGAGAGATGAAAAGGGGAAGGGTGTGACGTGAACAGGCCACAGCTAGCTGTGAGCTGACCCCACTGCAGCCACCCAGAGGCTTTATTATGCCCTCGGGTGAGATCCAACTATAGCAACCCTATGCACATCAGGACAAAACACTCCTCGACACTGTGCCATGCACACAATCTTTTTATATTTGACCCCAGTGTTGTAGCCACATTATTTCTTCTCATTTTGAGTCATGCCACATCAGCAACAGGAGAACCCTGGGGTCTCTATTCCATTTCCATCATTAAGGTCAACTCTACTTTGAGGACATTTTCTATGGACTGGGATTTATCTCAGTTGGTAGAGCGCTGCTTGCAGTCTCAGAGGTCCTGAGTTCAATTCCCAGCACCGCAAAATGGGAGAAGGATGTGGCAACCCACCCCCAAGGCAATCCCAAAACAGTCAGCCATTGAAAACCCTATGAGGGTTGCTATGACAACGGCACCTAACAACAACAACAACTACTACTTTGAGGAGGCAACTCTTCCCTAGTCATCTTTTGAATGGCTTCCAACCTTGGGGGGGGTCATTTTCCAGCACTCTATTTGACAGTGCTTCTCTGCTATTCATAAGGTTTCCAATGGCTAATTGTTTCTGGAGTGGGCTGCCAGGTCTTTCTCCCTCGTCTACCTTAGGCTGGAAGTTCAGGTGAAACCTGTCCACCATGGGTGGGCCTGCTGGTATCTGGTGTCATAGCCTTCAGCATCACAGCAACATGAAAACTGCCAGCCAGGTGGGGGCCTCAGAGGCTTCGTTCCTCCAATATCCACAGCAGACCCAAGCAAGGCCAATCAATGTTTTGCCCTGAAGTTACTACAGAGATGTGGCCACTGGGTTGCTGAACAGAATGTGCAGATGAGTCACCAGTAGATGCCTCCCTGCCACACAGAGAGGGACAGTCTGCAGATGAAGCCGGAGGGCAAAGAGCAACAGGAGAGAGAGGAGGGGCCAGGAGGGGAAGGGAGGAGGAAGGGAGGACAGGGAGGAAGAGAGGTAGGGAAGACACAGCATCGTGTTGACCCTGAGAGGAGCCCACGGATGCCCTGCCCTGCTTCCCGCAGCTCTTCCTGACTCTTGGTGACCTCGTTAGGTTAGGTGCCGTCGAGTCGGGATCAGACTCATAGTGACCCTCTGTACAACAGGGGAAACACTATTGTCAGTGCTTCTCTGCTGTTCATAGGGTTTTCAATGGCAGATTGATTTTTGGGAGGGGGTTGCCAGGTCCTTCTCCCAAGCCTACAGCTTCTGGTGTTCCCAGGCGGTCTCCCATCCAGGTACTAACCAGGAGAATTCTTACTTCACTGCCAAATAAGTCCCCTTTTTATTCAAGCTAATTTGCATTGGGTTTCTGTCGTTTACCTCCTCTGAGTCCCAGTGAACGCAGAAATGACACCATAAGTCGTTTTCCCCACTCTTGCCCCGGTTCTGGTTTTGAGCTTCTATGGTTAAAGGAGCCAAGGCCAGAAACGGCCAGGACTGTTTTTCTTGAGGCCTGGGATGCTGAATGATGGGAAAGGGCTGGGTTAAATTGCTCAGGAGAGAATCGACAAGGCTTGGCAGGGCTGCTCTGGGGCCTGGGGGGCTGCAGTCCCCTTAGCACCAGGGAGAAGAGTCTTCTTGTTCTTCCCAGGCTCCAGCTTTGGAAAGTCCCAGAACTAACACCCTGGGCATTTCCATGGGGGACAGAGGCCCCAAAGAGGCATCTCTCAACTCCTGTGGTAGCAGCAAGAAATAGGGAGGCTAAGGGGGAGGCAGAGAGGTGGGATAGGGCTGCCTGTGTAGTGACCACCAATGTCACCCTCATTTGTGGGGTCACTCCTCAGAGACTCCAGAAATCACCAGCACACACTTTGAGGATGGCCAATTTCTGGCTGGTGAGGCTGCTGCTATAAATAGGAAATATATCGCCTTATTTTATAGGCACAGGCTGATGAAGTGGACCATTTGAGTTACATAAATACAATTCAATATTGGATTCTGGGGACTTCCGCTGCTTTCCATGAGCATCCATCATTGGAAGCAGCATGAGTCCCAGCAGCTGTGCCACTGACTCACAAGGTTTTTGGATGCCAGAGGGGACAGCAGTGACTGCCCAGACCTGAGCAGGAGAGGAAGTGGCTTTTTAGATCATTTCAATGGTAGAACAGAACAGAGCCCCAGGGTCTTGTGCTCAGCTCCCATCCATCACAGACTGGACACCAGCAAAACAGAGCCCTGGTGTCTTCCCAATCTACAGAACTAAATGAGATGGCCCCAAGCCAGGGAGCCCTGCTGAAGGTGGGCCGTCCATCTCAGAGCCAGGCTGGTTTTTTGGAGGCAGCTTCATGTAAAAACACTCACAGCATTATCACTGTCTGTCGCCAGCAGTGTAAACGGAATGCATATTGTGTGCTTCAGCAAAAGCCACAGGCATGTCATCTTACTATACTTCTCCTCCTGAGAAACTGAGATGTTCTTCTGCATCCTGGGACCCCTGAGGCTCTTTGTGCCCAAGCACCAGCTCAGAGGTGAGCGATTTCCTTCGTGCTGGGGCTGCCGGGAGAGAGTGGGAAAGATCAGTATTCCAGCCACTTGGCACAGACTTTCAGAGTTTCTCCAAAAGGGTAGAAATGCCACTTTCCTGATTCCTAAAGACCTTCCAGTCTGTCCTCCCTCTAGAAACATATGACATGAAAGATTCACCCTGAGCTGAAACACAAGGGATACTTTCTGGAAAAGGGAGTGAATAGTTCCAGACAAAAACAGACATGTGCGAGAGCAAGGGAATTGTCACTTGGAACCGAGCCTGGGTATACATCCTCCCACAGGGTCATAGGTCAACTCTCTCTGTTTTTGTTTTTGTTTTTGTTTTCTGTTTTTTTGTTTGTTGTTTTTTTGCAGTCCTAGGGATTTAACCCACGCCCTCACACGTGCGTTGCAAGTGTTCTACCACTGAGCTGCACCTGCAGCCCCACTGCCCCATTTTTACTTTTTATTTTGAGACAGGGTTTCACTAGATTATGCAAATTGCCTCTGGCCTTGGACTCAAAATCCTTTTGCCTCCACCTCCCAAGTTGCTGGGATTACAAGCCTGGGCCACCTGGCTTGCCATGCCATGCCATGAGCCATTCCTGGCTCATAGGTCAACTCTTACAGAGAGACTCAAAGTGCGCCCTATACCCACAGCATGTGGCTGACCCCTCCCTCAACCTCGGTGCTCCAGTCCTGAGCAAAGACAAGGAGGGGAGAATGGGACTGGACCCCAGCACACAAGTGCAAGGGAAGAGGTGGGTAGCGGGCCCCACGTGTGTTCTCTTCCTTTCTCTCCCAATGCTCCACTTGGTGCAGAGACCTGCAAGCAACCCAAGGAGGAATGGAAGAGATGTCAGTGGCTTCATCTTCATGATAGGCAGGAACTCCCACAGGCCTCCCTGGAGGTCACACCAGCAGCCAATAAGCAAGAGGCAACATCATGTCAAGGCTCTCTACTGCAAGGGAAAATCACATAGAAACTGCTGACCACCCAGGACTCAGTGTCTCCTTACAAGTTAGGGTCACCCAGGGTCTCCAACAATCACTAGCACTGAGCAGAGAAGCCTGGGCCTGGGTAGCCTCCCCCAAGTCATACCACAAGCCTCCAAGCACAGAAAATTGTGGGGTCATCAGTCCTGGGTCCCAGTTGAAAGACGTAGGCTATTATGGGACAGATGCTCCATTTCCATAAACACAAATGCTTGGCATGACTGCCATTCTGTTCTTTGAAGTGTTTTGATAACTTCACAAAAAAAGAAAGGAAAATACAGCTGTAGTGAACTGTTATGTCTATGGGCCCAAGGGTACATGCCTCCCAGTGCATGCCTCATGTCTGATGTAGTCCCTCCTGCATTGGCTCTAGGCTGGCCATGTGACTTGCTTTGGTCAATTGGGCCTTAGTAAGTACAGCAGAAGTAGTGGCTTGATAAGCAGGTGCCCACTAGGGCTGGTCTTGCCACAAGACAGCCACCATGTTGTAAAGAAGCTCAACTATACTACTGAATATGGAGAGGCCATGTGGAGAGATGCCGGCAGCCGTACCACTGTGGCATCTGATCCTGTCTGATCTCAGAAGCTAAGCACGGTTGGGCCTGGGACATGGATGGGAGACCACCTGGGAACACCAGGTGCTGTAGGCTTGGGAGAAGGACCTGGCAACCCATTCCCAAAAAAAAGCCAGCCATTGAAAACTCTATGAATAGCAAAGAAGCACTAACAATACTCTTTTGCCTGATGTATATAGGGTCTCTATGATTCAGACACAGATTCAACAACACCTAACAACAACAATGCCTGCAGCTGTAGCCCTGTGGCATCCGATCCCGTCAGATCTCCGAAGCTAAGCAGGGTTGGTCCTGGTTAGTATCTGGATGGGAGACCGCCTGCGAACACCAGAAGCTGTGGGCTTGGGAAAAGGACCTGGCAACCCCCTCTCAAAAATCAATCTGCCATTGAAAACCCTATGAACAGCAGAGAAGCACTGACAATAGTGTTTCCCCTGTTGTACAGAGGGTCGCTATGAGTCGGATACCAACTCGACGGCACCTAACAACAACAACAACAACAACAACAACATGTGGAGAGAAACCTCAGAGGACAAGAGGCCTCTTGCACTTTCCAGTGCAGCCAAACCCCCAGCTGAGGGCAGCCACAGGAGTAACTCAGCTCTACAGAACCAAAGAACCATCCAGCTGAGCCTTGTCAACCACAGGATCATGAGAAACAGTACAGTGTTGTTGCTTTAGATCATTAAGTTTTGAGGTGGTAGGTTATCCAAAAACAGATAACTAAAACAAAGGGGAGGAAGGATGGTCCAGGAACTCTTCATGCCATACTTAGCCTATCTATAGGAGAGTAAGCTCACTCATGCATCCCAAAAGAATGGTCTACTCCTAAGTCTTAATCCAGCACCTTAATCAATACTATCCAACAAACACAAATATCCAACAAATGTTATCAGGGTTCCCAACTTACCCAGGTCAGCTATGCTCCACTTAGAAATCCTGTCTCTAGACAACAACAGAACCTCCACCCTCCTCCCCAAAACAGCTTTGGTCATCTAACCAGAGGGCATAACTTTGTTGAGCAAGTTAAACTCAGCCAGTTAGCCCAGTCTTCATCTTGGCTCACATATGGCAATGTTGGGAGGACTGAAAGGATCCCATGGGCACTGCTCTGGGCAATACTGAGGCGATGTCACAAAGAAATCAATGCATTCTTGCTTGATATCATTTGTTGAATGTTCCCTGAATGGCTATGTGTTAAAGGTGTGGCCCCCAGGGTGGCACTATTGGAAGGTGGGACGCATGGGAGTTCCTTCAGTCATTGGAGGCATGCCCTTGAAGAGGACTGCAGGACTTGAGGCCCTGCCTCTTTGTCTTTTGCTCCCTAGCTCATGATGTTTTGCTTTGATGTTTTGACTCTTCCTACCACAACTAATGGGGACTGGGAGTAGGGAAGGAGGGAAAGACACAGGGGCTGGTTCCTGGTCCTGGAGGCTTACTTTTTATTTCTCTCACTCTTTCCTACTCTTTGTGACCAAAACTGAGCCATTTCCAGTCTTGCTATGATGTGCTGCCTTGGCACGGGCCCCAGAAAATAGGGCCAATCATTCATCAACTGGAGTTTCCAAAACTGTGAACCAAAGTAACCTTTTTTCTTTTATATGTTAATCATCTCAGGTATTTTGTTATAGTAATGGAAAGCTGACTAATATATTACCCAATAAACAATGAAAATGCTCTCTTAGATTTCTAACCATACAGCTATCTGAGGACTTTTATATCCTGTATCACATCCATAGGCTGAGAGTGGGATTTAGACGCTCCTTGGTGATTGTTGGTCAACCATATTTGCACACTATTGCCACAAAAGCCCCCTGCTGGATGACAGGGTCCCCTGAGTGGTGGGCAGTGGAGATGGAACTGGACCCCAAACTTGGCCCAGCTCAAAGTGGGATTCCAGTATGGGAAAGATATTTATGATTTGGGCAAGTAGAAAAAATAGGGAATGAAGCAGCAGAAGCAGCAAGAAAAAAAGAGCCCAGTCCACACTATCCTATGCTGCATCTCCATCATCAAACAGCGTTGCTATTAAGTGAAAACTGGAAACAGAGCAGTCAACACTAATAAGGGACCAGAGATGGCATAGTTTGGACTCTATCCCCAGTCTCTTGGAGGTAAGGAGATGTCATTCATCCCTGGGACAGGAGCAGAGTCCCCTCTCCTTCAGCCCTGGGATCTCAGGAGTCAGAGAGCAGAGCCCCGGGGCAGACAACCTGCCGTGGTGGAAACATCAAGTTTCCAAGGTGTCCTGGCATGGACAGCCCGGGGAGGCGGGGCCTTATTCCCAACGTGATGCCAGGTTGTGTGACAAAGATGGCAGGAGGAAGAGCCCCAGCCAGGCTGAGCCAGTACAGGGGAGGAGGGGCACACATCTCCTCCTGCCACCATCAGGACTAGGGGTGGGGAAGGAAGGAAAGACCCGGCTGGCTCCTGATGCTGGAAACTTCCATTTTCATTTCTCTCACCCTTTCCTACCCTTTGTGACTGAAAACGAGCTTCTTCCCATCTGCATCAGAGGGAAATGTGCTGCTCAGGCGCCTTCATAATTAGACCCAGGCAACTCACTCTTTAATAACCAGCATGTTTCTCCTGCACCCCACTACGCCGCCCCCTCCTGCCTCCTGGTTCTATTTTCATCCTCCCCTCTGTGGTGGGGATTCCTTAAAGGGACTCGGCTGTCCTGTCATCTTTCCTTTCATCCCAAATGGTCCTGGAGGCCTGAGGCTGGGCCTTTTCCTCTGTCATGATTCAGAATGAGGCTCAGAACAAGGGGTCCCCAGAGCCAGAGGGCAAATTCTGAGCAAGGCGCTATTTTGGGAGCGTAGAAATGGAAAAGCCTTAGCCCCATCACCCTCTGGCGAGGCAGAGCTCAGCCCAGCCTCTCCCACCCAGGCAGGACCAGAGGAGAATCCTTCTCCTCACGCCACCAATGGGGAGAATGTCTCTTCCACCCAGGCTGTCCTCTCACCTGGGTGCACAGCGGATCAGAATTTTCCTTTGCGTCGTCTTGAGTTGAGGCTCCCCACTCCAGGCCTCCTGGCTGGCCCCAGGCTTCCTCTCCTGCAGCCCCCAGCCCACGACAGCCTCTGTCTCCTGCAGGTGGGAGGGGTGGGAGGAACCCCAGAGAGGGGAGAGAGGTGAAAAAGCAAATCGCTTTTGCTGTTTTATTTTATACTTACTGTTATTACTAAACAGAGCATATAAACAATTTTAAATGTGTTTTGCATTTTACGTGGTTACATACTGAAAATATCAAATGAATCAAACAAAAAAGTATTTATATACAACCTCAAGACAGAATTCACTATATCAATGAAAGCATTAAATACCTTGGAATAGAGTTAACCTGAAACATAAAGGTTTTAGATTAAATTCTAACAAAAAAAAATTTTAAACATAATTTAAAAACTATGTCATGTTCTTTTTCTTTTTCTTTTTTTTTTTTTTTCTCCCTTTATCAGTAAATGATGGTGGGGTACAGAGTAATACAACATTGGCTTTTTCCATTATGCAGCTATTACATCACTTTTGGTTACACTTTTATCAACCCACAGGGTTTATGGAGCCTTATGACTAATATGTAGTAAAACTCAAATGCATATTTGGTTTATATTCCCCTATTTTTCCAATGTACTCATGAAGTTGCATTGATTACATTAAGATTATCTTCCCCTCCATTATCCTCATAGGGTTTTCAATGGCTGATTGTTTTAGGATTGCTTTGGGAGTAGATTGCCATGTCCTTCTCCCATTTTTGTAGTGCTGAGGATTGAACCTGGGTCCTCGGAGTGCAGAACAGCACTGTACTGACTGAGTTAAACTCCAGGCCTAAAATATTATTGTCATTACAAAAGTAAACCACGGTCACTGGAGAAATTTTCAAGACCTCAGTACTCGAAAGAAAGAAGGAAGAAAGAAAGAGAGATGGAAAGAGAGAAAGAAAGAAGGAAAAAGAAAGAAGGAAAGAAAGAAAGAAAGAAAGAGAAAGAAAAGAGAGAGAAAGAGAAAGAAAGAGAGAGAAAGACAGAAGAAAGAAAGAGAGAAAGGAAAAGAAAAGAAAAGAAAAGAAAAAATGAAAATCATGCTTAATCTAACTACCCAGAGATAATTATCAATGGGTATTATTTGCTTGTGGGACTGGGGTTTAGCTCAATTTGTAGAGTGCTACCCTATACTCTGAGGACCCGGGTTTGATACCCAGCACTGTAAAAACTGAAGAAGGCTGTGGCAATCCACTCACAAAGCAATCCTGAAACAGTCAGCCATTGAAAACTATGAGGGTTGCCATGAATCGGATCTGATTTGATGGCACTTAACAACATTATTTGCTTGTGGTTGTCTTTGCATATTTATAGAAATCTTACTCTACAAATTCAAGTGGGTAAAAAACATACAGTTCTTTTTTCTATTAGCCAGTCTGTGTTAGGAGCCCCCGACTCCACCCCATTCCTCTAAGACAGTAGGCATCCCAGCCCAGCCAACTCAGAGTGCCTGCACCTGCTTTCCCGGCACGGAACTAACTTGTGCGTTGTACGGTGAGTGACATCCCACCCACCGCCCTCTCTGCTGAGCTGGCGTCCACCAAGCCCCCGGCCTCTGATCTGCTTGGCCCTCAGACACTGCTGCACAGACCTGCAGCCCCATGAGAAAGATACCTCAGGGGCCTGCTGGCCTCTTTCCCGCCCTTCTCCAGTATGCCGCCACCTACTGGCTTGGAGGGCTGCTGCCTCCTTACAGATCTGCCCAGGAAAGTCATTATTATCTCCCTCTGCACCCAGTGTCCCCAGAGGATCTGGGCTTCTGTTATCCCTCCTAAGGCAGACCCCTCAGCCCCCTCTCAGAGACCTACCAACATCAAAGTCTCCTTAGTCCCTGACCAACTCTCCTTACCTCCCTCTTTACCCTGCCCCAAGGTCTGGGAGCCAGCTTCTAACTTCAGGGATGGAAAATTGGGCCCTTACTCAAGTCTGCCATGTAAAGTTGAGCAGCGTGTACACTGCACAAATATGACCTGCTGAAAGGTGTGGTGCCACAGGAGACCAAGAGAAAGGGCACTTTTTATAAGTCACCCACAGGTACCCTTGCGCATCGGGCCTTGTTGCAAACCTCAGCCTAGACTTTTGAAACACAAAAGCCTCACTTTACCTCCTCTGTTGGCTGAGGGTTGCAATGCCAGGTGATTGATGGTGAGCAATCTGGCTGCCATCTGGCTGCAAGGAAGGATCCCAGGTGTCAGCACAAGCAGGGGGTGCCTTGGTTAAACCTGAAGACATCATACACACTCCCACACATGCACTGCCCATTCACAGCTCCAAATGCCACATTTGAATCTTAGGGATTGGGATCAAAACCTGAATTTTTAAAAGCACGGCAGGTGATTCCCCAGGGGTTGGAGTGGAGAGGGTCTCACAAGGAGAAACAGAGACCTGTCCCTGGAGAATGCCACTCCCAGCCCTCTAGCTCCCGCTGGGGAGCTGCGGAACATTGCTTTTTCTCACGTGAGTGGGCGGATTCAGGAAGAAGAGACCCAGGTGGGACGGTGTCTTAAA
Source organism: Pedetes capensis (assembly GCA_007922755.1). Lineage (NCBI taxonomy): Eukaryota > Metazoa > Chordata > Mammalia > Rodentia > Pedetidae > Pedetes > Pedetes capensis. The sequence continues at coordinate 118,666 of VMDO01001135.1, read as the reverse complement.
GTGCCCTTCACACCCCCAGAGCAGCTTCTTTGGCTCCACCCACTCCCTGATGGAGCTGAGCTCTCTTGGGGAGGGTGATCTTCAAGGCTTTTTCCAAGAATGGGCTGATGACGACGACGGGGCATCCAGCGCCAACACAGGCTGCAGGAAGCCTCCTCAGGAAAGGGGGGAGAAGCCCCTTCCCCAGTGGAACAGAAGGGCAGGGGGCCACATTGCCTCCCAGAACAGACAGAGCTTCCGGGAGGGGGACACCATGTGGGGGTGGGGGGAGGCTGAGGGGAGGATTACCAGATCGCTTCAGCACGAAATGGCAATGCTAATGGAGTTTCCGATTTAGGTTTTAAAATGCCACAAAAAGGACAGCTCCAGTTCTCTCACTGAAAACTTTTTCACATTTCCTCAGGAGTCAGGCCACGGGCTTGTGTGGCCCTCCCTCCCTCCCTGCCAAGGCCTAGCAAAGCAAAAGAGATTGGCTTTCTCGGGTTTGCATAACCCTTGTGGTGCTTCTTCCATCAGGAGGCCTTCTCTGCCCCTGCCCATGTCCACAGTCTCTTCTGCCAGGGCCTAAGAGCAACCCGCCATGACCTGCAATTCCCCCTGTGAAGAGGACAGCATTGTCCAAGGGCAGAAGGCAAAAAGGACTAGGAAAGGCCAAAGGGAAAGCTTGGAGCAGGTAGTGATTGGCTGTAGGAAGGGACTCACCCAAATGGAAGAGAATTGGGGCCCCTCATATAGTCAGCCCTCATTATCCCCAGAGGATGGTTTTCAGGACCCCTTCATATACCAGTGCCTGCAGCCATACCACTGTGGCATCCTATCCCATCAGATCTCAGAAGCTAAGCAGGTTTGGGCCTGGTTAGTGCATGGATGGGAGACTGCCTGGGAACACCAAGTCCTGTAGGCTTGGGAGAAGGACCTGGCAACCCACTCCCAAAAATCAATCCACCATTGAAAACACTATGAAGAGCAGAGAAACACTGACAATACTGTTTTTACCGGTTGTGCATGGGGTTACTGAGTTGGAAGCTGACTGGGCACCTAACATCATCATATACCAAAATCCTCAGCCAATCAAGTCCTTAAAAATGATGTGGTGTTTGCATGCAACCACATCCTACCATATACCTTAAATCATCTTTTGTATGGAAGAAAAAGAAAGAGAGACAGAGAGTAGCAACAATGGTCAGAGGCCAGAGATGCTGCTTCTTCTGGTTGTTAGGTGCCATAGAGTCAGTGTCCATCTCATAGAGAACCTCTGTACAACAGAAGAAACACTATTGCCAGTGCTTCTCTGCTATTCATAGGGTTTTCAATGGCTGATTGTTTTTTTGGGAGTGGGCTGCTGGGTCCTTTTCCCCAGCCTACAGCACCTGGTGTTCCCAGCTGGTCTCCCATCCAAGTACTAACCAGGCTCGAGCGTGCTTAGCTTCTGAGATATGACAGGATTGGACACCACAGTGGTACGGCTGTAGGAAATCATCTCTAAGTGACTTATAATACCTAATTCAATGTAAACACTGTGTAAATAGCTGTTATACTGTATTGCTTACAGAATACTAAGAAAAAAAGTCTACATATGTTTAGTACGCCACATTTTATTTTTTAATAGTTTTGACCCACAGTTGTTTGAATCTGCCAATGCAGAAACACAGGGCTGACTAGAGTTTTAATGGAAGAGAAACCAGGTTGTTGGATTTTTTTAAATTTGGGAGAGAAAAGGCAAGTATAATCTCAAACGTCAAAGGAATATGCTCCCATGTTTTTGCAAACCTGGATTTTCTTTCTCTTTGGGGTCAGGAATGGAAATCTTTCCCTGCATTTTTAGTGTCTGTGGAGGACCTGACAGGAAGGACGCCTCTCCTAGGGGGAGTCACCTAGGACTGGGGCCTGTGAAAACAAGCTCTGCAGGAGGCCAGGCCAGCCCAAGGGGCCCAAGAGTGCAGGAAGAACTTTCTCTGGAAAGCAGGGTGTGGAGGCTGGGCCTGGGCTTCAGAGAGGGGCAGGGTGGGAAGGAGGAGGTGCCTGCCTTTGCAGGGCCAGGAATCGTCCCTGGAGAGGGAATCAGTCTTCTAACTCCTCTCCTAGGCCCGCAGCTCAGGAGCAGAACCTCCAGCCCAGAGCTCCAGCCTGGATCTCCTACTGCCCCAGCCTGGCCCAAGTACCCATGGGCCAGCCAAGAGTGCAGGGCTGGAGGGGGCCGAGAGAAGGCAAGTCCTCACCTCAGAGGCCCCTGCTAACCCAGACCGAGTCTTTCCAGCTGGTGCTGCCGCAGCCATGGGTGGGTAACAGGTCTCCTGAGCCACGCCCCAACCTCCCATCAGGCCTGCACCTGTACGCTAAGAAGGGGCCTGCTTAGCACTTCCTTTGTGACTGGAAACCAGTCTGGATAACTTGTTTCACTTCATACTTAGAATCTCTGTCAGATTTTTGTACATTTACTGTGGTTGCATTGCTTGTTCTAAATAACCATTCTCTTTAAAACTTAATTCTGGGATCTTGTTCTCAGAAAGGACCCCTAAGATATACAAGCTCAAGGCTTCACACAACCCAGATGGACCAGGGGAAGAGCACAGGCCAAGGGGCTGCTGGGATGTCAGTGTCCAGCAACAGGGTTCTGGGCCTGGGCAGCAGCTGTGCCAATGGAAATGCTGATGACAGGAAGAGAAAGAAGACCCGGCGAGGACCTGAAGCCTGGGACACGTGTGGGCCTTACACCACTAACCACAGAAATGAGGCCTTGGCCACAACAGGGGGTCTGACTTCATCCCAGACTCAGAGGCGAAACCCAAAGACAAGGATGTCACTCATACCCTAGGCAGACTAGAATCTGAGGCACACAGTTGGAGCCAGCAGAAGGTAGCTGGGACTTCTTGGATCTCAATCTCCAAAGAGGTGGCAGGAAAGAGGGGTTAACTGGGGCCAGCTTCTGGGAGAGGGGGCTCCTGAGGAGGGGTGAGACTCGCTGGGACTTGGGACCCTGCCACCTGCCCCTTCCTCTGGGACTCAACAGCCTTCCACAAAGGGTCACCAGCTCCAGCCTGAGCAGAGGACCAGCAAGTCCCCCACTGTCCCTACTTCTTGCGTCCTGCCTGACAGGGACTCCCGACAGGAAACACTTGGTTAGGATCAGCCCCCGCAAGGCTTAGATGTTTTTAGTTTGAGGCTCTTGCTTCCAAGTCCTCCCGTCCCCTCCTGTCTCCCAGGGGCACCTCAGCCCTGCCCTCCAAAGGCTGTCACCACCGCATCTTGCTCCTGCTCCTTCCCTCCATGACAGGTGTTTCAGAGTCCCCCAGGACAGACCCCGCCCACCCTTTTCAAAGGACACACGCTGATGCAGCACCAGCATCTTCTCCTTGCCATAATCAGAAAAGTCAAAAGAGACACCCACAGAAACTGTCACTGTGTGGTCTGATGTTTAATGTCATACCCAGGCGCTGCCTAAAGTAATGCTTCGTCCCACGTGAGGTCTGCTTACCAAATTTGAAGAAGTGCAGCCTAGAAGAAATGAAACTCTTCCTGAAGGGGTTCTGTGGCCGTGGCCTCGCCATCAAGACCCAGGGCTTTCCATGAAGCCGTTTTCCATCAGAGCTGTAGCGCGCCTCTGTTGACTGAACACCCTCCTCCCTGCCTTGCTCCCTGTCTCTGTCTCCAGGTCTCAGGCACTCCTTCCGGCCTTAGTCTTCTGCAAGTGCAACTTCATGAGCCTGGAATAGACATAGTCACAGCTGGAATTATGGGGAGAGGGACCTGAGGACCCCCGTCAGATGACCAGGCACCCTGAGCCTGGCTACTGACTCCAAACAACAGTCTGTTCCCAGTCCCCTGGCTCCTTCTGTCATGTGCTGGCTTTATCTCAGTTTCATCAGACTGCCCTGCTCTTGGCCAAAGTGGTGGCCTATCCCTTAGCTAGCAGTGACCCCATGCATGACTCTACCCCTGGACCCCTGGACAGGCCCAGGCAGCAGGAAAGCACTTTCTCCACCACGCAGACACTGCTCTTCTCAGAGAAGGAAGGCCACTGGACCCATGAGATGACATCAGTCCACTATATGGCTCAGCATGCTGGAAGCCTAATGTCACAGGGTCTCACTTGGTTTGAGGCCACACAGTTGTTGGCACCCACACAGGAGGGTAAAATCCCATGTCACTAGAACCAAAGGGAACAATGCTGAGGCACTAACCAGTGGGTGATGAAACTTGGCTTAAAAAAAATGGCATCCCCAGAGCCAACACCCCCATTCCTGTGGTCCACGTGTGCACCCTCTCTCGGTGCCCCCAGCTAGTGTGTCATCCTGAAGCCAGCTCTCCATCCCAGTATCTGATCTAACCAGACCCCCACACATGACAGGCCCAGAGGACCGAGCTGGAGGCGTGCTTTATGGCCTAAGAAGCTACGACCTACTGTGAGCTCCTTCCTTGTAGAATCACATCCTTCCTACCCCATCCTGCTCCCCATACCCCACTTCATGATCCAAACTGCAGCCCCCTTGAGCATCCAGCATGACTATTCCCCAAGCCTCCTATCACCTACTCTCATTGGAAAAATTGCATCATTTTGGAGCCTGGGCTTGGGCGCCTTGCTATTTAGTTCTTAGGATGTCCATTCTAAAATAAAACCTTAAGTCACCAACCACAACAGTTGCCAAACTCATCTGTTTACAACAAAGAACAAAACAAAACAATACATTGCCAGGGATGATAGTTAAAAAAAAAAAATGTTCTATAAGCTGTGAGCAAGGCATGGTCGGTACTCACAAAGAAGGGGTTTTTGGGGTTCCACTGTGCAATAGTCTAAGCCTCCCTTCCCTTCCACACACAGGGAAACCCGCTGCAGCAGCCACCAACTCCGACCTTCAGACAGCAGCTCTTCACCCTTGACCTTTACCCCCAGCCCCTGTGCGACACTAAGTGGTTTCATAATAATTCCCCAGCATGGAAGAAACAAATCACTTCACCACGCGCCACCGGCTGGTGCAGCACAGTTTACAAAATCCTGGGGCTCCAAAGCTCCCTGAATCCCAAGTTTCCACTCAACAGCTGCCAAATGGCTGTGCCGTGGCAGGAAAGGCGCCCTTGCCTTGTCTCCCTCAGGTTCTCAGCAGACAGGCCAGCGGGGAAGGCACGTGTCACTCAACAACTACGTAATGGGAGAGAGGTCGCGCTGAGGTCCCAGCTCCGTGACCTCTGCCTGTCAAAGCTGACCTCTGAGCCCCCTTTTATAATCTTTCCAGAGACTTAAATGTATGAGTACACAAAGCTCCCTTAATGGAAGGTCGCTCTGGCTTGTATAAAAAGCTGTGTAAACTTCATCTCTGCATTTACTTAGTGCCAGCCTTGTTTAATTTCCTGCCCAGGGATGGGCAGAAAACGTGGCTGCCCTCTTAGGGCTCCAAACATCTTTCAAAAAAAAAAAGAAACCATACACTCCCCCTTTTGGCATGAAAGGACCCCCCAAAAGGGCAAAATAGGAGCACGTCCTCCGATTTTGTCAAAAGGAAAGGCAGATTGACCACACATTCCTCGTTGAGTTTCTTGATAGAAAAGTCAGGTAGGACTGATTGGACAAGCACAGGCTTTGGAATTTGGGACTTCCTTGCACCACAACCCAGCTGTGGGACCTTTGCAAGTGACCCCGCTTTCCAAGGTTCAGGCTTCCTCTTGGGGGAAATGGGGAGAGGGCAGGGCTATCACAGGTTGCTGTAGAGGGAAGCACACGGAAGCCCAGGCCCGTGCTCATCTAGTGGTTAGAGGGCCAGGAACAGTCACTACCAGCCCGGCTCTGCCACAGGAGGCAGCTTGTAGCAGTCGAGTGCATGGACTCGGGAGCAGGCAGCCCAGGTTCAGGCCCCTGCTCCTTCATCCCCAGGTGTGAGACCTTGCAGCAAGGGGATGAAAAGCAGCTGTGGGGAAGGAATGAGTGGTGTAAGACATGGCCCCTGCCCCCAGCATGAGCAGCAGAGTTTCAGGGACCCTCCGTCCACACCAGAGTCTCTGCAGATTCGCTGGCTTCATGGCCATTTCCTGGGTAATCCCAGCATGCCTCCAGAGCAGGACGAGAAATCACCTCCATTACTCCTTCTGCAGCCCAAGGGCTGGGGCGCGCCTTGCCACAGATTCCACTTAGGACCTCCCAACCGAGCTCGTCAGGGTGGAACTGAGAGGAAGCAGAGAAAGCAGGCCTGTCACTCCCTATATGGACCTCAGGAAGAAATTCCAGGCTAAGCCCCAAATTGAGCCAGTCCAGCCCTGCATGTAAGTCTCGCCAGGACCCAGGAAGTTACTGACAACAGGGACTTCTGGGTAAAAACCTCCATCTAACCCATACACTGACCCTACCGCTGGCTGCAAGTGCCAGTGAAGCCTGTTCTGGTTCCATATAATGTCTGTGGAATCCTACTGGCCACGAAAAATTCTGCGAACTAGGTCAGGTCTTCAGAGAAAGGGACTCTTGCCTGCTGCCATGGTCACTGCGTCAGTTCCACGGTAGCTGTCCTGTGCTAATAAGGATAAGCCCTGGCACCACTTGGAGCCAGCCATCCCAGCTGAAAAATGCAGGCCAAATGGAGGGGCCCAGCACCCTGTGCCCTTGAGCACGCTGGGCAGCTCCCATGACCAAGGTGGGCTCTGTTTGGGGTGGCAGCTGAGTGGATGGGGCAGTGCTGAGTCCTTCTGGATCCTGCACGCTATACAGCACCCCCTGGCCCAGGGAGACTCCTCAGAGGTCCAGCCATGGCACTAACAGGGAAATCTGCAGAGCGCCTCTTGGAGCACTTTTGCACCTTGTTCAGCAAATGCCACAGAATCAAGACTCAGGAACCACAATTTCAAAGTCGCAGAGCTCGCAAAGGCATTTCCACCATACTGAGCAGGGACTTGGGGCGATGACTTCCAGCCTGGCACACTTTGGCAGCGCTTGCGGTGCCTGTGGGTAGACGTGAGGTGCAATGGGAGAGAGGGATAACATCTTTCCATCAGCTCCTGGCCAATGTGTCCAGCTCTCCCCTGGGACTCACCTCTTCAGAGAGGAAGAAGAAAGGGGCAGAGAGATGCCCATGTGAACTCAGCTGACCCCATGAGGGTCTCCGACAATTAGGCAGAGCCAAGCTGGGACGAGGGTGAGGAGCCAGGCATCTAGGGTACAGAGGTGAGGGAGGCACCTGCTTCTGCCCCCAGCCTTGCAGGACCCTGAGAGCCTCTGCTTCCTTGGGTGCTGTGCCTTGGGCTGCTCACATGCTGCCCCCTGTTTCTGGCCCTGCTGGGCAATGACTTCAAGCGCAGGAAGTTCTGGGTGGGTGGAAGTGCTGGGGTTGGGGTGGCAGGCTTGGAAGCCTTCCTGTAGGAAGTGGGGCGTTTCCACTCCTAGAAAAGAGGACCCCCCCACACACATACATGCACCACCTGACTGTCTACTTCTGTCCTGGCCACCAATCCTTTCCAGGGCTGCCCACGGTGGGTGACCAGTGCCATATCCTCCTCTAGCCCATCTGTGCTGGAGCAGAGCAGGCAAGGGTCATGGAGCCAGTGAGCTCCCTCAAGAGCAGGGGAGCCTATGTACCCTCAGGGCCCGGGTAATGGCTTCTCTGGAGGGCCTCTGCCTTTGGCCAGGTGTGCCCTGCAGGAGCTGGGCTCACACTGGCTCTGCCTAGAGGGAGGACATCAGGGAAGGGAAAGAAGGCAGGTGTCCACGCTTGCTGACCCTAGGGGGTCAGTCTCCCACCCTCCATGGTCTGCCTGTTTTGTCTGTGGCTGTTCATAAGTCTGTAACCGTCCTTGTCCCTCAATCTTCCTATGAGCCGGTGAGTCCCCCCCACCTCCACAGGAGCCTCTCTCCCCCTCCCTCCCTCTACCTCTCCATTCCCTCCCTCTCCCTCTTCTGCGAGTGATGTGAGGCCAGGCAGTCACAGAGTCCTCTCCAGCCCTCATTGGTTCTCAGTCTCTCCCTGGGGCAGCTGCCACCAATCCGACCGTTTCCCCCGCCAACCCCATGTCCAAGCGCGCTCAGAGCTGCCTCAGAGCTCAGTCCTCTGCCCGGCCAGGAGCGCAGCAGCGGAGCCAGTGAGCACAGGCTCCCCACACTCAGGCGGACCTGCAGGGACCTGAGGCTGCAGGACCGCTAGGCATCGAGGGATGAGGAGGACCCTCGCGCCACTCGCCCTCGGTGCTTTCCGTGGCCAGCTCTGAGCCGTGCCCTGGAGCTGCGGCTGCACGGACCCGGCATCTCTCAAAGCCGCTGCAGCCCAGAGGTGCCCCGGAGCCCGGAGCCCCTTGGAGCTGGGGGCCTGAGCTGAAGGGGCAGCTGTGACATCAAGAGACGAGTCAGGGACTCGGGATTTCTGTCCTGGGGACAACGGACGCCGGAGGGGCGCAGCTCCGAGAGTTGGGGGTCCGCTGAGCACCTAGGCGAGCGGGCGGACGCGTCCCGGGGACTGCGGTCGGTCGCAGCGGGCTGCAAGGCTCCGACTCTTGACCCGCTGTGCTCAGCCGCAAGGGAGGGAGCACGATGGAGGCGCCGGGGAGTGCGGGTCTGCAGGAGGCGCAGTGAGGGGGTCCGGGCCCCGTGGACCATGTACGGCGACGTGTTCAACGCCACCGGCGGCCCCGAGGCGGTGGCGGGCGGCGCGCTGGCCCCGGGAGCCACAGTCAAGGCGGAGGGCGCGCTGCCGCTGGAGCTGGCCACGGCGCGCGGCGTGCGGGACGGCACGGCCGCCAAGCCTGATCTGCCCACCTACCTGCTGCTCTTCTTCCTGCTGCTGCTCTCGGTGGCGCTTGTCGTCCTCTTCATCGGCTGCCAGCTGCGCCACTCGGCCTTCGCCGCGCTTCCCCACGACCGCTCGCTGCGCGACGCCCGCGCGCCCTGGAAGACGCGGCCAGTGTAGCGGCGGACGGAGTCCGAGCTGCCGGGCGCCCGGTCCTGGCTTCACCTGGAACCTCCGGCTGGAGCAGGGCAGGGCGGACTTGACGCTCGCCGGGGCGGGGGGTGGTCGCTGGCCCCTGGGAACGCTGCGTCCTGGCCCAAAGACTCTCTCCAACCTACAGCTGCAGCCAGAGAGTAAAGGCGAGTCGAGGAGCGAGGAGGCTGCGCCCGGACCCTATCACAGTTCCTAGAGGTACTGCCCTGACCCAGTCTTTCTTCCCCTGGAGAGCGGGGTCGGCTGGAGGAATCACGCAGAAGGACAGGCGCCCACTCGGGCGCAGAGCCTTGCTTGCTCGCGCTGACTTCCTCACTTTGCACGTAGAAGGGACAGGCACTGCGGGTGCGCAGATTAGGAGCTGCCTGTCCCGACTCTTGGCCCTGTGCTGCCTCACAGCTGCTGCGACAGCCTCTCTCGTTCCTTGGCACTGAGGACCCCCGGAGGATCTGAACACGAACTCAGCTGCACTTTGCAATGATGGCCTTCGGGGGCTTCGTCCTTATGAGGAAATGGCTGGACTCGGGGTTTCCGCAGGTCCACATACCCGATTCTCTCTGTGGGCAGGGGTGGAGCGGGGCCAGTGGAGGGACACAGGGCCTCCCCTACAGGGAGCTGCAGTCGGGGATCCCCGTCTCACATCTCCAGTGGCCACATTTCTACAATAAAAACTCGCCGACTTAGATCAAGAGCTGGTCATTGGTTGCCCCATTTTGGAAAAGATAAGGGCAGGTGGATCCCAAGCAGGAAGAGACCCAACTTGGACCCCCTTCCCCTGCGCTATGGCCCAGGTCAGTCGGAGGGTCCTCCCTCCTCTCTAGCTTTCCCCAGAACCACTTACTTGCTCTAGAAAATGTTCTCCCAGCAGCCTCCAGGGAACATTGCTGCCTGACCTGCCAAATAAACTCCTGTTAACAGGACCCCAGGGAGACCCTCTTTGCAAGGCTCTTCCTTCCACCTGCTGGCCTCCCCTTTGCTCTCAGACCATCCTTGGGCCTGAAGCTTCCTAAGAGCCATCCTGGAGCAGAAATAAGACCTACTGAAGGAAGGTCCTAAAGGTCATGTAAACAGGGGGCCAGCCCCTGGAGAACCCCCGCAGGAAAGAAGTGCATGAATAAACCCAGCTAGGGAGAAGAATTTCCAACACCTTGGGAGGGAATAAAGAAGTTTGTGATAACCTTGCTTGTTTTGGAAGTTAACCTAATTCTAGGGAGTCTTTTTTAATGGGACTTTAAATTACTTCCACAAGTCACTTGACATTAGAGCTTAGAGAAATTTTGACTGAAAAAGAATTTGAAAATTGACAGATTATCCAATCCAGTAGTTCTAAACTATGTCAGGGTCACTGGAGTTTTGAGAATATAAAACAAGGTAAAGATCCTTGCCTTTGGCCAAATGCCTTTGGCCAAGAAATTCTGCAACATGTATAAGGGTGGTGAGACAGAAATGTTTTAGAGGCTAAGCTTGAGGCTGGGGAAGAGATTAGCCAGGGCCCCCCATCACCACTTCTCAGCCACTGCCCAGGATTCTTTCCTGGCCACTGTCCCTGGAACAGTGGAGATGAGCAACAGAACCCAGGGAAACCTCCTTGGGCTTGATTACTCACACCATCCAGAACTAGCAGCAGTCAGCCTCTAACAGCATCAATTCTGTAATCACCTCAACGAGCATTTGGAAATGTAGCCAAACTTGAGCAAGTCTCCTGTGAAGATAACCTAGCTAATCTACATGCACCTTGGTTACAGAAAGGACTAGGTGGGAATAAATGTGCAAAATATGAGCCCCTGGCTGATATACCCAAATCACAAGCTGCTCAAATGGAGGCCCCCTTCTCTTTGATCTGAAGGTAGGAGATGTTGGAGTCTCACATCTCAGTGGCCACATGTGAAGGTCGTATGCAGAGTGGTCAGAGCACAAGCTCTAGTATCCAACTGTCTGCCTTTCAATTTCAGCTCCACCTCTCAATAGCTATATGACCTTGTGCCATGTAACCTGTCTGAGCCTGTTTCCTCATCTGCAAAATGAGTATTATATCACCCATTGAATATTAAAAGCATCACCAATGTAACATGCTAGCACAATGCTTGCACAATGTGAGCACCCAAATGCTGGCTATTGTTATCACTGAGGTGTTGACTTGATGGGAGAGGTTGACTCACAGACAGAATACACTCTTACTAGGGCCCAGTCTTCGTTGACCACAAACAAAAACAAGGCTGGTCCATTCAGGGAAGAACGTGAGTGGGATAACTGGCTTAGACATCATTTGTAGTTTTCACACCACCATCAGCTACAGCCACAGTGATCCAGAAGACTGTTCTGATTACTTAATAAAAGATTGGTAAAGGCATCAAGGAGTTAAATGCAAAAGGTGCTAAGAGGGACCCAACTTACAAAGCCTCTCTCTGATGTCTCTAGAATGGTGCAGGGGCCTTAGCCACGTCAGCCAAAGGCTTGGCCACTTCAAATAAACAGATACTTCTGGAATCCCTGGATAATTGAGTCTTCATAGAGCTGGAATCTAGAAAGTAAGGTGAGTCAGGGAAAGTATTATGTGTCAGAATGTAATCCTGAATAACTTCATTCCCTTTTCTGGGGTAGTGCTGGACTAGCTGAGCTGTGATAGGTTTTTTCTCATGTTGGATCCAGCCTCAGATTCTCATTTGGGTATCGGGGATGTGACTAAGTTCATGTCTGCCCTCTACTAATGTGCAGAGTGATTGGACTCAAGGTGGTGATTACACACTTATGTTGTTGTTAGGTGCCATCAAGTTGGTGTCCGACTCATAGCGACCCTATGTACAACAGGTTAAACACTATTGTCAGTGCTTCTCTGCCATTCATAGGGTTTTCAATGGTTTATTGTTTTTTGGGAGTGGGATGCCGGGTCCTTCTCCCAAGCCTACAGCACCTGGTGTTCCCAGGCAGTCTCCCATCCAAGTACTAATCAGGCCAGACCCTGCTTAGCTTCTAAGATCAGACAGGATCGGACACCACAGTGGTATGGCTGCAGGCATAAGATATAGCCCAGACTGGCCTCGAACTTGCAATCCTCCTGCCCTCAGCAAATTGATTACTGTTGTGCCTCACTATGGCTGGCAATTATACACTTAGATGGTATTATGTGCTATTTATATATACATATATATTCATTCTCCCAAAATATCTATATTGAAGCCCTCTCAAGATAGCTATATTTAGAACTATAGTAAGGAATTAAGGTTACATGAAGTCATAGGGTGAGGTCCTGATCCTATAGTATTAGCGTCCTTATGAACCACCAAGAAGCTCATTCTCCTCCCCTAAGCCCTTAGCTGACTATTGGGCATCTACAAATCAGGAAGCTGGCCCTCACCAGATATTAGATCAGCCAGAACCTTGATCCAGAACTTCTAGCTTCCAGAACTAAGAGAAAATAAATTTCAATTGTTTACTCTACCCAATGTATGGTATTTTGTGATGGCAGCCCAAGCCGACAGATGGCTATCTGGGAGGTAGATCTATATACGTACATCCTTCTGCCCTCTGCTATCCTACCAATCTCAGGACGCCTTGGCCACACCTTTAGGAAGCTGGGCATGGCAGGCTAAAAATAGGAATAGAGCCCATGTCACAGGGATTTTGTGTTCTGCTGTGGTAACCAGTCACTGGGAATAGGCCAAAGGGTTCCTGAGGAGACATTTTTGATAGAGGGTGAATGGGTAGGAGGGGGAGACTAGAGTGGAAAAGGTGGGTGCCGATGCCAGGATCCAGGGAGAGGCAACAGTGGTGGCCAAGGGCCTGCGTCCTGGAGCTCCATCACCCTCCCCGCACCCTCACCACATATCTGCATTTCTGATAGCCCAGTTCTTCATCAATGGGCTGGGATTTAGCTCAGTTGGTAGAGCGCCGCTCTGCAGTCTCTGAGGTCCTGAGTTCGATTCCCAGCACCACAAAAACGGGAGAAGGACATGGCAATCCACTCCCAAGGCAATCTCGAAACTGTCTGCCATTGAAAACCCTATGAGGGTCGCTATGAGTCGGATACCAACTCAACAGCACCTAACAACAACAACAACAGTTCTTCATCTGTAAAATGGGGCTGATAACAGTGCCTGTCATGTAGGACTTTGGACGTCGAGGGAGACATTGTAGGTAACGTGTTAGCTCATTTTTGATAGCGGGAACCTCTCTGAGCATGAGCTAGCCTTGTTATTAACTGGGATGACTACTTCCAAAGTGCCTGCAGCAGCATGAACAGCAACTGCTTCCCGACAGTGATGGAGTCCTTTTTCAGGCATGGGCGGTCACAAGACAGGACAGAGGTCTGCCGCTTCCCAGCAGGTGTCCAGAGTGGGAGGGCAGCGATCCTGGATCTCATCCCCTCTCATGGCTTCAGTGGCTTTTCTCATGGCTGGTTCCACACCATACCTGAGCCCACTCAATGCATCCATTTGGTTCTCTCACAGGAAACCTCAACCTTGAGAAGTCTAAAATTACTCCTCTCTCAATTAGAAACTCCTTCAAGTAGTCTGAATTTCAATAAATTACACCAGCATATGAATACCCAAAGCTAAAAACAATTAACAGGCATGGTGGTCATTCTTGACCTTAAGCTCTTCTTCATCCTACATATGCAAACTATCATCTCCTAGACTCCACCCTACTCCATCAAATCCCCTTCATCTCTATCACCACTATGCCTGGAAGCCCTCCATTTCCTTTCACCTCTCCATTCAAAACACATATCTGATTGAGACATCTGCCTCCAGCCCCATGGCTTCCCCTTGCTCTGATGATTAGAAATAAAACCCTAACCTTGACCTACAACGCTCAGAATCATCTGGCCTCACCAGCCTCTCCAGCCTCATTTCCTGAGCCTCTTGTGACTGGCCTTGTAATCTTTAAGGGCCTTATGCCCAAGCTGTTTTCTTTCTCCTTTCTCTGACTAATGCCTTCTCCTTCAGATCTCAAATCTTTCTTCCTCAAAAAGGAGTTTTGCCTAAGTCCTCAGATAAGATCAGTTATATTCTCTACTGGCCCCAAACTATCTCCCTAATCATGGCTATTAAATTAGGGATGATTAGAAGCCTAATGTCCTTCCCCTATACTAACATGTAAGTTGTATGAGATCAGGAACATCATCTATCTTGTTCACTGCTTTTTTCATTGCCTGTTGTTGTTGTTAGGAGCCGTCGGGTCGAGTCCGACTCATAGCGACCCTATGTACAGCAGATGGAAACACTCGCCAATTCTGTGCTAGGCAAACGATCTTATTTATGTTTAAGCCCATTGTTGCAGACACTGTGTCAATCCATCTGGTGGAGGGTTTTCCTCTTTTGCATTGACCTGCCACTCTCCCAAACATGATAGTTTTAAATACAAAATGGGCCATCACTAAGTATTTGTTAAATGAAATATAGTGGGAAAACAGCTAGAGGTTAAGGCAAATTTATGTATCCATTCACCTGAACACATCTCTTGATTTTCTGCCTTAAACTAAACTTGTATTAGATGAAATATTGAGCGGAGCTCTCACTTACTGATTGGTCTTCCAAGCAGCCAGTTTCCTGGGGATGGTGTTTCAAAGTTGTTAGCACCTACCATTTCCTGTCTCCAACTACTTTACACTTCAGTGATTATCGTTATCTCCTACAGAGACCAAAGAACATACACTTTAAATTTGTACCTTTGGCTGTGTCTATTTGAAACACTCCTTTTTCTGCAGGAAAGTACAGATCTTAGCAGTATCATTCCTATGCCTTGATTGCCTTGAGTAAGAATCTGTTTATGCCACATACTGACTTCTTCACTTTTCCTGGACTTTAATCAGATTAGCCTCTCAATGAGACCCTCCCTGGCTATTACATTTATAATTTTGATTTCCCCCCTCTCCCCATCTTGATGTCTCCCTTTCTGGCTTTTTCTTCTTAGAACTTATCAGTAAACACACTATATTTTATTTGCCTTGTTTGGTGTCTCCATGAACCAGAATGAAGAGCCATGAGATTTTTGCTTAATCTGTTGTTTATCCTCGGCATAACATCTAACACCTCTCCAACATTAGTTGAATGAATGAACAGCCTGATACTGCTGGGGCTTGGAACACAGGAGCAGAGTCTATATTTTAGTCTCCCTCATTCCCTGTTCCTGCTTTTCCACCCTCCACGACTGACAGGAGGCAGATTCCAGCTGTACTGCCTAGCATGAAGCGTGAGTTGTTCTGAACACTCAATAAAGTTTTGGTGAAAGTAACTGAAAGAGCAAGTAAGTATTAATTGGGTCATGGTCTAAGAAGTTATAAGGAATCTACCTCTCGTCCTAGAGCAAATTCTTCCTCACAGTAACCTCCAGGGGGTAGTACAGCTCTGAAATCTTCATTACTTAGCTTCCTCGTTCACTTCAGGTGGCTACTCTAGTTCCTGCCATCGTCTCTGCATTCCAGCCATTGGGAAAGGGAAAGGAACAAGAACATTCCTCACCCACCCAGGCCTAGTGCAGAAGTGTCACTTATCACTTTTGCTTATAACCTATTCGTCAGAATTTAGTCACATGGCCCTACCTACCTGAAAAGGAACCTGGGAAAGGTGGTAGCCAGCTGAAAACAGGTACTAATTAAAGGGGGAAATAGGGATTTGTAAAGCTCAGCAGTTTATTAGAAAATGAAAGAAGTCATTTATATGAACACATTTCTGCAGTCTTACCATTAATTTTATTAATCTGTGTTTGCATTTATCTTCCCATCCACTGACACCACTAACTTGGCCTAAAGAATTTTTTTTTTCTGGTGGTATTCGGGGGTTGATCCCAGGGCCTCACACATTCTCTACCACTGGGCTGCACCTCTAGCCCCCCCGCCCCCTTTTTTTTTTAAATTTTGAGACAGGGACTCACCAAGTCACACAGGCTGCCTCTCGTCTTGAGCTCACCATCCACCTGCCTTAGTCTCCTGAGTCACTGGGATTCCAAGCACGTGTCACTACAGCCCACTGCCTAAAAACGTCTAAGTTAATGAAAACACATTTCACAGCAGTTTATGTAGAAAGAGAAGAAAAGCAATTGGGGAATGTTTACTATTCATTATGCCTTGGAACTAATGTTGACAAAACTAAACACTGGGCAAAACTTACCGGCACCCAGACCCGTGATTCCCTGCTTTTCTTCAACCTGCATTTCTCCCCATCAGCAAAATTAATCTTACTCCTAAGTGCAAAATACCAGTCATATATTTGTCCTGTCATATGTTCTGTCCCTCAAAGGCAGTGGCTCATCTGAGTGCAATGAAAGGCCTATTCCTCACATACAACAGTGGGGAAGGAGCGAGCATTAGGGGTCTAAAGAACGGCACTAATCAATCTAGAAGGTTAATGCTCTCGTATCTGTAAGCTCTGAAATAAGGAGCACATTTTTTTGGTTATTTTCTATTATCAAATACCTCAAGGAAATTGCACCCTACTTTCTCTGTGAAAATATTAAATGTCAACAGGCTAAAGCTCCAACCAGACTGTTAATTTTGTAGGTTATCTAAGCACAATTCCAGGGGCAAAGGCTCACATGTCCAAAAAGAAAGACTATGTGTGAGTGCTGTAATTTCTTAGTTGAATTTTTTTTGGAGGTATAGTAATGAGATTTAATAAAACTTTGAGCAAGATTCAGTTCAACTAAGAATCATCTTACTACATGACTTGTAAGGTGAATTGCAGTGTTTAAAAATAAATCATCCCCTGCTTCTACACTCTTCCCTAAGTCATTCAGTCCTAGATTACTGACTTGCAGTGTGTCAGGAACAGCTCTTGCGGGAGGACCCAGGTCTGTCTTCCCAGAGCTGATGTTTCCATGAGATGACTGTCAGCAAACAGGGTGAAGAAATACAATGGACAGCATGTGAGATGGTGAGAAATGTTGTGCAAAATGAAAAGAGAAGAAAAACTTTGGAACCAAACCAATTTCCCTGAGAACCCTTTCAAAAAGAGGTGCTCGCGTTCTACCCATAATCAGCTTTGCCAAAGAAAGCAAAGGACTCATGAACAGTGACTACCAGAATGGGTTAGAAGGGTACATGCCTAAAGGTCTAGTGGTTAGCTATTGGTTTGTGGGTCTTACTTTATGCTTTCCTATACTATTAAAATTCTTAAGAATTTGTCTCAAAGTATTTTTTATAAATGAGATAACAGGCAAGATTTATTGGATGGGGATGGGTAAGAGATTAAGACAAAGTAAAAGCTTTCCAAAATCCATCTCCAAATATTAATAAACTGCCTCAGGACAAATCTCTCACAAGGAATTATATACACATTCATTTGATACATGGATAATAGGAGTCTTACCACCCGCCTAAAATCCTCTTCCCACTTCCCATCCAACATACTCTAGGATAGAGAGAGAGTTAAGCAAGCTGCTAACAGCTTCTCTTTAAATTTCCCCTCTAGCACAACTATCCTAATCGCTAAAATAGAACAAAAATGATTTCAATTCAAAGAACACAAGAGGTTTTGTTTTGTAAAAAAAAAAAAAAAAAAAAAAAAATTATTAAAGCTAGAACTACAAATTCAACAATCACAGTAATATTTTTAAAATGCTTCCTTCTTTCAACCACACACACATTGTTCTTGTTAGGTCTTTGAGTCATGTCCGACTTGTAGCGACCCTCATAGGGTTTTCAATGGCTGATTGTTTCAGGGTTGCTTTGGGAGTGGACTGCTGAGTCCTCCCACTTTTGCAGGGCTGGGGATCCAATTGGGGTCCTCAGAAAGTGTGGAGCAGAGTTCTATCAACTGAGCTAAACAATGTTGTTAGGTGAGTTAGGTGAGTTAGGTGAGTTGTATCCAACTCATAGCTACCCTCATAGGCTTTTCAATGGCTGATTGTTTGGGGATTGCATTGGGAGTGGATTACCACGTCCTTCTCCCATCTTTGCAGTGCTGGGAATCAAACCTGGGACCTCAGAGACTGCAGAGCGGCAATCTCTCAGCTAAACCAATTGAGCTAAATCTCAGCCCAATCTAAATATAATACAGAGCTCTAAACTATTTTCTTATAAACACTGCTTTGTCTGCTGACAGCCTTCTTATAAATGCCCATAAAATGTGAGATCCATCAACACTGCTGTAATATACAACAGTATTAGTCACTGAGTCTCACCATCTCATCATCTGAACAGTTTGAGCTATAGCAATTTGAAAGCTAATTAAGTATGAAAGAAGCCAACACCTCAAGTGCTCAAAGAAATCTTTTGCCAGGAAAAGCGTTTGTGTGTGCATGTGTTCGTTGTTAGGTGCAGTTGAGTTGACTCATAGGAGGCCCTCAGTGTTTTCAACGGCTGATTGTTTTGGGATTGCTTTGGAAGTGAATTGCCCTGTCCTTCTCCCATTTTTGCAGTGCTGAGGATCGAACCCGGGTCCTTTGGGAGTGTGGAGCAGCACTTACTGAGCTACCAGCCCACTGTGCATGTTTAAATGCTTCTAAAATAGCCACAGAGGTTGCTACAAAATACTTCATTAAAGGCTTTACAAATAAAACAAGAGTAGCTGGATGTGCAGAAACTGATTACTTTGAAGAAGTCTATTCCCTAAAGAAAAAGAACTTTTAGTTGTGGTGGTGGTTAAATTATTTAGTATGAGCTGGGTGCAGTGGCCCAGGCCTGTAATCCCAGTGACTCGGGAGGCAGAGGCAGGAGTATCCAAGTTCCAGAGCAGAGGCAGTTTGCGTAATTTAGCAAGACCGTGTCTTAAAAAGTAAAAAAATGGGCTAGGGATGCAGCTCAGTGGTCCAGCACTTGCAAAGCATGCAGATGCGAGGCCCTGGGTTCAACCCCCAGTACTGGGGAAAAAAAAAAAAAATAGTATGAGCTTTTCTAGTTCTCTAGATAGGGCACATGCCAGCCCTGCCTAATCAGGAGTATGCCTCTGCTGTATATGGAACACAGGGTGGTGAAAGCGTGCACCATTAGTAAGGATGATAAAAAGGCTGGTCTGTGATTTTTTTTTAAAAGGAAAATAAAAAATAAAATCATAGCTAAATAAAGTGGGTAAACAAGAGTTGACCTACCAAAGGCAAACTGCATACAAACAATTACTCTAATGAATCAAAGAAGTAACAGAAATATAAAACATAATGATAATTTTTATAACGTGAGCAGTTTTATGCCAGGCATTGTTCTAAAAACCTTATTTGCATTACTTCATTTTGTTCTATGAAGTAGACTTCTATTTTGCAGGTGAAGAAACTGAGGCAGATATTGGTTAAGCAACCTTCTTATGGGCACAGAGCTCTCAGGCCCAGGACTCAAAGACAGACTGGTAGACCTGAGAGGCAGCTCTGCAGAGACCCACCTGCCTGTTCTGCCCCTCAATCACTAAGCCAAGCCCCCTCATTTATACACAATAAGATTTTGAGAAGGACAGTTAGTTTTTTTTTTTTTTTTTGGTGGTACTGGGGGTTGAACCCAGGGTCTCGCGCCTGCATGCTCTGCAAGTGCTGGACCACTGAGCTGCGCCCTCAGCCCATTTTTTTTACTTTTTGAGACAGAGTCTCGCTAAATTACGCAGACTGCCTCTGGTCTTGAACTTGCGATCTTCCCACCTCCGCCTCCTGAGCTGCTGGGATTACAGGTGTACGCCACCACGCCCGGCAAAGGACAGTTAGTATTTAAACTCAAAAACCCCACAGTCTCAGCCTAAATCCTCCTTCAAAGTCAAGTGAAGAAAAACACAACTCCCTTACAAGCAGAATGGGAAAAAATACCGATCATTCTGAGCAAACTTCACGCTCAGTGGGAAGGCCGGATATATTAACATTTTTTATCACTAGCACATAAACAATTCAGCAGGTTGCATCAACTGATGACATCATCCTTCTTTTATAACTCTATTCAATGAAGTATAAATCAGAATGAAGTACCAAAAAAGACACATCAAGCAGATTTTGAGGTTTATTAAAATAAAGTATTAGCAAACAATATGCAAAAACAAGTTTAAGAGTTATGGCTTTGATAAGCACAATATGGTAAAACCTAATACGTTTTTATTAAGTATCAAAAGGATAGCAGAATTGAAGCATGTTGCTAGGATTTCATTTTCTACAATATAAACAAAAGCAGAACAAGTACAAGGAAGCAGACCTACAGGGCAGCCATTGGTTTGGTCTTCATCATCTGCAATATAAAATATCTTTTTAGGAGAATGTGGGCAGGTACATACAGTCAGTTTCCATTATCAAAATCCTAACCAAATTTAAAATAAGCAAATCTCACATTGCAACTTTAACCAACCAAGTTAAAAGAGTACCAATTGCCCAACCATTATCCTCAAGAGTCCCTACAGTTAAAATATTTTGCAAGTAAATCAAAGCAACATCATCTCCAATGGTATTAGAAGGGAAAATCTGACTCTAAAAGATTTCTTCTTTAACAAAGAAGTTGGGACTCTTTGGCCTAACTGGAGTTATGTTATAACTAACACCAGTTAGTATTAAGAAAGGCACTACCTATTAATGGGGAAAAAGAAATCTACTTGCACACAAAATTCTAAAATTTTTTAAAAATAGCAACTTCAAATAAATCCTTAAAGGATAATGATTTATGATGATTTAAAAATTTTAAGAACTGAGTTATTTGGACAAGAAACACACACACCTTTTTTACTCTGCACAAATGATCAAAATTTTTTGCTCTATAACTAGATCTTTTCAATGAAATAACTCATCACTTATATTACAGCAATTGCTGCCAGCAAATATTACAGCATGTGTTCTTACTTTAAAGACAACAAAAATCAATGAGTGAAAAGCCCTCGCATTGGCTTTGACATACGATCTGATTTTAGGGTGTCAACTTCAACTATAATACAGTTGTATTTTGGTAAGTAAGCTTTTCTTTTCTTCTTTCTTTATTTTTGCAGCGCTGGAGATTGAATCCAGGGCCTCAAATATGCTAGGCAAGTGCTTTACCACTGGGCTACAGCCCCAGTCAGGGAGATAAGTTGTTGTTATGAATAATCCAATAAAACAAAGGCTTGCTAAATGCCGTGACTGCCTGTAATCAGACATGCTCAACTGCATCCAATGAGTGCCAAAGAACTGGTCCAAGTTTATCTCTAGAGGTAGAAGTCTTTGTTTATGCAGAAAAAAATGGTTTGAATATTCACTTTCTATACAGGCAACTTTTGTGATAAGAAAAACAAAACCTCCAAGAATTTTTTTCTCTGTCAATGAAAAAATACCGTTGTAGGGGGAACAGGCATCAAACTGGAGATTACCCTCCAAGAAGCTGACCTAGTTAATATGAGACCATCTATAAACCACCACTTAGGAAAATTTCCCGCCATAAAAATCACCAAATACTTCTAAAACCACCAGGGTATCTACTACCTTAAAAGCTTCCTGCTTATCTAGCTGATAGGTATAATGAGGACACATTTATATTCAGACCCCAAAGATCAAGAAAGGATCTAACCAGTGAGACAAAAACAACTCTGAGCACTTAAACGTTAACACCACCAAAATGCAAGTCATTGCTAAAGGATGAATTCAATATCATCAAAAGACTTCCTTTCTCAGGAAGCAAAAAAGGATATTAATATATGTTAAGTGAGAAAAGTGGGACTGATCCTAAGTACTGTTAAGTAAATGACTAGACAAAGTATAAAGAAATTGATCTAAACTAGCCTATTAGATGCTTCCTGTAAACAAAGTCGATTTCAACAAATACTACCAATCTTCTTGGAGTTTCTCTTTTATCAGTAGGAATTCATTTTTGTGTATAAACTCTCCCCCAAATTGGAAAAACTGGGGAAGGAATAGGGAAGGAACTGTTTGGATCAGGTAATACAGAAGGTTTAATAAGGTGAGCCTCAGTTCTTATCTTGTCAATAGATTTCTGATTTTAATGTTTACTGACCATTTTATATCCCCAAAGGATGTTTTAGTTACAAATGTTATGAAAAGCATAAACAGAACATCTTCTTTCTCTACTATTAAGTGTGGCTCCATGAACTGTCTAACTAGTAATCTTACTCTGGGTTTCACCTCAGCAACCCAATCATTTCAACTACCAGTTTTCTTATACAGCAACCATGAAACATAAGAAATTATTTATGTTCTGATACATTTATTTGACTTTTTTGATTGATGTCTAAAGTTTTCTCTAAAGAAAAAATTTCAGTAGACCAATAACATGCCTGCTAGTTTACATTCCATAATTTTTGCCAGGCAAATATGAACCAGACCATAATACTCTATTATGTAGAAATGTCAGTCAAATGCATCTCTTATATCCTATTTTTTCCTTTTAATCAACTTCTTGTTGTTATATTTCATGACTAAGATCAATTTTGATTCTATTCTGCTTTTTGCATTTACAAAGCTGGTTGCAATTTTACTAACCTCAGATTTTTTTTAGCTGTCATATTACTTGCTTATAAAATGTGATTATTCTAGTGCTGCTGCTGTTTTCATAAATTTGACTATAAACCACTCCACAGATTAAATAAAAACTTAAAACTGTACTTTCCCATATGATTTGTTTTAGAGGTGCTTCTTTTTATTGGCTAGAGTTTTACCTTTTGTTTGTTTTAATATTACTAGCAAGTTTTATCTCCTCTCCCAAACTATATGTACACATTTAAAGATTATAAGGGCAGCTGGATTGAATAGTTTTCATTTAAAGGCTACAGGTGTAAAGTTGACATCTTTCAGGAAACACAGCAGGCTTATAACACTTCAGGAAATTGACAGTTAGAAGCTTCAGTACTGTCATTCATGAGAAAAAACTCCTTAGAGAAAACATAGAAAAAGCCAATCACATAAAATCCTGATAACCTGAAAGGTTATATAACATAATGCCTAAAAATAAAACAATTTTTAACTCACTGTTGAAAACATTAATAAAACAATGTAATAGTTTCCACTTGTCTTCTGTTGCTATTGTTACATGCCAATAAGGCAGGTCTGATTCACAGCGACCCTGTGTACAAGAGAACAAAACACTACCCAATACTGTGCCATGCCTGACACTATAGTCAGGGCTTCTCTGCTATTCATATGGTTTTCAATGGCTGATTGGTTTGGGAGTGGGCTGCCTGGTCCTTCCCCCAAGCCTACAGCATGGGTATTCCCAGGTGATCTCCCATCCAAAGACTAACCAGGCTCAACCCTGCTTAACTTCCAAGTTCTGAGAAGATCAGATGCCACAATGGTATGGCTGTAGACTACTACTTTACTGTTGCTGTTGTTGTTAGGTGCTGTCAAGTTGTGCCCGACTCATAGTAACCCTTATAGGGTTTTCAATGGCGGACTGTTTCAAGATTGTACTGGGAGTGGACTGCCACATCCTTCTCCCAACTAATTTACCAGAGTCCACTGAAGTGGATCATGTGTATCTGTCATTCAATTTGAGTGATATTCTTCTCTACAATTTATTCCAAAGATTGTGCCATAAGTATACTAAGTAAAAAATGCTAAACCTAAGTTCTACCATTAAGAACATATTTCTCTTTCTTGTGGTTGATACAACTCTGGAAGACTGAGAATATATGTTATGTAACACTTATGTTTAAGGCTCAGGTGACTATCTGAAAGTATTCTTTATACTCAACAAAGGACTGTGAGCTGAAACACATGTGGCACTTCAATCTGAAGAAACTAAAACCATCCAATGGCTGCACTTCAAAAAGGCAATAAATAATGACACAGAAAACAAAAGTAATCACACAATCCTTTCCTTAAAAAAATGCTCTTTTTTTCTCATAAAAGCAGAAAGGGCAAAGTAGAATGTCAAGTCAAAATAACATTTTAACAGAAGAATTACCTGGCTCCATATACTTTCAAAAGGTACCAGCACATGAAGCTTTTCATCGTGATGGTAAATTAGGTCATTTTCCTTTTCAAAATAAATTTCATTCTCAAGTCATAACTAAGTGTCCATCTGAGTGCTCCCTAGAAGAAGTGGTTAAGAGTCTCACACTCAAAGCCAAAAGCATAACTGATTAAATGGGTGTTTTAGAGTTTTCACATCTTTCCTCTTAGGAGATTGTGCACTAGGAGACTAACATCCATGTAGGTACTAGAAAAAAATAGAAAAAGAGCATTGATGGTGAGACAACAGTCTGCATTCTTTGATACATGAATGTTTTAAAATCAGCTAGTAAAATATCCACTGCTAATGCATTTAAAATCAGACAGTAGCCTCTCCCTTGGGGTCCAATCAAGAACCTCCTGTGGGTATAGTGCATAGGTTCCTGCATGAGGAGACTGACATAAGTACAAGCAAAGGCATTAAGTACACGATTTCCCAACACTAATGATACCTACAAAATTGTAGAGAATTAAAAAGGCACCTTAGTTGGAGCTGCAGAATACATTTTATAACCTAGGTTGAAAATTAGAAACTAGAAAAAGCACAACTTCCCACAACTGTAATCTACAAATTGCAGTGTTTGTTAATACAAAAGGGGTACCAAGGAAGAAAGGATACGCATCTAAGTCCAAGTTATTTGAGTGTTTGACCATAGGAATACTAAAAACTGTCACCCATGAAAGTGCAAATAAAAAAATTAATGCATGTCAAAATTAGAGTTCTTGCAACATTGGCCAAAAGCAGCAAACATAGCTGAACAAGGCCGTGCATGCACTGTCACTAGCTATAAAGTAGTATTTATGGCAGATTTTGAATAAATGGCACATACTAGAGATCAATTACTTGCAATATTTTTTAAAAAAGGAAATGTTTTACAAAAGATACAGCATGAAGTAACATTACACTAACATTTAACTATATTAAATGTAAATTTTATGATGTCATCTAGAAAACTATGCTTTGCTTTTACTGAACACTACTTGTCAAAGCAGTGCAGAGTGTTCCTTCAAATAGAAGACTTTTTTATAGTTTCTTTTAAGCCCCTACCATATGCTTTTGCAAAACAATGTATTATGCTTTTCTGAAAGTTGGTGGGACAAAGAAATTATTAGAAGCATAGCTTCTAGAGTATCAAGGAGGGAAGACTTTTCTACCCTCTTACACTGTAATTTTTCATTGTGTGATGTATTATCTTTTTTTAAAAAATTAACAAGTAAAAAATTTGTTGGGAGAATAAGCAAAAGCATGTTCCAGTTTAAGATCAATGCCAGACTGCTGAAGGGGGTGTAATACTCCATATTTTTCACAACACTTTTGAGAGTTAATTGTATGAACACGAATACAAACAAATGTAAATTCATCACAAAATATAAATGTATTGGTCACAATTATGTAGAAAAAAATAAGCTGTAATATCTGTTTTTCCATGTCAGCTCACAGTATCTGTACTGGAAGTTGCTCTAAAATTAAAACAAGTCCACTAATAATACAATTGAAAAGAATACTTCTGCACTATGAAACAGAAGATATGGGGTTCAGAGGAGATCCCATCTGGGTAAGGACTTTATCCAGCCACTGAAGAGGCCCATGAAGATGAATCTCGATCCAACATGGAGTACTGGTAACATCCTGCCGGTGATATTCGGCTCCCCAGCCCTATGAAAATGAACAGGTATCACAGCAAATCCCTTCTTAAACTGACAATCTGGCTAAACGACTTTAACAATAAAAAGGTAATTTAACAGTAAAAATATACACCATGCACTTCAAATAAAATATTGCAAAACTAACGAACATTCACCATGGAATTAAAAGA
The DNA here is from genome assembly GCA_007922755.1 of Pedetes capensis. Lineage (NCBI taxonomy): Eukaryota > Metazoa > Chordata > Mammalia > Rodentia > Pedetidae > Pedetes > Pedetes capensis. The sequence continues at coordinate 93,111 of VMDO01001135.1, read as the reverse complement.
CAATAGCTTCACTATTCAAATTTTTAAATACTATATAATTTCCCTAATAGATACTCAAGGGGCCACATGTTTCAGGATTTGTTTTAAAAAAGACAAATACTATAATATCTCATAATGAAAACATTATTTCTACTATGAGATAGATTCTCACTTATAAGGATAAATGAAATTCATAAATACCCTCATGTAACCTCATGTCAGATTTTGTTAGCAAAAACCTTGGGGGGGTATTTTATTTATTTAATTGTTTGTTTATTTTTGTGACTATGAGATAAGGCACTGCAGACACTGATCAAAAAGCATGTGTGTATAATTCAATGTAGTAAGCACACAGCCATTTTGCCTAAAGGTGGGAAATTAATGAGATAAAGTGAACTGAAATGTTAGCTTAAAATTCCAGATAAAAATTGATATAGTTTTTGTTTTACTATTATTTTCCTGGATTTATCAAGTTTTCTGTCTTTCTATATATAGTAATTCTGGCCCAGGAAAACTAAGGGGGCTAGAAGGGAAGAGGAATAGAGAAGATGGGAAATGTGCAGAGTGAAATAAATAGGCAAAAGTCGTATTTCTACAGAAGGTGGGGAAAATACCTTCAGGGAAACTGATAAACTGACATAGACAACGGACATACAGAGAAGAAGCAAGGAAACTCTGGACCAGACTGGATGACAAAAAAAAAAAAAGACAAAGAAACCCCAAAAAACAGCATGTGAGAGTTGATCTTTTTGGCTAAATCCTTAAGGACCACGTGGATATAGTTGTTGTTGTTAGGTGCCGTCAAGTCAGTATCTGACTCATAGCCACCCTTATAGGGTTTTCAATGGCTGACTGTTAAGGGATTGCCTTGGGAGTGGATTGCCAGGCCCTTCTCCCATTTTTGCGGTGCTGGGAATTGAACTCGGGACCTCAGAGACTGAAGTGCAACACTCTACCAACTGAGCTAAATCCTAGCCCCGTGGATATAGTAGGGGTTGGTTAAATATATCACTAGAATTCTTTGCAAATTTTGTTTATAAATAATAATATTTGGAAAGTTCAGTGAAATCACATCAAAAGAGTAAATGAAAAACTTGAACTTTATAAATTCTTAATAATGAGCTTAGACATAATAAAATAATTTTTGTACTTTAATTCTGTTGAGTCATTCTAATGGAATTTAATAACAAAACTGTTGAAGCTAAAACACTCAAAAAGCAATTTCAATATTAAACGCTTTAAAATGAAATTCTCTGTAAGCTCAACTCCTATTCAATACTATCAATCATGCATTTTATGTCTAGATTACAAAATGAAAGAGACCTAGCATGTGGCTCAAATGATAAATTCAAGAATTTTATTTAAAAACATACTAAATCAAGTCAAAAGTAGTGATCATCTTTCATTTACCTATTTCTTAGTATAACCTACAGACATCTTTACAGTGACTAAAGTTGTATCACAGATCACGAGTGACTCACCTTGACAAAACTCATTCGAATGGTGCACATCTTGGTGAGCTCATACACTGCCTCAAACCCATGGTTTACAGACTGAGCCAGAAGCTGAGCAAACTCCTGATTGTTAAAAATTTTGAGGCTGCAGCTGCTGGGAATCTTACAAACAGTGGTAGGATGAAAGCCGTGATGAAAGTTGCAGTTCCTACTCTGTACAAATATGCTGCTGTCACTGAGGCACTCCGCATACACCTCCCCGCCAACATAGTACAGATGAACACCTTAAAAAGACAGGCAGCACAAGAGTCAGCATAACAAAGCATTATCATGAAGCCAGAAGTTATATGGGGCAGTGAAAATACCCAGAAATCCATAGCAACTCTCCAAGTCTTTAGAGAGAAGCTACCACTAGGTGGCTTTCTGCAGCCAAAAATAATCAAGACGTTAATGCCTGCCCACATCTAAAATGGTCCTCAAATAACAAACAGCTAAACCTCAAGTTGGGGCTGGGACTTAGCTCAGTTGGTAGAGCGCTGCGCTGCAGTCTCTGAGGTCCCGAGTTCAATTCCCAGTGCCGCAAAAATGGGAGAAGGACCTGGCAATCCACTCCCAAGGCAATCCCGAAGCACTCAGCCATTGAAAACCCTATGAGGGTCGCTATGAGTCGGATACCGACTCGACGGCACCTAACAACAACAACAAGCCTCAAGTTGGCTGCTTATTAGGTTGCCAGTTCTTAGATTCTTTCCTTTTCTAACAATCACTTATCATCAGAAAGAGATGGCAAAACAAAACAAACCAACAAAATAAAAAACAAAACCCAAAAGCCAAACCCTGCCTCTTGATGAGTTCTTTCAAGGAAATACTTGGTGCTGTCAACTATCAGAAACAGTCATTTGGCAGTTTTACACCCTTTTTGCTAACAAAGAGGACAGCAGGATTTAAAAAACAAAAACAAAAAACCCAAAGGTACATATGTAATTTCAGGTCACAGAAAGAACTTTTCTAAAAGGCAGACTTATTTTATTTCCTTTCATTTTTTTTACATCTAAAATATACATAAAAATAATATATAAAATCAGTTTCAATACTAAAATTCAAATTATACAGCTAAACCTGAAGTCATTTAGTATTTCCCAACATATTCTTGTAGGAACCATCTCAATTTTTTTGTCCTTTTAAAGGTAAAAACTGCTATTAATTCGGTGTATATCCTTTCAAACATTTTAACTTGCGTTTAATTACATATATATGTTCTCACAGAATATTTTTGTGTGGGGATAGGTTTTTTTGTAATGTAAATGGCATCATTTCTATTAATCAGAAACTTGCAAGGTGGTGTGGCGCACTCCTATAATCCCAGCGACCCGGGAGGAGGAGGTAAGAGGATCATATGTTCAAGGTCAGAGGCAAATTAAAACCCCACTACTGAACCTGGGGATAAAGCTCATTTTCCAAGACCCTGGGTTCTATTCCCCAGCACCACAAACAAACTTGCTCTTTCGCTTTGACCAAATGTGGAGATCTTACTACATTCCAAAATATAAATCTGGAGCCAGGCACGGTGGCACACGTCTTAATCCCAACACTTGGAAGGAGAACCACAAGTTCAAAGACAGCCTCGGCTACACAGCAAATTCCAGGCCAGTGTAGGCTAAATAGCAAGACCCTGTTGTAAAGTGCCAAAAAAAAAAAAAAAAAAAAAAAAAAAAAAAAAAAAAAAGAAAAAAAAAAAAAAAAAAAAAAAAGAAAAAAAAAAAGAAAGGGCCACACGCCTATAATTCCAGCACTTGAGAGGCTGTGGCAGGAGATCAATGGGAGCCTGAAGATAGCCTAAGCCACACAGTTAGTTCCAGGCCAGCCTGGGCTACACGGTGACACCCTGTCTCAGGGGGAAAAATAAAAATAAAAATAAAAATAAAGAAATATATATCTGCCAGTTTTAAAATGCTGTATATAATTCTAGAACAAATATATATAATTTACTTACTATCTACCAATGGACAATTTTGCTCATGAGTAGCATCCTTGTACATACATACCTCTGCACACGTAAGTCACAGAATTGTATCAGGCTATGATATTAAAAACTGTGTTTTGCTTCTGAGCAAATAAAAATGGCCCATAATCAAGAGGATCCTAGACTGGTATACTTGGAAATAAGAGAAACTGATGCTAGAATTTCCAAAGTTACCCAAGTTAGCAATGAAGTCAAAAGAGAATGGAAACTTTGCTTTCAGCATTTTTTTAAAGACAAGGTCTCCACAGGCTGCTTCTGGCCTCAAACTCACAATCCCCCTGCCTCAACATCCTGAATGTTGGGGTTATAGGGATGTGACACCATGCCCGGCCTCAACTTTTTTTTTTTTTTTTTGCGATACTGGGGGTTGAAATCTAGGCCTTGTGCTTGCATGCTTTGTACCACTGAGCTGCACCCCCAGCCCACTTTTTTACTTTTTGAGACAGGGTTTCACTAAATTATACAGACTGCCTATGGTCTTGAACTTGTGATTCTCCTGCCCCTGCCTCCCAATTGGCTGGGATTATAAGCATGGGCCATCACACCCGCCTATTCTTATTTTTGACTATATTATTTTTCTGAATCTCTTCCACAAGAAATCCCATCCCAGTTATATCTATTTGCCTTTATTCTCCTATTTTGGACTAAAACTATTAAATCAAAAAGGCAAAAGGCAGCAAGGGGTAAAACTGAAACTTCTCAAGAAACATGCAACACCTTCTACCTGGGATGGGTTTCCTCCGGATACATGAGACTCTGCCATTTCACTGTAATGTGAAAAGTGCCTTGTTTGTTGTGGCAACTATATTGCAGGAAGAATTATAAATAAAACCTCATTACCTAAGTTTACAAGAAGGGTGGGGTGGTGGTGAAGCCACTAAAAGACTTTTGCCATTCACACTGGATTTCCCACCTCAAATCCCACTCCTCTAATACTATGGTAATTTTTACAAGTAATCTCAATTGAAAACATTCTACAGATACTATAATTATACAATTCTAATACTTCACCAGTATTTACATGTGGTACAAATATTTTTTGTGTATTTTATAAGCCACGTACTGTCCATCTACCAAGGATACTGTTGTGAAAAAGGTAAATTTCTATGCAGCTTACATTCTAGTCAAGGTAACACTTGACAAACAAATAGGTAATATGATTTCACATCTTTAGTAAAGTAGTTGTTGTTGTTGTTAGGTGCCGTCGAGTCGGTATCCGACTCATAGCGACCCTCTGTACAACAGGGGAAACACTATTGTCAGTGCTTCTCTGCTGTGCATAGGGTTTTCAATGGCAGATTGATTTTTGGGAGGGGGTTGCCAGGTCCTTCTCCCAAGCCTACAGCTTCTGGTTTTCCCAGGCGGTCTCCCATCCAGGTACTAACCAGGCCCGACCCTGCTTAGCTTCCAAGATCTGACGGGATCAGATGCCACAGGGCTACAGCTGCAGGCCTTAGTAAAGTAGTAGGAAGAAAATTAAGCAGAATAAAGAAGAGGGGACTATCTCTTTATTTGACAAATACATCCTCCAATGTCTGTGACTTGAAGCAGAGTCTATGCCTTAAGATTCTTTCTACGTTTCTGGCACTTTTCACAATGCATGGCACATATTAAGAAGAAGAAAGAACTGAATTCAATTGACAAGATTACCTTTTCCAATATGCCGCCTAGTATTTTCAATTGTTGAATTCCGATTGACATTTGACAACAATCCCAAACAGAATCTACTTTTGTTATTTGACGGATCTGTGAATCCATCTACTAACACACTAGTAGAAGAGGCATGAAAAGCTTCCCCAACACGGTTGTTTAATTCATAGTAGACAATTGAACACCAATGTTTGGGCTCTTCATAGGCAACAGGCTGAACATCTGTTAACAAACCAAAAAGAAAAAAAGTTTAATAAGTGATTATCAGACACTGCAGATTCATAATGTATTTACCTTTTAACCCAACCAAAGTACTACATGAAAAAGAAACCAGATAAATTTAAGTCTCACTGTTCTTCCTGGCTTTGAGTCTTTATCCAAAATATATTAGAAATAGGCTTAAATATGATATGTTAAATAATTATAGAAATACAAGGCAACTCTCTTAGCCTGCTTAGGCTGCTATGACAAAATACCATAGACTGAATAGCTTAAATTTTAAAAAAAAATTTTAATTTCTCACAGCTCTAGATGCTGGGTGGTCCAACATCAAGGTATTAGCAGATATGATGTCTACTGAGCACTCACTTCTTGGTTTGTAGACAGATAGCTGCCCTCGTGCTTTGTGCTCATATCGTCTTTCCTCAGTGAGCACAAAGATCCAAAGATCCATCTCTGTTTCTCTTCTTATAAGGACGATTAATTCCATCGTGAGGACCCTACTCTCATTAACTCATCTAAAACTAATTACTCCTCAAATGCTCCATCTACAAACACCAACACATTGGGGATTAGGGTTTCACCATGTGAATTACAAAAGGCACAATTTGATCCAATAGCATTTTATTCTTGGTCTAACAATACTCATATTGTCCTGTGAAAAAATACTTACATTCCATACCAAAGTCCCCAAAGTCTTAACTCATTCTAGCAAAAATTATAAAGTCTAGTCTTATCTACATCAGAAATAGGTGAATTAGAGATAAAATCTCAAGGTGAAATTCCTCTACAGCTGTGACATGTGAAACTACACAAGCTATGCGTTGTAGGGGATTGACATATCCTCAAGGCTTCAGGTACCCTGCCCCACTGACTTTATCCAGCCTGCTAATACTGGGCCATTGATCCTGATGATCTCTGAATCACCTACAAGGCCATTCTGCCCTTTGAGTTTGCAGCCAATAGCTTAACTGCTCTGTCTTAAAGAATCTAAGAATCGCCGGGCGTGGTGACGCACGCCTGTAATCCCAGCAGCTCAGGAGGTGGAGGCAGGAGAATCGCAAGTTTGTGACCAGAGGCAGTCTGCGTAACTTAGCGAGACCCTGTCTCAAAAAGTAAAAAAATGGGCTGGGGGCACAGCTCAGCGGTCCAGCACTTGCAAAGCATGCAGGTGCAAGGCCCTGGGTTCAACCCCCAGTACCGTAAAATAAATAAATTAATTAAAAGGAATCTAAGAAGCCCGACAGCCATTAATTCTGACCCATCTCTTCGCCTCAAGTCAAACTAGCTGCATTCCTGCTGGAGTGATAGATCAGGCCCACAGTTCACACCCACACTAATCTCACTATCAAATGACAGGTGATCAAAATTCGTAATGTTCTCTTCCAAAAATGCTTTCTCCTTTTTTACAATATGGACAGGATGAAGGTTTGTTTTTTTTTTTTTCTGGTACTGGGGGTTGAACCCAGGGCCTCGCACCTGCATGCTTTGCAAGTGCTGGACCACTGAGCTGTACCTCTAGCCCATTTTTTTGCTTTTTAAGACATGGTCTTGCTAAATTACGCAAACTGCCTCTGGCCTGAAACTTGTGATCCTTCTGCCTCTGCCTCCCAAGCCGCTGGGATTACAGGCATGTGCCACCACGTCTGGCTGGGATGAACAGTTTTCAAATCTGTAAGGTCTTATTCCTTTTGGCTTAATAGTTCATTCTTTGATTTATTTCTCTTCTCATATTTTACTATGAGCAGTTAGGAACAAGCAGGCTGGTCCCTCAACACTTTGCTTAAGAATCTCCTCAGCTAAACATACTATTTTAATCAGAAGTTCTACCTTCCACAAAACACTACAATATGAATATAATTCAGTCATTTTCTTACTCCATTTTCCAACAGCATATTCCTCATTCAAGTTCAATGCCTCAAAAGAATCAACCACATTTGATGAACAGATCAAATGTAGTATATCTATGCAAAACAATACTGTTTAGTAATAAAATAGAACAAATTGTGAAAACTTAAATGTTAACAACATGGATGGATCCTGACCACACTATGTAACGTGAATAAAGCCAGATGTAAGAGACTACATGACTATTTATACGAAATGTTCAGAAAAGACAAACCTATATATGAAAACAGATTAGAGGGTATATAGAACTGAGAATGGAATGTGGGAATCTTTTTAAAGGGTATGAAAATGTTCTAAAACTATATAGTTGTGCAAAACTTTAATACGTTTGCCAAAACCACTGAATCATATACTAAGGTGAATTTTACGGTATATAAGTTATAATTCATTAAACATGCTTTTTAAAAATGACCAAGGTTAAGGATATAATTCAATGGGAGAGCATGTGCCAAGCACACAGGAGGCCCGAGGTTCAATCCTGAGCACCACCAAAAAGTAAAAAGATTAAAGTGGCCAAGAAGTTAAAAGAAATAAAAACAGCAAAAACAACAAGAACAACAAAATAAATACTCACCTCTGCTGGATATACTGGGCATAATCTGAGGAATCATATTATTGCTTGTATCCATAGGCTGGGAATTATCTTGACCCATCTGGTCATCAGGTGGCATATAGGCAGGAGGAGGTGTATCAGCTAAGAGGAACAAAATGAAACAAGTTAAAGTCCCAAAAGAATAAAATCTCCATCCTACTCAAAGTTACTCTTGAAAAGCCTTAAAAAAAAAGAAAAGAAAAGAAAAAAGAAACCCTCAAGATTACCAGAACGGTTCACTGCTGAACATTACACACACAAAAGTGTGGGACCCTGTCCTAAGGCACAAAAGACAGCACAGCTGACAGCTCCTAAAAGCCTACTACAAGCTCACGTTTACTTCGCCCAGATCCCTGGTAATCCAGGATGCTAAGATTAATACTAAAATCCACTAAAACAGAACTTAAGGTCAAGAATTTTGCCTTTATTTGGGGCTGGGGCAGTGGCAGGGCATTTGCCTAGCATATACTCAAGGCCATGGGTTCAATCCCCAACACTAGGGAAAAAAATAAAAATAAAAAAGAATTTTGTCTTTATTTGAGTAGAAACATATGCTCAGACAGACTGTTGTCGTTAGGTGCCGTTGAGTCGTGTCCCACTCATAGTGACCTTCGTAGGGTTTTCAATGGCTGATTGTTTCGGGATTGCCTCAGGAGTGGATTGCCACATCCTTCTCCCATTTTTGTAGTCCTGGGAATCAAACACAGGACCTCAGAGACTACAGAGGAGCGCTCTACCAAGTTAGCAAAATCCCAGTCCCTGGAGAAACTGTAGCTACCACAAAACAGTCTGAGTATATACATACTACATACACTGAATACATACATACTACACTTTCAAATAATCAAGTTCATTGCAGACTCTACATTGTCATTTAAAACTGGAAAATAAAACTATGTCCCTTCAAAATTCGCCATTAACACTAACAGCAATTATCTAATTATTTTGCAATGTCCAAATCAAAATTTGCCATCAACACTAACTCAATTATCTAATTATTTTGCAATGTCTAAAAATGGCTGCTGCAGCCCATTAATGGCTAGGTGATTAGCTTAGGAAACTGAATATTAACCATGAAGTCTTTTAACTTCCAACACTTATGGTTGCACATTTTTGCAAAAGCTACTAGACTTTTTTGTCTTAGTAACTATAAAACTGAATATAAACTGTCTTTCACCCCAAGGTTTGTACAGGATATATTTTGAGACAGAGCTACAACTAGCTCTGAGTTTAAGGCACAGTATAAAAATTTGCTTTTGAGCAAATTTCTAATAACAAACAGATGGTACTTAATTCTGCTACTAGTTCCAGATTTTCAACATACGGTATGTGACAAAATAAAATTCAAATTCTTCGGGAAATCGATTATCAAAATATACAGTCAGAAATAGCTAGCATCTTGTATAATAGTTCACCCCAAAGGCTAGCAGTTAAAACAACTGCTCATTCTCAGGGATTACTTATTTATTTTACCTCATATAAAGTCTTACCTGGGAGTTGAAATGGACTTCCTGGTCCAGAACTTGCCGGGGAGTTGGGATATGTGCTGCTGGCAGGGGAAGGGGGATAGGGGCTGTTTGGAGATAAGGGAAAAGGAGTGTTGTTGGGCTGGTGGAAAGAATCTGGAAACGTGGCATTTTGTGGCATGTGTGGTTCATTGTGGCTCAGGTTCCTAAACTGAACCAGAAGGCTGTGTTGTGGATTGAATTCATTATGACGAGGCACTAATACTGGAGGTAAGACTGAAAGAAAAACAAAGAAATTCATGTGTCAGTAATGACTAAAGCAAATGTCCCACCCACCATTAAGGGGCTGGTAGAAAAGATTCCTGTGAGACGATAAGCCCAGTAAAACAGTTTACTTTTAGGAAGGGCTGTTTTGTAGAAACCTGAATCCATATTTACATAATAACTAAAATAATAACTGAAAATCTCTAAAAGCATTTAGCTTATATAAGGGATTCTAGAAGACAAAAAATCCAGAAAAAATACCATTCCTGTTTTATGAGTCATAAGATATGCCATGAGGATTTCGCATGAGAGTGTCAGGGGTAGAGAGAGCTAGGGGGTAGGGGTATAGGAAAGAAGGATCAGCTGATCTAGGCATTGAACTGGGGAGGTGAGTATGACTAGAGACAGAAGTTGAGATCAGTTATGTGGACGCCCTGAAACTTCACATTTCTAATTTTGAACACTTTCATTATCTTTAGTTTGAGAGAGCTCAAACTTTATGTTCTTTAGTAAGGTGGTCTCTACTGAAAATAGTAATATTCCCCAGTTGGAGTCTTGACTCAAAATCAGTCTTCTAAATATGTTCGTAATGAAAATACATACAACAGTGTCTAAATATTTGAGATGGATTTTTTAAAAGATAAATTTTCAAACGTTCACTTCCCTAACAATCCAGTGATTAACCACATTCAAATACCTGAGTACTTTTACCTATAGGAAGCTAAAATCCGATTCTTTACTCTTAATATACCAATTGACATTTTTTTTATAACTTTCCTATGTTTGTCAACATAATTTCATTTCAAAAAAATTCTCTTCAATTCTGTTATCACTCAGCACCAACAAAATCAGATTTTTAAAAATTACATCATATTTGCCCTCCCCAAAGTAAGGATGTAAACAACAAACTTAAGTCAGTATTTGTACTGCTTCTTTTCATTTTACTGAATTAGTGTTATAAATATGTGGTTTACATCGTTTTGTTCTACTGTATATTAACTATTGTTCCCCTTACATGGGGCAATGTCATTGGAGATCAGACAGCAAGGATTTGTATAGCTAGCTACCAATGTGAAAGATGTACTGAAATAACTAAGGAATTCAATCCAATAAAAATTTCTATACTGAGCCGAGCATGGTGGCGCATGCCTATAATCCCAGCGGCTCGGGAGGCAGAGGCAGGAGGATCGCAAGTTCGAGACCAGAGGCAGTCTGTGTAACTTAGTGAGACCCTGTCTCAAAAAGTAAAAAAATGGGCTGAGGGTGCAGCTCAGTGGTCCAGCACTTGCAGAGCATGCAAGCACGAGGCCCTGGGTTTAACCCCCACTACCACAAAAAAAAAAAAAATTTTTTTCTTTACTATGTTTTTTTAAAGGCATAGCTAAACCATTGACTTCTTTCTTATTTTCTCTGCACGTGATTTTAAAAAAAACATTGCATTTTCATCTGAAATGTGGAGAGTTAAAAAAAGACAAGATTATAATATAAACATTTAAAAACAGATAATTAAACAGCAATTTTCTAGCCTCCTTCCACCTATTTCCATAAGCAAATTTAAATTCTTAGCCATGTCTTCTAATATTTACTTTGTGCATTCCTAAATAATACGTTCACACTGCTATTACTGATTTGTAAGACATTATTTGTAGACTTACTCTCATGGCAAATGAGGCAGTTTTCTTAGTTTATTCCATTCCCACTTCCTTTCCCCTCAATAAAAACTAAAAACTGGGTTAAATCATTATCCAGTGTTTATTATATATACACATATTATATATACAAACATATACATGTGTGTGTATATATATGTGTGTGTATGTATGTATATATATGTATGTGTATATATGTGTGTACACACACACACACACACACACACACACACACACACACACACACACACACACACATATATATATATATATATATACCTGGAGCCGTAGCCCTGTGGCATCCAATCCCATCAAATCTCAAAAGCTAAGCAGGGTCGGGCCTGGTTAGTACTTGGATAGGAGACCGCCAGGGAACACCAGATACTGTAGGCTTGGGAGAAGGACCTGGCAACCCCCTCCCAAAAATCAATCTGCCATTGAAAACCCTATGAACAGCAGAGAAGCATGACAATAGTGTTTCGCCTGTTGTATGTAGGGTCGCTATGTGTCGGATACCGACTCCACGGCACCTAACAACAACAACAACAACAACATGTATATATAAATATACCGAGCTAAGCACATCATGATATTTTTTCCTCAACAGTGCTTTTTTTTGGCAGTACTTGGGAGTTGAACCCAAGGCCTCGCATGTACTTTGCAAGTGCTCTTTACTGGGTTGAATCCCCAGGCCCCTCCCCCCTTTTTTTTAAAGTCAGGGTCTCCCTAAGTTTCTCAGGTGGCCTGTGGCCTTGAACTTGCAATCCTCCTGCCTCTACTTACTGAGTTTGGGATTATAGGCATGCGCCACTGCACCAGGCTGAACAGTGCTTTTATTGTTCCCTTGTTCCTTCATTGGCTTAATTTTAAGTACATTATCACTAACAATTTCAATATTCCAAAAGATGTGTCAAATGCCTGTCAATAGTGTTTTTCAGATGCCATAAATCATTAAATAATTTGTTGATTTCATGTTTCCCCCCTGAATGTTTCATCCCTTTGGTTCAACCTAAACTAGTTGCTATGAGTCAGACCCCACTCTATGGCACCTAGCAACAACAAACTAGTTGCTACAGAAAGAGATCTACAAATCTAAAGTCCTTGGACCTTCTTTCCCTTCTCTCTGGTTGGATCCCATTTCCTTGGCTTCATTCTCTATTGGCTTCCTAAGAAATGGTAAAGAAAATATTATGTTATGAAAATATCTTATTTCGTTTGTCTGCAGGCAGAATCCCAGATAACTTTTTCCCTCTTAACTTTGAAGGCACTGCTTCATTTTCTTCTAGAATCCAAATTTGCACTGGGGAATATAATAACCCTGATTCCAGTCCTTTTGTATGTATCTAGTATTTTCTCTCTGGAGCTTTCTCTTTGCCCTTTTATCCATGAAACACTAATATTTCATGTGTGAATCTTTTTCAATCCCTTGTTTTGATTACTTGGCCACTGGGTCCTTTTAATTTTCAGTTGTAGGAGTTTTTCAATTGTAGGAATTGTTCTAGTAATATTTGTTTGAAAAATTTCTCTCTGCCATTTCTCCATGTGCTGTGAATTTATTTTTAATTTGAAAGTGACTCTGGGCCACAGGTTTTAGCTTAAGCACATTTTCATGCATTGAAATTTTTCATGCATTGAAAAAGTGCTTGAGCTACAACACTCAATCCTCATAATAACCCAGTGAGGGAGATAGCATTATTCCCATTTTATAGATGAGGAGACTAAATGACAGAAAGGTTGAGTAACTTGCCTGAGGTCACATTCATAATACAGTAAAACTAAGATTCAACTCCAATAAGTCTGGCTCCCAGAACCCAGTCTTAAGCACTAGGCAATATTACTGTATATTAAACAGTGGACCCTCCATGCTGGTCCTCTATTTTTCTTATGTTATCACTTTTGAATTATCTTCCATCTTTTTTATCTTTCTGCAATACTTTCTCATTCCACTATGTAGTGTACTCTTGTATAAATTACTTCCCCTTTTAAGTTTTATTTATAAACTTACAAATAAATATACTTTAGGGCTGTAAAACATTAGTACTCTTTTTTAACTCTATGAAGGAATAAGTTCCTAGGGTTAGAGAAGTACCTCGTACGTAAGTACTCAATAGACGTTCACTGCTATCACTGTTGACACCACCACTACACTACTACTTTATTAACAAAGTACTCTGAGGTGATCCACTCAGCATCATTACTGCTTGGTCAAGAGGGAATGCAAGTTAATCCAGCTGGGCCAAGTGGTCCCTTCTCCCAAAACTCCTGAACTTGGGACAAAATATGAGGTTGTTATAGTTTCTTTCCAGCAGTTGAACAAGCAAGATATGGGATTTCCAGTCTTTTAAAATTATCAGAGCTATTCTCTTACCCTTTCTCTAGAATGATCACAGCTGAGAAAAATGGATTACAAAAAATAAGGCATTTCTACTGGCTGATCATCAGTTATATCCTGGCTATAGTGGGGAAGACACAAAATTCCTAGACTCACTCCTAGAAAATACCTAGCTTAAGAGTTTTTCAGACACTTCTCTACTAAATCTTCCCATCTTCCTTTCCTCAACAATTCCTTCATGCTACTGCTGTGTATGCAATAAGAAATTGAGAACCATCTCAAATACTGACTGGCAGCTCCAAAGCTCCTAAGCTGAACTTTCCATGGCAGCACAGTCACTGCTATTCTTTTGCTGGTCTCCACAATCAATGTTATTTTCAGTCCTTTTGCCACACTGGGCTTATGTTATGGTAGACAGACTGTAAGGTGGCTGCCATGATTCCTACCTCTGGATATTCATGTCCTTGGGCATTGTCTTCTCCTTGAGTGAGAGTATGACTTGCTTCTAACCAACAGAATATGGCAAAGTGATAGGGTGCATGTGATTATACTCGATAAAAATATACTGCCCTCTTACAAGACCTTTTCTTCCTGACTGGCTTTAAAAAAGCTGCAGTATCATTACAGGCTTGTATGCTATCAGAAGTAGTCTGACAGAGAGGGAAAAATGTAATGCTGAGGGAAAGATGATATTGTAGGAACAAATGTGAATGCGAATCACCTATGAAGACAATCATGTGGCAAGCAACTGAAGGCCGTCTCCAGCTGACAATCTGCAAAAATTCAATGGCCTATCAGGAACTGAATTGTGTCAACAATCACAGTGAGCTTGGAAGCAGATCCTTTTCCACTTGAACTTCTGATGAATCCCAGGCCTTTACTAAGACCCTGATTAGAGGCTTGCAAGAAACCCAGCTAATGCAACTGGATGCCTGACTAACAAACTGTGAGGTAATAAATGTGTGTTGTGGTTAGCTACTACATTTGTGATAATCTGTTGTGCAGTAATAGGTAACTAATGAATTCAGCCTGTATCTCACCTGCAATAGTTTGAATGTGTTCCCCAAGGTTCTTGTGTTGGGAACTTAATCTTCAATAAAACAATATTAGGAGATGGAGCTTAGTAAGTGGTGACTGGGTTACATCATTATTTCAAGAATGGACCACGTACTAAAAGAACAGGTTTGTTTTAAGTTCAGCCCCCATTTATCCTCTGTTTCACTCATGCTCACTTTCTATTCTCCTATGTTATGATGCAGTCTGAAGATCCTTACCAGGTGTGGTCCCTCAGTATTGGACTTTCTAACTTCCAGAACCATGAGTGGAATAAATTTCTATTTACCCATTCTGTAGTATTCTGCTATTGCAGCAGTAAGTGGACTAACAGGCTGTGCAATTCGTTCACTATGAAAAAACACTTACTGAGCACCACCCATTAGGAGTCAGCAAATGGTATTATTCTAGACACTGAGAATGCAGTAATGAGTGAGACCAAGAAATACCCTGTTCATGTCAATAAGCAAAATAAATACCTAACATAGAGTCAACTAATGATGGGGATAGTTGAGCAAGGACTGAATGGAATAAAAAATGTGCTATGCAAAGATCCCAGAAGGAGGGTTCTCTTAGAGAAATTAGCAAGACTTAAAGCATGGATACAGGAGTTTAAAATGTTTTAGTAGGGACTGACATGATTTGATATATATTGCTTAAAATCACTCTGGCTGCTATGTAGAAAACACAATGAATTTGAGGGAAAGTAGGGAGACAAAGATCAATTAGGAGACCACTTAAGGGGAGAGATGATGACAGTCTATACTAAAGTATGGGTGTCAGAGACGGTGAGAGGTGAAAAAGTATCAGGATATATTTTGAAGGTATAGCAAGCAGCATTTATTCATAACTCAAACTCAGAACTTAAGAATAAAAGATGACCTCTACATTTAGGGCAATAATAATTACATGACTACTGGTGCCAATAGAGAAAACAGGAGAAAAACTGATGGCGGGAGTCAAAAGCTCTGCCTAGCCATATTACATCTGATGTTTACCAGACATGCAAGTGGAAATGTCAACCAGGTAACAGGATATATGAGTCTAAAACTTAAGAATAAAGTTGACTTGAGTTCAAAATGTGAGCATCAGCTTATAGATGATTTTTAAAGACATGAAGGCAGTTAAAGAAACCATGAGAGCACTTAAAGAACACAGACAGGGAAAGGGCCCAAGAATTGAGGCATATGAAACATGAGGACAAGGCAGCAGAGACTGAGCAAGAGCAGCCAGTGAGAGTCTTAGACGTTAACTTGAGAAGAAGTTCTAAGTAAGCTGGCAAGAGATCAACTGTATCAGACATTATCAAGAAACAGCAAGATGAAGACTGAGAAACGACTTGATTTATAAGGTGGCAGTCACTTCAGATTTTGTAACTGGCAGAGAAGAATAGCTAGAAAGAGGTCAGATGAAACAGTATAGTAGATTGGGGTAGGGGTGTGTGAATAAGAATAATTCTTTTTCAACTTTAATCTCAGGATGTATTGTATGACATTCTTATACACTGTCAGAAATAGCCTGGCAGAGTAAAAATGTAATGTTGGGGAGAGGGATGATATTGTGGTAATAAAGTTCTTGAATACCCAAAAAGGAACAGGAGCTAATGCAAATGTGCAGCTGAGATAAAACAGAGATAAGTCATCCACAGGAAAGGTAGAGTATGTAAACGGGTGCACAGAGTGAACAATGAATCAAGATAAGCCATCTGGGAGTCTTATTGCCTATATGAAAGGCTAAATTCAAAATCGACTATTCCTTCCAAGATGCAGTCTTTAAAAAGGGAATACAAACTGAGCATGGTGACACATGCCTATAATCCCAGCCCTTGGGAGGCTGAGGCAGGAGTTAAGATTTCAAGAGCAGCCGTGAACTACCTAGCAAGACTCTGCCTCCAAAAAAACAAAAACAAAAACAAAAAACAAAAAACAAAATACCTAAGGCTAATATGACCTTTTAGTTAATAAATGTACTTATATGCAAATCAGGCAAAGACAAATGAGTTTTGTTTTGTTTTTTAATCCTTCTCAGTAGAGTAAAACCTACCTGGACTCTCCACTCTTTTATAGTGGTATGGATTGATACAAACTTCTTTTTGCTTAGATCCAAAAGGAAATTCGCAAATATCCAATGGCTTGAGCTCATGATGGCTCTGCAAATCAGGCCAGCGCCAAACTCGACAATATATGACATGGGGTAAGCCTTTTCTGTGAGAAACTTGCAGGCGTCCATCTAAAGACCTGGGGATAGTAACACATTTGCTTGGCTGTCCTGGACTGCTTAAGGCTTTCTCCAGTTCTTCCATGGCACCCTTTTTCTTTTTAAGCTTTTTCACCAAAGCATCAACTGCCTTTTCTGCCCATTTTTCCTCCTCATCACCTTGTTTCCAGCCCAACAATCGCTTCACTGCTGGACTAGTAAAAGAAAACAAGCTGGCCATTGACGTCATTTGATACAAATCTTCAGAAACCTTCTTGTAATCAAAGTCAGTAGCTACCAAAAGTAGAGATCACAGGTGAAAAGTCACATGCAGATCCTAAGCAGAAGTTCCTATTAAGGAGAGAAGAGTGATAGTCATCTTCACAAGTGCCATATGCTTTTTTCATTGATCCAAGTCCTGAAAGAGAGAAGAGGAAAGGATCCTTATTTAAGTCAATTTATATATACTTAAATCAATGTAACTGAAAAACATAAATGCAGAAAAAAATTTTCTAAAAGTTGTGATCACCAACCAACTGGCAATACCAAATGAGAACAAAAAGCAGTCAATGCATATCTGATTGTGAAGCATTTTCCTTCACTGAAAACCATGTTACATACTATATCAATTCTGAACAGATATATCCTGATCTAATCAAAAGCCTTAAGAGAAATCTACCTCTTCCCTAAAGTCATTATTCTTTTTTAAATGTTTCAGAGACTTACAAGATTTAGGCAAAAGCCATGACACTATTCAAGCCATATTATTAGATGAAAATTGTATTAAAAGTTTTAGTAAGATGTGTTAAACCACTGAATAAACCATAACACATACAATTGCCAGAGAAGTGGCAGGTATCTACTTTTTTAAACTAAGAATGCTGAATAGATTTAAAGAGCATACATAATTCAACCTTTAAAAGGCCAGTTTATATTTTATGATCTCTACTGACTTCTGGGATGTTTTAAGCATATTAATTAATAAAGATGCTTCAGACAAACTACTATTCTGCACCACAAAGAAGCTCTTGGTCATGACAAGAGGAAGTGATGTACCATGGCACTCTACTGCTGAGAGTGGGTAAAATTCCCTGTAGATCACTCCACAATTAACTACAGACTATGAGCACCTAGTGAAATAGCAGGAAGAGAGTTTGGAAAAAGAATGTCTGTAATAAAAGATGTGTCCTTTCTTGTGCTATGTTACCAAGTAATGCTGTAGCTTTGCCTCTAACAAATTTCAGGGTCATGACTGTTCTGGATAGAGGTGCATTTTCCCAGAAACAAAATGTGCTTAGTTAAAATACAGGTAAACATAAAGTAAAACTGAGTTAAACTCAATAAATAATGATTGGTTGCTTGTTATATGTCATATACTATGAATAGCAATGATGGAGCTTTGAAAAAACAATTACACCTAGTAGGTTTCTTCTCAAGAGCCAACAGATCCATTCATTCAAGACATACTTACTGAGAACAGAGTTAAGTGTCAGACACTGTTCTGCATGAATGAAACTATATTTCTCTGTAGCAGAGAGTATATTTCTCTGTAACAGGTCACAGCATATAAATAAACTGTTACGTGCTAAATGGACAGTAAAATTGGCTGACCCCAGCTGTAGCTACAGCAAGGAAAAAGGATAAAATCCATCCTGGTCAGAAAGTAAGGACCTAGTTTGACTGTCTCAGATGAGAAAGGGAAATTCCAAAGGTAAAGTGACATTAACAAAAAAATATGTAGAGCAGGACATGGTGGTGCATACCTGTAATCCCAGCAATC
The DNA here is from genome assembly GCA_007922755.1 of Pedetes capensis. Classification (NCBI taxonomy): domain Eukaryota; kingdom Metazoa; phylum Chordata; class Mammalia; order Rodentia; family Pedetidae; genus Pedetes; species Pedetes capensis. Next base: position 74,546 of record VMDO01001135.1, on the reverse strand, counting down.
AGGAGGCAGAGGCAGGAGGATCACCAGTTCAAGGTCAGTTTGGGCTACACAGCTTGATTCTGTCTCAAAAAACCAAAAAGGAAGGTAGATATGAATAGAGCATTTCCAATCACAGAGAAGCGATACACCTGGCTGAGATCTTGTTCAGGAATAGAGGAATATAATGGAGTATTGTCAGGGCAGTGCACATGTGTAAAAGAAGGTGTAGAAGCAATGGAGATGTATGTTGAGGAAGAGGGAGGTAAAAAGAGAGGATCTTGAAGACCGAAATTCAGAATACACACTTCATTCTAAATGTGGCAGTGAGTACAGAAACAACACAATTACCTATGAGAAAAAGGAGCTTAAGTATGACACAATAAAAGAATGCTGTGTGGACAGTAGATACTATAATGCTGGGCAAGGCCCTTGGCCTCTGGGTCTGTTCCACGTCTATAAAATGGAAATCAGTTACAATATATAAATCATTTAGAACTGTGCAGGGTGCATAGGAAGCATTTAATAAATTCTAAGTACTAATCTTTTATTATCATCACTACTATTAAGTACTAATCATATCATGATGCTCTTGTTGTTAGGTGCCGTTGAGTCGAGTCTGACTCATAGCAACCCTATGTACATGTACTAACATGAAAAAAAGGAAAAGTTATTTGTGTATATACACAGAGAACAAGGACTAGAAGACTACACATAGGGAGAGGCAAGAGAAAGGGGTCTTGCATGATTTGTTCTATATCCTTCTATACCTTTCAACAAAGGGAACCTATTAAAGCATTACTTGCCTAATGATTAAAAAATTTGTAATCTAAGCCAAGAGTGGTGGCGTGCGCCTGTAATCCCAGCAGCTCAGGAGGCAGGGACAGGAGGATCACAAGTTCAAGAACAGAAGCAGTCTGCGTAATTTAGCGAGACCCTGTGTCAAAAAGTAAAAAATGGACTGAGGGTGCAGATCAGTGGTCCAGCACTTGCAGGGCACACAAGTGTGAGGCCTTGGGTTCAACCCCCAGTACCACACACACACACACAAAAAGTAATCTAAAATCAAATTATGATTAACAGAACGAAGTTAATACTGGCATGAAAAACAGGCAAACTAATGCCTGTTACTGGGAGGTCAGGATGGTAGTTACCCTTTGAAAGGAAGGAGGGTGGTCATTATTAGAGAACCTGAAGGATTTTTGCTGTCTTGGTGAAGTTCTGCTTATCACTCTAGGTGTTAAAATGGGAGAATTCAGTTTGTGAAAACTTAGCTGGTTGGGTACTAATAATGTGTGCACTTTTCCATGTGATTTATCTTCTTGACATACAGAAAGTGAACAGTGGTCTGTTTCCTCCCCATTCTTCTCTCCATCATCACTTCCCTTTCTCACAGATAATACCTTCTGTATGCCTTTAATGTCCCCCCAGAGAGTTTATACATAACAAGAAAACACAAGGAATATCTTTTTATATATATAAAAAGTTCTATACTGAAACAAAAAAAAGTGTTACAAATTTTTAACAATGAATGTTCAAAATTTCTCTATATCAATATAGAAAGAGCATCTATATTCTACTAATCAGAATTTTAGAACTAATCCTCTAAGTATGTCAAATTATGTCATTCCCTGCTCAAAAATCATCCGGTGGCTTCCTTAGACTCAAAATCCAAACTCCTTTCTTTACAAGATCTATATGATCTGGCCCTTGGCTTCTCCAAACTCATAATCGTTCTCCTAGTTAGCTCTGCACTTAACCACACTTAACTTCTTTCCACTTCTCAAGTGCTCCAAGGTTTTTTTTCTACTTAAGCCTTTGCATTTGATATTCCCTCCCCTGGAATGTTCTTCTCACAGCTCTTAACATGGCTTACTATCTCGATTAATTCAGTTGCTAAAACGTCAACCACCAAAAGAATTCCCTAACCACGTCTAAAATAGTATGCACCCCATTCCACATCATTCTTTATCTCCTGATCCAGTTTAATTTCCTTTCAGAGCATTAACATGATATTATAGTGACAATTTCATTTACTATGTCTTCCCCACCGCAATGTTAGTAAACAGTCTTATCTTCCAAACTCACCGCCAGATCCCCTGGACCTAGAGAAGTGCCTATTTATAAAATAGATGAGTGAAAAGATGCATCTTATAAAAATATATAGACACCAAAATCTGAGACTATTCAATTTCCTTACATAAAATGATGAATTATTTGCATATAACCTATGCACACCCACTCATGTACTTTATTTATTTATTTTTCAGGATTGAATTCAGGACTTTGGTGCATGATAGGCATGCTCCACCACTGAACCACACCCCTAGCCTCTTTTTTATTTTTATTCTGAGACAGGGTCTCACTGAGTTGTGCAGGCTGCCTCCAGCCTTAAGCCTGCAATCTTCCTGCCTCAGCCTCCCCAGTCGCTAGGATTACAGGTGTATGCCACAGTACCAGCTAAATCCATCCTACCCTGAAGCAGCTGTGGTTATTAAGTATTTATCCTAAAAACTTAATAAGAAGACATTGACAGAATATAGCTACTTCCCAAATGGAAAACAAAATTCTTCTAAGAAGTCTTCAGTGTCTGGCACTACTCCATGCAGAAGACCACACACTGTGGGGGTATTTACTGAATGGTCACTGATTTTTCTGTCAATTGCTACCATGGTTTCGACACAATTTGAGAGTCTTTCAAGAGATGACCTATTGGAGGCTTAGTCCTAGGTATGCAATATGGGAGGTGATGGAAACTGTAAGAGGTAGGGCCTAGGGGGGAGTAAGTGGGTCATTGGGGATCCTGCCTTTGAAGGGATTAAAGTAGCTCTTATGGGACTCTGAGTTACTTCTCATGAGAGCTAGTTGTTATAAGGGAGCAAGACTGGCTCTTCCCATCACTCTGCCTTCCTAACACTACACATGAACTTTCTTTCTCACACGTGGTCCCACCATGATGTTATCCACCATGATGTGACACAGTTTGGTAGCCCTTAACAGAGCTTGCACTATGCTATTGGTATTTTCAGCCTCCAAAACTGTGAGCTAAATAAACCTCTTTTCTTTATAAGTTACCCAATCTCAAGTATTTTATTATAACTAAAAAAGGGTTCCTATGGTTTTGATGTTGAATTTCCCCCAAAGGCCCATATGTAAAAGGCTTATTCCCCAACATGATGCCACTGGTGGGGCTGGCGGAACCTGTGGGATATAGGCCCTCGTGTCAAGTCTTTAGGTCGTTGGGAATGACCTCAAAGAGGACTGATGTAGAATCCTGTCCCATTCTGGCTCTCCTTTACCTTCTGGCTCATGCTGTAAGCAGTTTGTTCTGCCATATGCTCTCATAACACTAGGTCACTCTCATTGGAGGTCCAAAGCAATACGCTACTTGATCTTAGACTGGAAACTCTAGATCCATAAGCCAAAATAAACCTTTTCTTTCTATAAATTAATTGCCTCAGGTGTTTCACTACAGTAATGGAAGCTAATACTGCTGTACTTTAGAGATAACTTCAAATTTTACTTTCAAATGACTAAAATCATGACAGTTCCACTAATAGAATTAAAGGTGTTCAGCAGGTACATTTGTCAATACAGATAATGATTAACTTCATCATGGAAAGGTCATACCTGGAGATACAGGTTTAGCAAGGTAAAAGAAAGAAACAGATTTAAGACTTTGCACAAAAAAATTGAAACAATAAGAAAAAATAGGCTTTCAACACAGTGAAAAGAGCACCAAGGAAATATCTGAATATTAGGTAACATTCAGGAAAGAGGAGAAAGAGTTACTGATAAAGAATTGTTTAAAAGACAGGCTTAGAACAAGATAGAATAGTACTGCATAAAAGTAAACATATGGGAGAATTTAAAGAGAATATGAAAAAAGAACAGAACAGTGACTTTGGTGAAGGGGGATGTCATTATCTGAACTTCAAGAGAATGGCTTCAGAAATAATAAGGGCTGTCATATTTTAAAAGCTAATACTCAAAACTAGTAAGAGATCAAACCTTGCACTCAACTCTTTAAATATAAGATGATTAAATTTTTTAGACAAGTTTGATGAGATTTTTTTCTAAAAATGTTTTGTATACTTTCTCAACTGTATAATATTTGGTATGTACAAGTCACCCAAGTACTCATATCTAAGTTTCAACTTAGAAAGTTATAAGAGGAAGCAGAGTTTATCATAAAAGTTCAAGAGTGGAAAGCCAGACATGGTGACACACACCTGTAATCCCAGCACTCAGGAGGCTGAGGCAGGAGGTTTGCAATTTCCAGAGCAGCCTGAAATACATAAGGAGTCTGGAGGGCAGCCTAGGCTACACAATGAAATCCCGCCTAAAAAAAAAAAAAAATGACAAAAATTACCTAGTGAACTGAGAAAAGAGCTGAACAAATATTTCATTAAAGAAGATCTCAAAATAGCCATTAAATGGGAAAACAGACTCAACATCATTAGTTACCAGACAAATCCAAACAAAAAAACAAACAAAAAAAGTTCACTACACAGAAAGCACCACAGTGAGTTTTCACTCCATAGCTACAAAAATGGCTACACTTAAGAAAAAAGAAAAAGAAAAAAAAAAAGAAAGGATTAAATGTTCATGATAATATAGAACACCTGGAACTCTCACATATTACTAGTAAGAATATAAATTACGTCAGCCATTTTAGAAATTGTTTGACAGCATCCACTAATTTTTTTTTTTCTTTTCTATCCCATTTTTATTTTATTTTTGGTGGAAAAAATGTTGACATATAAGGTTATTCTTATTTTGGTAGTACTATTTTTGCAGCTGTGTAGTGTCTGATATTTTTAAGCATCTATGTATCCACAACAGATAGGATAGTTTTATAGACCTTAAGGTCCATAATTAGAAAAAAATCACATATGAATCTGGATATGGTTATTTATTTATTACCAAATTGGTTATGGAGAACAACTTATTGTCAGTCAAAGTAATCAAGTGTCAACACAGTCTGAAAGGGGTAATTTGTTGTTGTTGTCATTAGGTGCCCTCAAGTCAAGTCCGGTTCACAGCGACCCTATGTATAGCAGATTGAAACACTTCCCGATTGATTCTGTGCCAGGCACACGATCTTATTTATGTTTAAGCCCACTGTTGCAGATACTGTGTCAATCCATCTGGTGGAGGATTTTCCTTTTATTCGTTGACCTGCCACTCTTCCAAAGATGATGTCTTTCTCCAGGGATTGATCTCTCCTGACCACATGTCCAAAATATGTAAGAGCATCCACTAATGTTAAATGCACATCCCTATGACCTCACAATTCCATTCCTAGGCACATATTCAACATGAGTGTTGTGCCCCAAAAGGTAAGTATATACTCATATAGCAACTTTATTTGTAAGTCCCAAATTGGAACCTAAATATCTATCAACAGCAGAATGGGTTTATAAATCATGGTAACAAATTCCTACACAATACAACTTTGTAGAAATTTTTCAAAAAGACATAAAATATGGATGAATTTCACTGATACAATAATGAAGGGAAAGCCAGGGGCTGTGGCACACACCTGTAATCCCAGTGTCTTGGGAGGCTCAGACAAGAGTATTGTGAGTTCAAGGCCAAAGGCAGCCTGCACATCCTAGGAAGACTATCTCAAAATAAAAAGAAAATACAGGGAGGCTAGGGTACAGCTAGCTCAGTGGTAGAGCATTTGCCTAGCATGTGTGAGGCCCTGGGTTCAACTCTCAGTATTGGGAGGGGGAAAAAAAAGATGGAGAGAAACATTGCACATTATTTCATCCCATCTATATGACACTCAAAAATAGGCAAAACTAATCTATGGGTTATAGACTATAGTAGTACACAGAAGGGTCCCAATAGCTGTCCTGGCAGCTAGAAATTTTCTGTATCCTAATCTGAGTGGTGATGACATGAGTGTACATATATGTATACAATGAGCTATACAGAAGATCTGTACATTTTATGATATACCTCAATTTAAAAAAAAAAAAAGCTTTTTAACTTGCTAGTGACTTCTTGTTAGATGCCATTGAGTTGTATCCGACTCATAGTGACCCTCAGTAGGGTTTTCAATAGCTGTTTTGGGATTCTTTTGGGGAGTGGACTGCCACATCCTTCTCCCATTTTTTGCCGTGCTAGGCATTGAACCCAGGTCCTTAGAAAGTACAGAGCAGTGCTCTACCAACTGAGATAAACCCCAGCCCCAACTAATCACTTATAAAATTAGTTCCCATTCTCCAGCATGTCTTCCATCATAATGTTTATAAACTATGAGACCACCAATTTTGCAAAAAACTGCAAGGTTTCACAAATTTATAAAATGATGACAAACAATGTCAGGTCTAGGATTTGATTTCACCCTACTTACAATCAGTTTGTTGAAGTTGGTCCTTCAGATGCTGACGAAGGACGTGAATCTCCTACATCAGAAACAAAGAATTTTCTTACTCATGGCCTAGAAAGCAGCATAAACATCAGCATTATCTGAGGTTCCCTTTGCCCCAAGACATGCACAGGTCCTGATGGACAGATACATAGTAATTCTACAGTGGGTCTGTATATGTGAAGAATACTGAGCTTGCTGAATCCACTACTTTTACAGTAATCAGCAAGCAAGCTATTCTTTGTGGGACTTCTAAGAGTAATCTAACAAAGGTGAACATATTTTTATCAAGTTTTTGCCCCCCACCAATCTTTAATGCTATTGGTACAAATGTCAACTGGAAAGATGTCCTGCTACCAAATTATTTTGTAAAAAATACTAAGTTTATCCATTCACTCCTGATTCATTCATTCTTTGTTCATTGTGACAATCGATGTGTGCTTACCCGAGAAATTAGGCTCATTTTTTTAAAGATAAAGTCCCAGAAGTCGTTTCATTTTAAGTGAGCTTCTTCCTGAACTAATTACCATCAGGTCATGAGGACCTAAATGTCTCAGAGCTTTTTTTGAAGACTTGGTTATCATTATGAACCTGCTCCCTTGCTAGAAACCCTCTGAAGAAGGCATGGGGCATGGCTGCATTGTTAATGACTAAAGGGCATGAATGATCTTGAAACGTTATTTTCAGAGGCAGATTTTTTGAACAGTTGGCTCTTTTTAAAGAATATAGCTATTTCACGGATTTCAACAATTTCCTTTCTATAAAAAAATCAATTGCTTAAGCAAAGGAATCATACTATTCCTTTGATAATGGTTAAGAGTAATAATAAAACCACTAATATTTACTGGCTGCTTACTATACCAAACACCATTAAGCATTAAGGACCTTACTTTTAGCAACTGAAAGTCATTAAATTTAAAACAGCCATATAAACCGGGCACAGTGGTGTTCACCTACAATCCCAGAGATTTGGGAAGCAGAGGCAGGAGGACTGCAAGTTCAAGGCCAGGGGCAGCCTGTGTAACTTAGTGAGACCCTGTCTCAAGATAAAAAAAAATTTTTTTTAAAAAGAGGTTGGAGGTGCAGCTCAGTGGTACAGCACTTGCAAAGTATGTGCAAGACCCTGGGTTCAAACCTCCAGTACTGGGGAAAAAAAACAACAGAAAAGAGGAAACAAAAGAAAAGACAGACAGACAGGCAGGCAGGCAAGCAGGCCACAAGGTAAATTCCATCATTTTCACTTAAAGTTGAAAAAACAAGCAAAGGGAGAGGAAGTGTACTTGTGTGCTTACTTATGGAGGGAAAAACTAGAGGCAGGAATTGAGCCCTGGCAGTAGAGCTGCAGAACCCACCCTCCTACCCACTACTCACTGTACACCCCCACTCACCTAGAAACAAAAAGCTATCTTCTCTTAACATCTTGTCTTAAAAGATCCAGCTGCATATTATGGAGTATTAATCAGCATTAAAAGAGAACCAAGTACTGATACATGGTATACCATAGGAAAATCTTGAAACATGAGGCCAAGTGAAACAAGCCAATCACAAAAGGCCACATGTTGCATGATTCTATTTCTATGAAAGTCCAGAGTAGGTAAATCCACAAAGACAGAAAGTCGATTAGTAGTCACCAGGGTCTAGAAGGAGGAGAAAATGGGGAGTGACTGCTAATGAGTACAGGCTTTCCCTCTGTGGAGACAAGTGTTCTAAATTTGATGATGGTGATTTTGGAATGTTCTAAGACTGATTACGGTGACTACTGAACAACATAAAATTTTTAGTTGTAGACTATAAAATGGGTGACATGTATGGTATATGAATTATATCTCAACAAAGATTATACTTTTAAATTTGAATTGCTCGTATTACTACGGAGCTCAAATGCTTTGTTCTCAGGCTTCAATGGATTTTCCATTGAAAAATAGACCTCTATATCCTTTTGAAGCCTCTGGGCTGCTCTGTTAGTAGAGTGCTGCTCTGCACTCTCTTAGGACCCGAGTCCAATCCCCAACAGCACAAAAACAGGAGAGGGATGTGGCAATCCACTCCCAAGCAATCCCAAAATGATCAGCCACTGAAAACCATATGAGGGTTGCTGAGTCAGACCTGAATCAAGGGCACCTAACAACAACAAAATATCCAAATCATGTATTTTATTGTAAAATAAGATTAGTTTAAGAGACCAAGAATAATACAGTTCAGCGTGTTTATTTTCAAATTAATCTTTTATACCATTAATCCAATGTATCACATTATCCTGTCAACTTTAACCCAACCCTCTCTCATCTGGACTAACCCAGGAGAAAGGAAAGGTCTATCTATGTGTGAGTAGAAAGAAACAAATAGTTTCCTCTACTGTATTCTCACAATATGGAACACTTCAGTGACCAAAAGGAGGGAAAGGTTTTCCTCACACTCCAAGCAAATGATGCTACAGCGGACACCATCGGAATGGGAGCAGCCTCTAAATGAGTTCTGACACTCTACCTGGAGATAACACAAGATCCAGTAAGATGAGGGTTCACGCCCACAAGAGTCCGCACTTCCCCCTTTCTGATACCAAATGCAAACTCCGGGTTTTATTGCTGTCTTTTTCCCCCCCCAGTACTTAGGGGTTGAACCCAGGGCCTCACACATACTAGGCAAGCGCTTTAGCAAAGAGTGGCACCCTCAACCTCTTATTACTGTGTTTCTGATGTTCAACTAGTCTGCTACACTGACTCATGGCACTCAGGGAAACACATACAGTGGCTTATAAGAAAGAACATTTTAAAGGCTATAAATGAACATCCAGATGAAGAAGTACATAAAACAAGATCTGGTCAGACCCTAAGAGCAGGACCTCCTTGTCCCCATGGAGTTGGAACATGCCACCCTCACGGGATGCAGACATGTTCTTGTTCACCTTCCTGAAAGCCTCCAGGTGTTTAGCTGTCTGCACACTCACAGAGCCATTACGCAGGCATAACTGATTGTATCTCTGGCCACTGGGATCAACATAACCTTCAGCCTCCTTTCCCGTCCCAGAAGGCTGGGAGGTGGGGCTCAAAGTTCCAATCCTGTGAGCACCTAAGTGGTTCTCCTGTCAATGAATAGCCATCCCCAGAGGTTACTCAACCTCAGGTATGTTTGCAATGACAAAAGACTGTCTTTCACCTTTATCTCTTTGATGCTATAGCAGGAACTTAAGACAAAAGGCTTAAGTATTTTCTAAAAATACTATCACTTCAGCCTTATTCCAAAGGCTTTCAGGGCTACAGAGGCACAAATATATAAGGAGTGCTAAATTTAATCTCAGACTTATTTATATCATACATATTTACTAAATGCCTGCAAAGGAAAAGGCACTAGGTTATACACTAAAGGGTCTGAAATATAAATCAAATCCAGGACTTAACTCCAAAGAGTCACAAATCAACAGAACTAAAACATGTTCATACCCATCTATGATACATGGTGAAAAATGAGGAAGCCCTAAACATGTAAAGGGTGCTGAAAGGAATTCAAGGAAATGACCCTGCGGAGAAGCAGGGAGGGTGATGCACAGCATGAAAGGAATAAAATCTACTGTGAGCAATGACAGTTTATTTACCAGGATGAGAAACCATAGGAAGTTTAGTTTGCACGAATAAGAAAACTGGCCAGAAATAAATAACCAGGCAAATCTACATAAGGATACTAAAGTATGTACCATAACATATAAAAGCACCAGAAATGAAGTCTAATGAACTTAGGTTCAAATTCCGAATCCAACACTTACTGTTAGGTAGTAAGACAGCCATTAGCAGGCAACATGGAGAAAAGGGGATTGAAAATGGCTCTTCCCACTTGGCCATGATGGATGAAGCCATGTGCACCTCTGAGGACACTGGAAAGACATTTTCTAATGGGCCCCACAACCTAACCCAAGCCACTGAGCCACTTTACAAAACAAAAACCCTGGGCTCATGTCACAGTAGGGGCCCGGAGCTGGGCACCCAGGGCTGAAGTCGCACTAGGTGTGGCCTAGTTTGAGTAGAGGGCTGGGATTTAGCTCAGTTGGTAGAGCGCTGTGCTGCAGTCTCTGAGGTCCCGAGTTCAATTTTCAGCACCGCAAAAATGGGAGAAGGACCTGGCAATCCACTCCCAAGGCAATCCCGAAATTGAAAACCCTATGAGGGTCGTTATGAGTTGGATACCGACTCCACAGCAACTAACAACAACAAGTTTGAGTAGAACCACAGGGAATATGCGCCCATTCTCTCTCTTCCTCTCTTCTTCTCTCCCTGCACCCTGTCCTCCACTCCTCTCTTCTCTCCAGCACCCACATGCACACCTCTCCTTTCTCTCCAGTTCATCATCTGCTCTGTCTATCCAAGGCACTTGTCCTTCTAAAAGTCTGTTTAACTCTCCCTGTTCTCGCTGCCTCCTTTACTTTCCCCTGGAGAATACAACATCCTTAAGTCACCCAGACACCTCAGGTTTTTCCAATTTCCTTTCTAGGTTTACCTAAGCTTCTCTAGGTGCCTTGGTTTTCCCTGTAATTATTCCTTAAAGCAGTACTATCTTTTAATAAATCTTGTCTATACTTGCTACTGTAATTTCTAGCAGCTATAAATTCATTTATACGCCCAATATACAGGGACCAAGGTTTTGCTGCCCGATTCCTAGACCCCTGCTCTGGACTAACGTGCCTGTGCTCCTTGTGTCTCCCTGTCAACATCTTAACCTAAACTATCTATTTTTCCTATTTTAGATAATAAATATCACAGCCCTGAAGTCTGAAAATTAAATGAGATAAACATTTAACTCAGTGCATACTCAGTAAAGGAGAACTCTAGTTATTATTGTAAAAATCATGAAAATTTTAGTACTTGACAAAGGATTTTAGATATGTAGCTGGGGTACTTCTAAAAATCTATAAAGCCATCCACTTTAAGAGGCAGATTATTTGATGAACCTTGAAGGAAGAAGCTGCTGCAAAGGAAGGTATTACATACTGCATTCTTATCACTTAAAATTGTTCTTCACAACATATCCTCCTGCAAGCAAGACTGTAGGTCTCAACAGTGTTCCAACGGAACTCCGGAACTATCTTTCAAACCGCTGACACCCAAACTGCAAGCTTTCATACTGATGGTTTCTTGATCTTCCCACAGGGTATACAGGAGGAACTGCAAAAAATAACTAAGGAAAGACTAAATGGCAATTACTCCACAGGAGTAGTACAATGACTATAAGAATCCAATGACAGTACTAGAAATAGCAAAGGCGGAGCCATACACTTATGACAGCTACATCAAAAGTGCCACCTGGCTAAGAGCAATACTCAGATGTCATTGATTGTAAACATCCCCATTTTAGAGATATTATGAGGTGAAAAAATACACATCTTAGAAGAAATACAGCAGCTTTTTCTTTTCTCTTAAAATCCTTTCTTGTGTTCCTGATCACCTCACAGCAGTACCTGCTGCCCTCCTCTTTTGTATTCATTCCTTTGTCTCTTCTTTTTGCCTGTTTTCTCTGCGTTCCTCATAGCTTCTACATTCCTCACAATTGGTTTTAGAGAAGTTTGACTATTATCTAATAAACTTATGCAAATAAATCTTACTTCTGTTTGGAAAAGAACACAATTAGCATAGAGGTACTGTGTACCTTTGGTACTTTAAGGTACTGCACCCTACCTCTTTCATGATATACTAACCAAGAACTTACCACAACAAAAAATGCAAACTAAACAAGAAACTTTAAGAAATTTCTACTTCTAGCTGAAAAAAAAAAAAACAGAACTGCCCAAAATCTAAAATCTCATTAGGAAAAACACAGTATAATCTGTGTTAGGTGAGTCAGTCAAGTCTCATCAATACTCAGTAAAATAGAATTAAATTTGAGTGATCAAACACCTGCAACTCAAATCTATTTAGGGGACCACAAAGGGAGCAGAAAAGAAAAATTATGCTGTTATAGCTATAAAGTAAAGAAGAAAAAAGTGAAAATAATATGTACTTGTACATTAGATTGCTTCAGAAGCAATTAACTGTACTGTATCTGGCCAGGAATAGACAAAGAGGGCTTACGAAATATGCGAAAAATATCTAGCTCAGATAAACTGCACATTCTGCCCCCTATAACACAAACAATACTACATACAATTGAATAAAAGCCTTAAGGATAAGACATGGATGAATGCTGATTATATCAGCATGAATTTTGACAGTGACTACCAAATATTGTACAGAAAGGTATATGACAACATATAATTCACAACCCACTTGGTAAGAAAGGACAAGAATAAAAACCAAGAATCACCAAATGGAGGCTGAGACAGCCAGCCAACTGGACTGTGAGGTCAAAGAGAAAGGCATGACCACAGAATAAGGCCAAACAAGGAAAGACTGAAGACAGGCTAGGGAATCAGACTGCCAGAAGTAATCCTATGTGCAGTGTAGCATTCTGTCTCAGCAGAAAGATATGTTCAAAGACACATTTCAAGAGGACAAAAACGGCAACAACACATGACCAAATAAGAGAGTAACTATGTGGGCGGAGAGAGTAGATGGAAAATATGGTATTAAGCCAACTGTGAGAGGAATACACACACCAGGGTGGAGGTACACAGACCAACAGAGATGGAAATATAAGAGCAACCAAAGACATTACAAATAATCAATAGGACTTGACAACCATGTCCTATACAACAGAACTAGGATAAGCTAGAAAGGAAAAGGTTTAGAACCCAAAGGAATGAAGACATCATTTACCAAAGAAAGGAAAATTCTGGTAATGGCAAAAATGGAGCAAGAAGATGATAGCACAGGAGTGCAAAAAAGTAAGCAAAAACAAAGTTGAGTGTGGTGGTACATGCCTGTAATCCCAGCACTTGGGAACCTGAGACAGGAGGACCATGAATTTGAAGCCACCCTGGGCAACCTAGTGAGTTCTAGGGCCGTTTGAGCTACACAGTATGACCTTGTCTTAAACAAATGACAAGCAAACACTACACTAGGTGTAGATTATGACACATGTCCATAATCCCAGGACTTGGGAAGCTGAAGGAGGAGGATCACGAATTCAAGGCCAGCCTGGGCTATACAGTAAGATCCTGTCTCAAGAAACAAACAAACAAACAAACAAAACAAAAAAACAGCATGCAATGACATACATCCAAGATGTGAAATTAAAGTACAAGAGAGAAGGAATAAATATGGAGATAGAGAGGATCATCTAAACAGATGTGAGTGTTGAATCTGTGAAAGTATACCTTTTTGAAAATTTATTGGGTGCTTATCATATACAAAGGGGCTGGGATTTAGCTCAGTTGGTAGAGCACCACTCTGCAGTCTCTAAGGTCCCAAGTTTGATTCCCAGCACCACAAACACGGGAGAAGGACGTGACAACCCACTCCCAAGGCAATCCCGAAATAATCAGCCATTGAAAACCCTGTAAGGGTCACTATGAGTCGGACACGCCTCGACGGCACCTAACAACAACAACAACCATATACAAAAGTAAGTAACGTCATGATAAATGGAAAAAAGATTGAGGTTGTCCAAGATTCTGCTTTACTTGCGTCTACAATCAACACTCACGGAAGCAGCAGTCAAGAAATCAAAAGACGCACTGCGTTGGGAAAAGCTGTTGCAAAAGACCACTTTAAAGTGTTGAAAAGTAAGGATGTCACATTGAAGACGAAGGTGCGCCTGACTCATGCCATGGTATTTTCACTTGCATCACATGCTTGTGAAAGTTGGACAGTGAATAAAGGTAACAGGAAAAGAACTGGTGCTTTCGAATTATGGTGCTGGAGATGAATATTGAATATACCATGGACTGACAAAAGAACCAACAGATCTGTCCTAGAAGATCAACTAGAGTGCTCCTTGGAAGCAAGGATGACTAGACTGCATCTTACATGTTTTGGACATGTTATCAGGAGGGATCAATCCCTGGAGAAGGACATTAGGTTTGGGAGAGTGGTAAGTCAATGAAAAAAAGGAAGAACCTCAACTAGATGGGTTGACACAGTGTTTGCAACACTGGGCTGAAACATAAAGATTGTGTGCATGGCACAGCGTTAGGGAGTGTTTTGTTCTGTTGTACCTAGAGTCGCTATGAGTTGGACCTGACTTGACAGTACCGAACAACAACAAACCATCTACAAAGAATACTGCATGCTAGGAAGTCAGACTTTAAAGACATTATCCATAATTTCAAATATCTTGAAGAGTAATGGGGGAAAAAAGAGAGAAAATGTTATAAAGAGCTTCATATGCTGTTTAGGTTAGATGCCATCGAGTTGGTATCCGACTCATAGCGACCCTCACAGGGTTTTCAATGGCTGAGTGCTTCGGGATTGCCTTGGGAGTGGATTGCCAGGCCCTTCTCCCATTTTTGTGGTGCTGGGAATTGAACTCGGGGCCTCAGAGACTGCAGCACAGCACTCTACCCACTGAGCTAAATCCCAGCCCTCATATGCTGTTTATCATATCTCTTAATTTTATACTAGATTTATTTCCCTCTGGTAGCCAACAGAGATAAGGCATTAAAATAGAAAAAGAAAAAAAAAAAAAGTAAAGCAAGCACAGAAGGCCAGTAACTCAGCAGAAAGGAACATGTTCTACTTCTCACATCAGACACTGAAAGGATTTAGTAACTACAAATCTACTATCTGCTATTACCTTGGCAATTTACAGCTTGCCTCTGGTTTATAGAAATATCAAAAGATGGAAGGAATACAGTCATTATGCCAAAAGAATTGGTGAATGATTAACCATTTCAAGAGGTTGCACACGATCATCAACCAATGGTAGTGAAGGAAGAAGCAGCTGCCTTGAAGGCATTAGTGAAACACAAGGCTCTAAGAATTGATGGAATACCAACTGAGATGTTTCAACAAATAGATGCAGCACTGCAGGTGCTCACTTGCTTATGCCAAGAGATTTGGAAAACAGCTACCTGGCCAACTGCCTAGAAGAGATCCATATTTGTGCCTATTCCTAAGAAAGGGGATCCAACTGAATGCAGAATTTAATGAACAATATCATTAGTATTTCACTCAGGTAAACTTTTGCTAAAGCTCATTCAAAAGCAACTGCAGCAGTATATTAACAGGGAACTTCCAGAAAATCAAACCAGATTCAGAAGAGGGCATGGAAACAGGCTCAGATGGATATTAGCTGAAAACAGAATACGAGAAAGATGTCTATATTTTGTTGACTATGGAAAGACATCTGACTGTGTGGATCACAACATATTATGGGTAGGTAACATTGTGAAGAATGGGAATACCTGAGCACTTAATTGTACTCATAAGGAATCTGTACATGAACCAGGAGGCAGTCATATAAACACAACAAGGAAAGACTGCTTGGTTTAAAGTTGTTGTTGTTGTTGTTGTTGTTGTTGTTGTTGTTGTTAGATGCCGTTGGTTGAGTCGTATCCGACTCATAGCAACCCTCATAGGGTTTTCAATGGCTGACTGTTTTGGGATTGCCTTGGGAGTGGATTGCCACATCCTTCTCCCATTTTTGCAGAGCTGGGAATCGAACTTGGGACCTCAGAGACTGCAGAGCAGCGCTCTACCAACTGAGCTAAATCCCAGCCCTGGTTTAAAGTTAAGAAAGGTATAAAGGTATATGTCAGGGCTATATCCTTTCTCTGTATCTCTTCAATCTCTATGCTGAGCAAATAATTGGAGACACTGGACTTTACGAAGAAGAATGTTGCATCAGGATTGGAAGAAGATTCATTAACAACTTGCGTTATACAGATGACACAGCTTTGCTTGAGAAAAGTGAAGAGGATTTGAAACATTTACTGATAAAGATCAAAGAACACAGCCTTTGGTACAGCTTGCACCTCTACATCAAGAAAACAAAAATAACTTACAACAGGGTCAGTACACAACTTCATGATAAATGGAAAAAAGATTGAGGCTGTCCAAGATTTTGCTTTACTTACATCTACAATCAACACTCACAGAAGCGGCAGTCAAGAAATCAAAAGACGCATTGCGTTGGGAAAAACTGTTGCAAAAGACCCCTTTAAAGTGTTGAAAAGTACAGACACCACATGAAGACAAAGGTGTGCCTGACTCATACCATGATATTTTCACTTGCATCACGTTTGTGAAAATATAGACAGTGAATAACAAAGACAGGAGAAGAATTGGTGCTTTTGAATTATGGTGCTGGAGACGAATATCAAATATACCATGGACTACCAAAAGAACCAACAGATCTGTCCTGGAAGATCAACCAGAGTGCTGCTTGGAAGCAAGGATGACTAGACTGCATCTCATGTATTTTGGAAATGTTGTCAAGAGAGATCAATCTCTGCAGAAGGACATCATGTTTGGGAGAGTGGCAGGTCAACGAGAAAAAAGAAGACCCTCAACTACATAGAGTGACACAGTGTCTGCAATGATGGGCTTAAACATAAGAAAGATGAAGCATGTGCCTGGCACAGTGACGGGCATGTGCAAGGCTCTGGGTTCAATCCTGAGCACTACAAGAAATTACTTTAATTAAATACACATATTTCTTACAGATTTTAGAGAAAACACAGATTTTTAAAACCAAAGTGCAGCTGTGCTTCCATATTAAAATCCTTGCTAAGGAGAGGGGGTACATTATCAAGCATATTTCAAAAATACCCTCTAGTATATTTACGGTTATAGAAGTTTGGAAACTGGGCCAGGAGTGGTGGTACATGCCTATAAATCCCAGCATTCAGGAGGCTGAGGCAGGAGGATCACAAGTTCTAGGCCAGCACAGACTACACAGCCAAGACTCAGTCTCTAGAAAAATAGAAATCTGGAAACTGAGATTAATTTTTAAAACTCCATCAGAAACTAGTGGCAAATACTTCTATAACTGTAGTACTTTAAATAATTCAACATGAAACAAATATACTTCTGAAAGTACATTAAGACATTCATTTAATTATTGGATTATTCAATTACTGGATACTATTTATACATTAAAATTAATAAAAGTATTAATAATAAATTCAATACTTATTAAGGTAGCATTCTAGGAACTGAGAATATCAAAGTGAAAAAAGGGACCAAACTTCTTGTCCTCTTATAGCTTACATTTCAGTGGAGGGGGCAGACAAAATATGTTTTTATTATTGTTAGGTATCTTCAAGTCAGGTCTGACTCATAGTGGCCCTCATGGGATTTTCAATGGCTGATTGTTTTGAGATTGCCAGATCCTTTTCCCATTTTTGTCGTGCTGGGGATCAAACTCGGATCCTCAGAGAATGCAGAGCAGCACTCCACAATTGAGCTAAACCCCAGCCCAGACAAAATATGTTGTTGTTGTTGTTGTTGTTAGGTGCCGTCAAGTCGGTATCCGACTCATTGCGACCCTCATAGGGTTTTCAATGGCAGACTGTTTTCAGGATTGCCTTGGGAGTGGATTGCCAGGTCCTTCTCCCATTTTTGCGGTGCTGAGAATTGAACTCAGGACCTCAGAGACTGCAGCACAGCGCTCTACCAACTGAGCTAAATCCCAGCCCAGACAAAATATAGTAAGTGATATATTCTTGTTAGGTAAAATCTGCTATGTTGAACTGCTATAGAGAAAAATACAGGAGCAAAAGGTGAATGTAGAGTTCTGGCAAAGAGGTGTTGGCTGGGCAAGGTTTCATTGAGAAGGTGCCAAATGAATCTCAAAATTTTAAGGAAATGAAGAGTGAGCCAGACAGACTTCCAAGGGAAGACCATCACAGGCAAAGGCAACGCAAAGATCCTAATGTGGGAACATGCAATAGGACACTCAAACTGGAAGACTAAGGTAGTCTCAGAGTAAAGTGAGTAAGGAGAAGGCAAGGAATTGGGTCAAAGAGGTAAAAGAGCCAGACTAGCCATGGTGGCTAAGAGCAGAACTTTAGCTTTTACTATAAGTAAAGCGTGGATACACTGGAGAGCTGAATGGAGACACATTTGCTGATCTGTATTACTAAACAATTACTCTAGCTGGTGTGCTGAGAATAAGAGGGAACATGGTGGGGGCTAGGGTTGTGGGGAATGGATAGCAGGATGAGTTCAGAGGTGAAGTAAGCTCAGTGAGAGATGATGACAGCTTAGGCCAGGGTGATTAGCACTGAGGTGGTAAGAAGCAGACATTTGAGAGACCATAGGTTTCCTGATGGAAGAGATATGAGGTGTGTGAGAACAGGAGTCAACAATGATTTGAGGGTATCAGCCTGAACAACTGGAAGAATGGCGTTTGTCATCAACTGACTTGAGAAAGGCTGATTAGGAGGCTAATGGAAGATCAGGAGTTAATTTCTTTTCTTCTTTTTTTTTTTTTTTGTGGTACTGGGGGTTGAACCCAGGGCCTCACACTTGCATGCTCTGCAAGTGCTGGACCACTGAG
Organism: Pedetes capensis; assembly: GCA_007922755.1. Lineage (NCBI taxonomy): Eukaryota > Metazoa > Chordata > Mammalia > Rodentia > Pedetidae > Pedetes > Pedetes capensis. Next base: position 55,822 of record VMDO01001135.1, on the reverse strand, counting down.
CTGCACCCCAAGCCCATTTTTTTACTTTTTGAGACAGGGTCTCGCTAAATTACACAGACTGCCTCTGGTCTCGAACTTGCGAGCCTCCTGCCTCTGCCTACCGGGCTGCGGGGATTACAGGCATACACCACCACGCCTGGCAGGAGTTAAATTTTATACACAATGAATATATGAATAAAATGTTGCTAAGCTTCACAAGGCTTCCATTTCAAATAAAGTAACATTAATGTCAATAACCCAAGGTCCTGCTTTTCCCTCAAACTAGTGAAATAGAACATCCAGACCAACTCCCATAGGCACACATACAAGCCACTCTCCAACATCCTCCCCCAGACAGAAACACACACCTCATACCAGACTTCTAACATAAATTCACAGAGACAGCTCCATCACTTTCTGCTCCAACATCTCTGACTGCCTCAATCCAAAATAAAAGACAAGCAAACCAACTTCCCAAATCCCTCCCAAAGCCAGTAGCCAAAACAAAATTTCCTGTGCACGTCATCCCATGCAAATGATGTTCATATGCATCACAAGCCACCATCATCTAACAAACCCCTCAGAAATATCCCTAAAAATTCAGATTTATCAAGCTTGGAAGTAGGGCCGTATTACCCACATTTTAAATAAGAGTCCCAGGTTATGCATCATATTTGGCAACCAAGAAAGCCACTTGCATATATATCTCCAAGGGTAACTTTCTAGGGGGTTGGTGAGGGTAAAGCTTTAAAAACGTCTTACCTTTGTGGTTCTAATATTAAGTCACCAACCATTAGCAAGAATAGACACCCATCAGCCCTGTCAAAGCAACCCTAAATCCAGGTATACAATTACGTGTAAGCCACATCCATGACGTAAGCAGAGAAGTGGGGGAAAAAAAAAAAAGGAAGAAAAAGAAAGTAAGTTTGCCCACAGCTCTTCTGGATTCAGAAATCCTATTCTTTATGACAATATCTATAAGAAAAAAAAAAAAAGACACAACCACATAAGCACTCAAATTACTTTCCTAAGAGAAACACTAAAATCATCATTTTTCCCAGTTGTGACACTCAATTTCCAAAGATGTCAAAAGTTCTTATAGTGGATTTCAGAACCCTCAAGGAACTGAACTCAGGATTCCCAACACTTCTCACAGCATTATCTTCCTGTCTTTTTCTTTTGGTGCCCACACAAGTCTCTACTTTCTATCACTCACATCCAGATTTTGTTTCCCAGTTTTTAATCACGCCTTAAAATTCACCTGCTCCTTTAAGTCCTCTAATTAAGCAGAGCCTGATCTAGACGTATCACTCACCCCCACACAGCCTGCAAGATTTCCTATGTTAGTTACTACCAGAAGTATCTGAGTGTGCTTGTACAGGCCTGTAGGCACAAGCCCAGACACAGATCTGGTCAGTCCTCATGGTGCTTTCCTTTAACTTATGTAGTCGTCAAGTACAGATAGCAAATCATTCATGTAAAATGTGTCTCTGGAGCACAAACAGCTAACGTGTGTACACAACATACGTTCCAATGCATTGCGATGCTCTCCAAATATGTCACGTGCACTCCAGAGTTCAGGTCCCCCACTTAGACACTAAATATAGCTGTGGGTGCTTTTTCAGCTCTAATCATCATTCATTTAGTTTATACTCAACTCCAAACAGTAGGAAATGGTCAATGCATTAACTAGACACTCATTTAAGTGGAAAACAAATACAGGAAAAAAACTGAGGACCAGCTTTTTGAAGTAGTTCCCCGTCTTTCTGGAAACACACAAACCAGAATAACTAGATTTAAGTTATGCAGCCAACCAGATAGGATGCAAGGCAGATCCTAACACATCATGAAAACAAAATTGAACAAAACAAAACCTGCCTTGAGAGCATCAGCCATATTCTGAGATCATAAATTTGAAAAGTGTAAGCCTCCTCCCAAAACACCAGTTACTATGCTTGGACCAAGGTGGGAAGGGGACACTAGTTTTCAAGGTTTTATTTTGTTTTCCCTTACTACTTTCAGCATAACAAAACAATGTATATGGAAATCAAAAGGAAAAATCCAGTTAAAAGTTTTACCACAGCGAATAAACCACTTTCAAATTTCCATGGAATTCCAATCTATAAATTTCCAACATATTACAGGCAAAGACTGGGGTCTCAAGGGATTCAAGAGCAAAACCTATTGCAAAATACACATTAAGAACTAGCTTCTGAACTGGGCTTAGTTGTGCACGCCTGTAATCCCAGCGACTTGAGAGGTGGAAGCAGGAGGATCACAAGTTGGAGACCAGAGGCAGTCTGGGTAATTTAGCGAGACCCTGTCTCAAAAAAGTAAATAAATGGGCTGAGGATGAAGCTCAGTGGTACAGCACTTGCAAAGCATGCAAGCGCGAGGCCCTGGGTTCAAATCCCAGTACTGGGGGGGAAAAAAAAAAAACTAGCTTCCAAAAGTGAATTAAAATTATAGCATCACAAACAGAACTTTCTTAATAAAGAACACTTCTTTCCAAAATATTATCTCAACCAAATTAAAACAGAGTAAGGGCAGAAAGAAAAGTCACTGAAAACACCTCTTTATTAGAATTGAACCAGAACATCCCCCACCGAGCTGCCCATGGCATGCATGCACGCACCCCCTCACACACACTTATCCATAGATATATATGAGCTAAATAAACTGTACAAAACTAGCTGATTTTTATGAAAAACCTAGAAACTCTGTAATTGATATTTGTAAGTTGTGAAACAATAAAAATTGTTACAATAAGTGACCTATGAAACTTGGAAATAAGCTGGATCTAACAATAATCTAGTTTTTAACAACTCCTCTAAAATAGTTCTAAATCTTGACCTTCCATTTAGTAAATATACCTCTCAGATTCATAGTTTTGGTTACAGGCAAAAGGTCTATGCCAATGGCAATGAGCTAGACAACCCAGCACTGAAATTCCAATTAATATTATTCTATTAACTTCAGAAGTGGAAAAACAAGGTGTAAAAAGACATGGGTCAGATTCCACAGGGTACTTCATCATTGTTTTTTGGTGGGAAACCATCTTGTATCTGTGTACTCCAGCTTTCTCAGGTTCTTCCTTCCCATATACTCTTTTCTTCAGAATATTTTTCAGACTACTGTCCCTCACAAAAGGGAATTATTCCTCAGATTACTACTGTCCCCTACAAAAGGGGATCTTCTACAATGCCTTTGACCTCATGAGTAGACTGATTGGCAAACTATAGGATATAAGGTGCCTGCAATATCTGAACAAATATCCTGTGCTTACAAAGCACAAAGAAGAGACAAGGACCATAGACCCTCTAACAGTAAAAAGAACTCAGAAGACTGATAAGCCAGAGGAATAAAGACACCTAAAGTATACTTAGCCCTGAAATTCACCCACATGTGGAGCTCACTAGCTAAACCAACATATACATCTGGTAATAATAAACACTGATAAGTCATAAACGAAAAGGGCTTTCTTAGTTCAAAGAGTGTACAAGCTACTGTAATATTAAAATTTACATAAAACATTCAATGACCATGTATGAAATAGATTTTTATATATATTTCAATATGTTACTAAGAAATGAAAAATTGTTTGGTACTCCCTAGTCTTCAAAACATTAAAAATCTTTCATTTGACCAAGCAAATCTGTTTTCAGTAGAGAGGGAAAACACATTGGGTCTGTTTAATGCAAAGGGCAAAAAAGATCATCACTGCAAATCATAATGTTTGGGTTCATGATGAAAACAGGAAACAGACAGGCTGCCCAGGTATAATTATGGTTGTAGTCTAATGTACCTTCAGGTTCAGCCAAGAATTAAAACCCAGTGAAGAGGCTAAGCAGAATTTACTTGCCTCTCTACCTTGCTACAGAATGCAACTTTTAATAATACTCTCGGCAACATGTTACATAACCAACAGTAAACAACAATCTGATTCAAACCTCATTAGTAACAACATTCTGCCACTGTTTCCCACTGAAATTAATAGCTGACTTTGCCCAAGGGAAAAGAAATGCAGCACATATCAATCTACTCAGTTCTGTGGCGCCTACCACAGAGAACTAGACTAGATCTGGACAGTACCTACAAGAAAAAATTTTTTTTCTAATTTGCTGCTATATTCCTCCTCCTAACTAGACCATATCGTATGGATACATTAATACTTAGTAGGAGTCTGGAGGTGTAGCTCAGTAACAGAGAGTTTGCCTAGCATGCAGAAGTCCCTGGGTTGAATCCTCAGGACTTTGGAGGGGGGTGGGACTTAAAAGAGGAAAGTCAGTTGTGAAGGCTCATCTAACTTTTACTGCCTATTTTGGCTATGATGTGAAAAGAATGGAAGCACCAAATGATGAATGGGTATTTGTAACAAAGATACACTAGAAGCTATGTGGTAACAGCAGTTACTCAAAAGCACTGAGGGAGCAGGAATATAGAGGGGAGGAGAGGAGGATGTCATGGGGATGACCAGGCAATCATAAACAAAAACTAAATTTAAAAAATGTAACCATAATCCATACAATCTTTATGAAGGTTAGATCTTGTTAAATTGTCTCTTTCGAGTTGTTTTATATTTTTATAATTTCCGAGTTCATCTTAGAGGAAAAAATAGTTATTAACGGGATAAAAGAAAGAATATAAAATAACCTGTTATAAAGCCGCTCCTTACACAATCTGGAACATAATAATTTCATAATGATATTCAGATCAGTAAGTGTGAAACTGTCATACTGAGTGTAGGTGTTGTTTCCCCACAACAGACACTAGCACTACCACACTGGCATCTAGCAGAAATACTAAACTATTTGGAATATTACTAAACCTACTGGGACTAAGGTTTTCAATCTTTCATCTTTCAAATTAAAAGCCAATTCACTTCAACTCACTCCGTAGTAATTCAGGTGTTCTAAGGAAAATCAGGGCTGGGATTTAGCTCAGTTGGTAGAGCGCTGCTCTGCAGAGTCCGAGGTCCAGAGTTCGATTCCCAGCACCCAAAATGGGAGAAGGACGTGGCAACCCACTCCCAAGGCAATCCTTAAACAGTCAGCCATTGAAAACCCTGTGAGGGTCGCTATGAGTCAGACTCTACTCAACAGCACCTAACAACAATAACAACAAGGAAAATCAGGTACTCTAATTTTTAAAAACACCACTCCTTGTACCTTTTTCTCAATTTCTGTGGGGCCAAGTAACAACTTCCACCTGTGCAGTCTTTGTTGCTAGATAAGAACACTTTTGGTAGTGCTAAGCAACAGGCATGATGTGACAAACCCAACTAAACATCAAAACTCCCCCTCCCCCCAGAAAGATAAGGTAAACAAGATATACTTAGCACCACACCCATTTAAACGCAAAAGCAGCCTGGAATGCTCGCGGGTCCAGCACACTCCCCCCCGCCCCCCACCAACTGGTCAGGAAACAATGTCTTTACAACCAAGATAAGGATCTGGCCTAGGGTGTTCAGCCACTCTTCACTTATATGCTAGCCTAGGCTCCATTTTCCAATGCCACCGAAATCAGGATCGGACCATTTGGTTAGGAGACAGGCAAAGCTCCCCATACCCCGACTACCCTCTCCCCGGTTCTTTTTGCAACCAAAATGTTTTGGCCACTGAGCATGCTCCGACTTAAGACAGGCGCCACATGGGAGTTTTCAAAGCTTAGGCTCCAAACTCCACGTAGTAGCAGCAGCTGAAAAGGGAGGAGGAGAAAGGGAGAAGGGCTAAGACACTGGAATATAAACTTGACTAACACTGCAGCGAACGAGGGTTTCAGCAAGGGCTGACCATGGTGGAGACCAAAAGACACTAAGTGAGCATTCCCCTTTGCAGCCTACAGGAGTTTCCATGAAGTAGAAGAAACCTGCGCAATGCTGAAAACTGACAGGCAAGTGGTGGAAACCAGATCTAAGCCCCAGCTGAATGCAGTAGCAAGTCACCACCGCCCAGGGTGTAATTCCCACCGATAAGCACGGATCCTTATCTTTGGAACACAAAGCGACGGCGGCGGCGCGGACTCATCAGGCCATTGGGCGGCTCTGGTGCAGCAGAGCCGGCTGCTCGGCCGCGCTCCGCAGCGCTATCGGGAGTGTGCATCGAGGGTGCCGCTCGGAAGCGGCAGGAGGGCCACTGCTCCTAAGGGCAGACACAGGACACGGGAACCCCTCGAGGGAGCCCCGAACGCCCGCCGCCACCGCGCGCGCGCGAACGGCGGGGCTGGGACGAGAGCCGGCCCCGCCGCCCCTCAGGGCGCCCCCAGCTGCCAGCGAGGCCTCCGCAGCCGGCGGGGTCGCCCCATCCCCACCCGCCGCGGACCCTGCCGGCCCGGAGCTAGGCCTCCCTCGCGCCCGCAGGCCCCCCGGCCGCTTCCGCCCCGCCCGCGGCCGAGCGCCCCCGCCGCGGCCTCAGTCCGGCCGCCAGAGCCGAGCGGCGAGCCCCGTCCGGGCCGAACCTGCAGCCCCCGGCTCCGCTCGCCCGCCCCGGGGTCGCTCGCGCACTCACCCGCCGGCTGGGCGCGCTCTCCCGGCGCCGTCGCTGCGCTGCCCCGCGCTGCAACTTTATTAGCAGCTCGGCCGCGGGACACGCGCACGGCGCCCGCTCGCGCAGGACCCGGATGACGGAGGGAGGGAGGGAGCCTGGGAGGGCGGCCACTTGGTCGGCGCATGCGCGCCAGGGCGGAGTCACCGCTGCAAGGGCCAAACGCAGGGCAGCCTGGCCCCAGCAAACTGGGGAAACCTCTGCTCCTGCAAACCCAGACTTCAGCTCTGCCGAGGCTTTTCGCATCCATGGCCTGGCCTGAGAGTGGGAGTCGGCTGTAGGCACTGCCACCCTCTACTAACCAAATGAAACCACATCGTCCTAAGATAATTGTCCTTGATACGGATGAGAGAGTTTTCTGTGCAAACAATGACATCTTTAGATACAACTAAGCTACTGGTATTGATTTCTAGTATACACCTGAATGGAGAGAGTCCTTTTTTGCATCTGTGCAAAAGTGGCTGCAAAACAAGTTTCTGAACATCTTACAGTTTCTTATTTGCGTCCATGAAGCTGCTCCCATAAGATAAGCTTAGAGCCTGGTTGTTGTTAGGTGCCGTCGACTCTGTACCCAACTCATAACGACCCTCTGTACAACAGGGGAAACACTATTGTCAGTGCTTCTCTGCTGTTCATAGGGTTTTCAATGGCAGATTGATTTTTGGGAGGGGGTTGCCAGGTCCTTCTCCCAAGCCTACAGCTTCTGGTGTTCCCAGGAGGTCTCCCATCCAGGTACTAACCAGGCCCGACCCTGCTTAGCTATCGAGATCTGAGGGGATCGGATGCCACAGGGCTACCGCTGCAGGCTGAGCCTGGGGATTGTGGAAATAGAATGCCGACCTGGAACTCGGGGAGTAGGACTCTATCATCTGGGGCCGCAAGCCCAAGTGTTGGAGGAATGCCCTCTACGCCTCCTAGGGGGAGGGAGATAGCAGGGATTCTCAAGCTTGGACCGGTGGAGCCACTGAGGCTCAGAGAGGCCATTCACAAACAAGTATCCTTCACTCCTCCAGGAATCTTAATAACTGGGACTCTCTCCATGCTTTTTCCCTACAGAGTCCCCAAACTGTCAGCGTTTCCCAGAATATGATATTGGCATCACTCCAGTGAGGAAAGCTTTTAAATAATTTTGTTTTTATTTTAAAAGGTCAATACTGGTTTTCCAATGCTCTCCTGTAGGTTTCAGTTTTAAAATAAGAAAAAATAAAACTTGCAATCACTTTTTAACCCTTTTGCAGCTAATCCAATCCATGGATCCTATTAAATGCGCCTTCAAAATACTGTCTATCCTAAATCTGACAATTTTTTATCTCCCATATTCCCACCTTCATAGACTGAGCCAGGGTCATTTCACCTGACACACAAATGGGGCAGCTGCTATTTTGTTCCAAGCTCCAGCAGTTTACTTCTATGGGGAGACTAAAGAAATGTTGCAAAAGTCTGTGCATTGAATTGGCCCTCTCAGATGGTGACAGAGACCAGGTAAGGGAGTAAAATGGCCTGAGTAGGGGGTGGGGCGACTGGGAAGGGACAGGGATGGAAGACTGCTCCCGCCAAGCAGGGCAGCTGCTGTTCCACTCTAGCCAACTGTCAGCAGGGACAAATGTGGGAATAAGGGTCCAGCCTTGGTACATTTGATTTTCAAAACAAGCTGGAAATCTGTATTTTTATGCCAAAAAAAAAGTTTTATCGTTTTAGCAACCTCTTTCCTTTCTTCCTCTCCCTCTCTCCCTCTCCCTCTTTCCCTCTCTTCTTTTCTTTCCCTCTTATCTCTCCCCTTCTCCCTTCTCCTTGTCATTCTTCCTCTCTCCCTCTGTCTCTTCCACTCCCTGTCTCTCCCCTCCTGCTTCCTCTCCCTCTTTTAGACATTCAAGAGGCCAACCCTGTACAAGCCAAACAAAACAAATCCAGGCTCCCAATTTAGCCTGCTGGCCATCAGTTTGCAATCTCAGGTCTACATCTTAAACTTCTTTACTACATCATAAACTTTGTGAAAGTAAAGTCTGTGTACTTTAACTCTTTGTCACACTCACTGATTATTTGTTGTTAATTCAGAAGTTCCCAACCTTTGGAAGGCACATATTTCTGGAGCCTGCATGAGTTTACAGCTCCCAGAAGTGCTTATAACCCTAGCTTGAAGGATGTCTCAGTTTTTTTTCCAGAACTGATGTTTGCAGAGTGCTTTGTTGAATATTATAGGACATAACAATTTTGTTTAAATATTTTATGCATTAGAGCCACTCCTTACTTCAAATAGCCAGTAAAATCCTTCCCCAAATAAATTGTTTGCATACATGTAAGGACAATTTGTGATTATGGGATTCCTTTTCATAATCACATCTGTAATCCCAAAACCAACAGTTTTACTTCCTGAACTATCTGTCCACATACTGATCAAATCAACCAGAGACTCCTGTCACTTTGAGTTGCTTTGTGGGCTCAGCTTAGGTCTTTAGCCGGATCAGATAATAGCACAAAAGGAAGGAATAGAGGTTTCAACAGCCTGCGGAAATCTTCCAAAAGACTGAGAAATTACCCAGATCTCAAAGGTACAGGAAATCAGAGGGCTCACTACCTATCTACATAATAGTCAAGAAGATTATCCAACAGCAAATCATCAGGCTTGCCAGAGCCATAAGAAACGGGATAAGGAAGTCCTGCTTTTGGCATTCAACTGGATATAAGAACAAAGGTAGAACAGACTGATCTGAGCAGAGAGATGTAATCAGTCAGGCATCAAAATAGTAAACTGTCTTTTCAGTTTCGCCATTCACCTGATCAAGAAGATCAGATAATACTAGTTTCGATAGTCAATTTGACTTTACTTGTAGAGAAATGTATTTCTGGATAATTTAGGCTGGAAGTTCTCAACCATGGGTGACTGTGCCATGGGAAACCTTTGGCAGTTTGATGCCTTTCTTGGTTGTCACAGGTAGGAGGGCAGTGCTACTGGCCCCTAGTGGGTGGGGAGAGGCCAGGGATAATGGTAAACAGGCTCCAGTGCACAAGTCAGCCTCCTTCTACTGAGAATTAGCCAGCCTAAAATGTCAATGGGCTGGGATTTAGCTCAGTTGGTAAAGCGCCGCTCTGCAGTCTCTGAGGTCTCAAGTTCAATTCCCAGCACCGCAAAAATGGGAGAAGGACATGGCAACCCTCTCCCAAGGCAATCCCAAAACAGTCAGCCATTGAAAACCCCATGAGGGTCTCTATGAGTTAGACATGACTCGAGGGCACCTAACAACAACAACAAAATGTCAATAGTGCTTAGGCTTAGAAAGGAAATGGGCCCTTTCTTTCAACTTTTTTCAACAATTGCTTGAATTATTCATTTGTTATAGAGAATTAGCCTGAATATTTTAACCACTTTCACTCACCTTAGGGGTAATGAGAGCATTTGGGGGCTCCTGTGCTTTCCTCTATCAAAGGGGTGACATTTTCTGCCAAACATGCTGCTTTGGGATTGCTCCCCTACCCTCTTCAGCCCTAAATCCTAAAGTGCACTTCCTGGTAGAGACCTCCACTCTTAGAAAATCTGCCACGCCCCCCTCCTTGTCCCCTCCCCTCTCAATGCTGCTTCTGCTCACTGACTCCAGACACAAGAGCTGTCTCTCTCTTTTTTTTTTTGTGATACTGGGGGGTTGAACACAGGGCCTCATGCCTGCATGCTTTACAAGTACTGGACCACTGAGCTGCACCCCCAGCCCAAATTTTTTACTTTTTTGAGACAGGGTCTTGCTAAATTACGCAGACTCCCTCTGGTCTGGAACCTACGATCCTCCTGCCTCTGCCTCCCAAGCTGCTGAGATTACAGGCATGCGCCACCATGCCAGGCAAGAGCTGTCTCTTTTTTGAAACGGGGTCTGGCTATGTAGCCCAGGCTGTCCTGAAACTCACTCTGTAACCCAGGCTGGCCTCAAACTCACATCAGTCCTCCTGCTTCTGTCGCCTAAGTGCTAGGATTATAGTTGTGCACTGAGCATCCAGCTTAAGTTCATATTTTTTAAGTTTTATTTTAAAATGTAAGGTAATTAAAGCGAATTGGCTTTGGTTTGAATATCGTTAATAAATATCTCAATTCCACACTTTACTATAGCTCAGAAGGTCCTCCCTAAATAACTCCTATACACACAGTAGAATTGAAAGAATGCAATTTTTGGAGGCGTCATCCAGCATAGAAGCACCTGTGATGGCACCACAAGGATCAGAAAGGGTCCTGGGAGCCACCTCAAAGATGTCTCACTTCTTCAGACAGTCACGGGAAGTGGGTAAAAGAGGAAGAAATGTCTTTAGTTGTAGGACACCTCCAGACAGGGTCCTCAGATATCATAAAGCTCTGAGAATTCTGTGTATATTCTTCAACTGGCAGATCATCCCCTGCTCCCCCCCACATCTTTATAACTGGAAACAGTGCAAGAACCACAGCTAAGCCAAGAGTCCCAAGAACAGTGAGGTTCCAAAGAAATAATGAGAAAACACACACTCCACAGTTGAGAGAGGGAAAAAATAAATCACCATGGCAATTGGTCAGAAGAATCTTTACATTAGTCTTTAAAAGTTCCATGCCACCTAGGAGAGACTTGGAGAGCTGGATAAGTGGGAATGGAAAAATGACGACACAGCAGTTCAGTATGCAATTCATTGTTCAGATGCAGTTGCCCCTGGTACAGGGACTGACCTGGAATTTGGTGCAGATGTCCAGATGACTTCCCCAGAGGCTTCTGTGTATGCAGCATGCTATTTCACATCCCCTGGAGGACCATGCTGTGTAGCTACTTATAATTGAGATGGGCAGTTAATAGCTATTGGATCTGCTGACGCTTCCATAAAGATATTTGACATAGAAAGAATGTTGGCCAAAAGTGCCATGCCAATTGAGGTCATGATGAGTGAGGCTGTGCAACAGAAGAGGGAAAACCATCCAGGGATTTGAACCCTTTATGACCACATGGATGAAGTCAGGTGTGTGGCTTTCCACCCAACAGAACACATCCTGGCCTCTGGCTCAAGGGATTATTATTGTTGTTGTTGTTGTTGTTGTTAGGTGCCGTCGAGTCATATCCAACTCATAGCAACCCTCATAGGGTTTTCAATGGCAGATTGTTTTGGGATTGCCTTGGGAGTGGATTGCAACATCCTTCTCCCATTTTTTGTGGTGCTGGGAATTGAACTCAGGACCTCAGAGACTGCAGAGTGGTGCTCTACCAACTGAGCTAAATCCCAGCCCCAAGGGATTATACTCTTCCATTATTTGATTACTCCAAACATCCACAAAAAGAGTCTTCAACTACATTCAGGCGCAGGTCTGAATGGACAGCAGGTGCACCAGACACAGGCTATCTTGAAACACACTGAGGACTGTGTGCTACTGCCTGGTCAGCCTCTGCTGCTGAGCCCTGGGTACAACCAAGCACAAGAAGCTCCTGTCCCTGGGCCACAACATCATGTGCAACATTGTGCACTCGCCCAGCAGCCCCAGGTTTATGACTTGCAGGGTTGACTTCTGAGCATGGTTTTGGTGCCAGAGATTAACCACAGACTGAGCTGCCCTCGCTACGAAGGTTTTTGCCTCGAGGACTCTGCCCTCCTCCCAGTGTCCTGCCAGCTTCAGTAGTAAGTCCTTGTACCACCTGTGGCAGTTGCTCTGCCACCTGTCTCCATCCTTCTTGGATTTGTGCAAAAGGATTTTTTTTACCTTGATGTAGAATCATGGCAGAAAAGTTGGGAACACAGATCTGTGCAGTTGTTCTACATTCACCAGTTATTACAGTGTGATTTTCATCCGTTTCGTCAACATAGGACTTGACATTTCTTTTGACTCTTGATCATTTGGAGAAGGATAGAATATTAAATGCTTTATAGCTCTCAAATAAAAGATCCATGCCAACTCAAGATTACACTAAAGTGACTTTTAGAATATATGGAATTTTTTTCAGTAACATTTTGGTGTTCCAGGGTAAAATGCTTTTTTTTTTTTTTTTTTTTTTTCCTGCAGTACTGGGGGTTGAACCCAGGGCTTTGCGCTTGCATGCTTTGCAAGTGCGGGACCACTGAGCTACATCCCAGCCCATTTGCTCTCACTCTTTCGAGACAGGGTCTTGCTAAATTACACAGACTGCCTCTGGTCTCAAACTTGAGATCCTCCTGCTGCTGCCTTCCGAGTCGCTGGGATTACAGGCATGCACCACCACGGCATCTGGTGGTAAAATGCGTCTTTAATAGTCCAAAGATAAATCTATTTTCACAACCGTAGAGATTGAATGTATTAACGTATTGAAAAAAGAAAAGTAAATCAATGGCAGCTGCCTCCACTTAAAGCACAGGAATTTGGTGTCCACAAACCCCCTGCAGCTTCATGGATGACAGCAGAGAATCCATTTATCCGTGGAATTACGGAGCACATTTCTGCGTGTATACCTATGTACACATTTTCTGCAGAAAAAGCCTATATCTTTCAGCAGATTCTCAAAAGTTTCTTGACTTCGCCGATGCTTAAGACAGTCATTGCTTTACACATGGTACATATCTAATGTGTCCGTGTTAAATTATCTTCTCTTTACTTTTTTCAGAGCAACATAATTAGGAAACGCCTCTCTAGAGAAAGCAGCATAATGTAGATTGTAGGAACCTGGCTCGCCTGTCTCCAGCCATCTGCTACATTAAACAAGGCCTCCGATGGCTGGAATCCAAAACACAAAATTAAAAGGGTTGCAGGCACCCAGTCATAAAACAAAGAGGCTTTCTAAAGCAAGGCTTGGAGGGAACACTCGTTTTTCCTCACTCAAGCAGCATCTGTTTCTCCCGACGGCACCCCCGACACATACATCACGTTAACTTCCCTAACCTCTGTAGCTCTGCATTCTCAGTTTTCTTCCTTAAAGATGCCGTCTCAGAGGAGCCACACCGCTTGTACACCCACCATAAATCCAGAGCAGCAGGTGAAAATCTGGGACTGCGATGGAAGTGGGAAGAGGAGAAAGAGAAAAAAGCTTCACGTTCTTTGGGAAGCCTCTTAACTGCATGAAATCTGAATCACGAGAATTCTGAAGCCAGACTGGTTAGTTTGAACATGGACTGTCTGACTTACTACGTGTGTGACCTTGAGCAAGTTTATTAACCAATCTGTGCCCTTGTCTCTTCATCTGTAAAATGAAGATATCCCTAGTGTCAACGCATAGAATTATTTTGAAGATTAAATGCATAGAGACTTGCAAGGTGTTTATTACAGCACCTGGCACATAGTGAGTGCTATACAAGTCTTTGTTTCAAAAACATGCATTCCTCCCTGACATTCCAGAAACTTCTAAACTATTCACAGTAAATGTATTGGTTACATACAATGTGTGTTCATTGTACAGGACAATACACTGTCTTCCCGTTTTACTGTGCTGGGTAATTTTATTCATTCCCAGGCCCCTCTTGCAAACAATTCCTAATTTTGTTTCTTTTTTTCTTTTTCTTTTTTTCTTTTCTTGCTGAGGGTTGACCCCAGAGCCTCACATATGCTAGACAAGCACTCTACCACTGAGCTACAACTCCAGCCTAACAATTTCTCAATTTGTGTTTCCATCTTAGACTTGGCTAATGAACTTGAGACCCTTAAATTCAACTACCCTTTTAACCTCCCTACTGGGCAGCAGTAGTTACAGGTTTTGTCTGCCTACATTCTTTCCAGTCCTCTTTCTCCTGCTTCCTTTGCAGCACCACTCCCTTCAGGCATTAACCACAGTCTAGGCAGCCAACCACAGAAATAGGCATCAGACTCTGATGGGTTATATAGTACCCCACCTACCCAGACCACCATGATTGACTCATAGATGGGCATATAACCTAATCAAAGTAACATGTATCATCCTTTAGGTTGGTGAATGGTTGTTGAGAGAGAAACGTCCTTTCTTACCATCAGTACTAAGCTAAGGGTGATTCTGAGGCTGCCAGGGGACATCTTGTCACCATGCGGAGGAAGTTTGTTTGGAAATGAAACTGACAGAGAGAAGCAGAGCTGAGAAACAGAAGCCAAGACAAATCTCTGACAAAATCTTTTAAGTCCCTGGATCCAGCCTTACCTGAAGCTCTAAAGATCCTCCTAAGACTTTCCAAGTACATTGACTGCTACAGTCTGCTTTTGTTTAAGCTAATTATACTTCTACTGCTTGTAACATTTGCCATTAGCGGTCTGACTGGATTTATCAGGTCCAAATTTGAGCTCCTGATATTTGTCATTGTCCTTCCCCAGCTTGGTCCTGCTCCAGTCTTCCCCATATCAATAAATGGCAGTTCTGCCGCACAGTTGCTCATGCCATACCTGCAAGTGATATTGAAGGATCGGATTCTCATCCCTAAATCTTTGTTGTTGTTGTTGTTGTTGTTGTTAGGTGCCCTCCAGTTGGTATCCAACTCATAGCGACCCTCATAGGGTTTTCAATGGCTGACTGTTTCGGGATTGCCTTGGGAGTGTATTGCCACATCCTTCTCCTAAATCTTGACTCCCTCCCTATTGTGGAATTGTATCCTTTTCCATGTGGCTTCCACTAGAGAAGGTGGGATGTGCCTCCTTGACCCTTTGAAGTTGAATAATTTCTCATGATGACTTTGGGCAGTAAACATGACATGAACATAATATTTAATTATATTAGACGATTTGGTTTAGGTTTTTGTTATTTTGTCATCCATCTTTAGAAGGTCAGACCTAGAGCTGTGTGTGGTGGTGTACACCTGCAATCCCAGCTCTTGGGGGGCAAAAACAGGAGGAAAATAACTTCAAGGCCAGCCTAGGTACATAGTAAGACCCTGTCTCAAAAATAAAATTAAAAAAGGAAGAAGGAGCAGAGGGAGAAGAAGAAGGAGGAGAAAGAAGAAGGGGAAGGAGAAGTGGAGAAGGAGGTAGTGGTGGTCAGGAGGTGGGCAAGTGGCAACTGGTCCAAGGAGGATGCAAATACACATGGAGCAGATTTGGCTCCCTAGTCTGGAGCCAGCTATCCAAGTGGATTCACAGACCCATGAATGAGAACAATGTCTGGCTTATTGTATAGGAATAGCCAACTCAAAGCAAGAGTACACTGAGCCCTGTCTCTCACCTTCATTTATTTATTTATTTATTTATTTACTCCTTAATTCAATAAGATAGTATATATTTGGGCTGGGATTTAGCTCAGTTGGTAGAGCACTGCGCTGCAGTCTCTGAGGTCCCAAGTTCAATTCCTAGCACTGCAAAAATGGGAGAAGGACTGGCAATCCACTCCCAAGGCAATTCCGAAGCAGTCAGCCATTGAAAACCCTATGAGGGTCGCTATAAGTCAGATACTGACTTGATGGCACCTAACAACAACAACAGTATACATTTACTGAATACCCACTGTGTATCAAGTATGTTTTAGGCATCAGGCATAAGACATTAAACAAAACAGACAAAAATCCAAGTTATAATGAAGTAAATAGGTAAATAGGTTGAACCCAAGGCCTTGACATACTTTGCAAGTGCTCTACCAGTGGGCTGCACCCACAGGTCATTTTTTATGTTTTACGTTTTATTTGAGTCACGGTGCCACTAATTTACACAGGCTGCCTCTAGCATTGACCTTGCTATCCTCCTGCCTCCACCTCTTGAGTTGCTGGGATTACAACTGTGCATCAGTATACATAGCCATTTTTTTAAAAAAATATAAATACATCAGCATGGGAGGCAGAGGCAGGAGGATCACCACAAATTCATGGCCAGCCTGGTCCACATAGTAAGTTCCACACCAGCCAGGGCTACGTAGTGAGACCTTGTTTAAAAAAAAAAAAAAAAAAAAAAAAAACCAAACTAATCAATTATTTTAAAAAATATAAAAGCAAGTAAAATTTAATATGTTACATTGTAATGCACACCTGACAGCAAAGTAAAACATGAACAGAGTTTGGGAGAGAGAATCCTGAGATCTAGAGGAACTGTGGCTGCTGTTTTGATGGAGTCCTCCTGGGTAAATAGGGTAGACCTTCCACTTTCAACCCAGCATCAAGTCTTATCAGTTCTGCCTGGAAACCATATCTCAAATCTACCCACTTCTCTCCATGTCCATGGTCTAGAAATAATCAGCACCAGGTCCAAATCCAGGTCACTATTGTGTCCCCTGGACTGTCTTCTGCTTCCACTCAGCTTCACTCTATCCCTATGACACGTTAAAAATGTAATTAAGATGGTCACCCTCAAATTAAAGCTCTTCAAGGTCCTCTCATTGCATTTAAGATAAAAATCCAAAACCCCTACCATGGCCCTGCCCTGGGTGGTATGACCCCCGTCATCACCAGCATGCCTGCACGTCCCTTGCTCAAATGGGCTTCCTTTCCATTCCTCACGTGCCATAAGCTCTTTTCCAAATCAGGATCTTTGCAGGATCTTTGCTTGCTCATTCTCTCTCTACCTTGGAAATGTCTGAAATGCCATGCTGCGCATAGCACTCTTGACCTGTCTCACTCCTCATCAACCTTTCTTGAATGCATCATTCTTAAAAGGACTTCCTTCGCCAGATCTTCTCCCCTTCCCGCTCCACTCCATCTAGATTGAGACCCCCCCATTAGATACTTCCAGAGCACCCAACTCTGGCTCTGCTGAAATTCACTTCTCACACGTCATGACTTGATCAAAGTCTGCATTCTACACTATAATTAAGCTCCTCTTCACAGATGAATTCTCAACACTCAGATCAAGGGCTGGCGTGCTACAGAACCTCAATAAAGAGCCACTGAATTTTCTGCTTCGATTTTGTTCTTATGTTTGCTCCTAGTTAAAATCATGTTTTTCTCTCTTAGTTTTTTAAATCTCCTAATCAAATTTTGCCTGCAGCCATAGCCCTGTGGCATCCGATCCTGTCAGATCTCGGAAGCTAAGCAGGGGCGGGCCTGGTTAGTACCTGGATGGGAGACCACCTGGGAACACCAGAAGCTGTAGACTTGGGAGAAGGACCTGGCAACCCCCTCCCAAAAATCAATCTGCCGTTGAAAGCCCTATGAACAGCAGAGAAGCACTGACAATAGTGTTTCCCCTGTTGTACAGAGGGTCGCTATGAGTCGGATACCAACTCGACAGCACTTAACAACAACAACAACAATCAAATTTTAGTATGTACTGGACTGTGATTTCTTCAATTCCCACACAGAAATTCTGCTGTTAGATTTAGAATTCATTCCTTCACTTATTCAATCAATATAAAAATATACATGCAGTACTTACTGTGTGAGTGACACTGTGTCGAGCAATGGGAATACAAATGTTCTTTTCCTGTCCTGGTGAAGCTCACAGTCTATTGGTGGATGTTTGGTTGTGTTCTGCCTCCAAGAATCTTAAACACTTAAAGGAAGATCTAGAAACCAGAAAACAAAAATCAAAATCTATCATTTTAAATCTATAAATACAAGCACTCACAATGGAGGAGACTCTTTTTACCATTAAAGAGTTCCTTGTTTTGTAAAGAACCCCCATAAATAATAGATCATCCAATCCTAAAAAATATTAAATAAGGATTTTTTTGGCTTTAAAGGGTTAAACTATACTCATTTGAAAGGCCGTTATAAGCAGAGCTGCATGTCACTAGACTACACTTTCTGAAATATTTTACTGCTAGGCATGGGTTTTTAAAAATAGCTTCATAATTTTTGTAAAAATGATCCACATTTACTGGGAAAATTATAGAGAAAAGGCTGAAAATGTAAAAATTACTTTGAATCCTAAGAACATGAAATGATGGTAGTAAGTTGATATAACATGTTGTTGGACATCTCTGTGCACGTGTACGTATAATAGCTAATGATCAAACCATTCCTTTATGTTAGCTACAGAGCAATATGCCTGCCTTATACATTTTATGAAGTGCCACAATAACCATGCAATGCAGTTGCTATTACTAACACTATTGTTATCTTTTTTCTTAATGGAGAAACTATACACAAGCCATTGAGGAACTTGCTGTTGTCGATGTACATGTTTCTATGGCCTGCGTGGGTTTACAACTCCCAGAAATGTTTCTCACCTTGCCTTGAAGGTGGCTTTTTAAAAATCACTGGGGGATGTACCAAAATTTGCTTGAGAAATTTTGCACGCAAGGTCCATTCCTCACTTCACACTTTCTATCACACCTTGCACGCTCTGCTTCCCATAACCCAGTCTCTCTCAACCTCTCCTCCCATCTCCTATTTACTCTCCTTTCCCTTGTTATTAAGGGCTGGGATTTAGCTCAGTTGGTAGAGCACTGCGCTGCAGTCTCTGAGGTCCCGAGTTCAATTCCCAGCACCACAAAAAATGGGAGAAGGACCTGGCAATCCACTCCCAAGACAATCCCGTAATGGTCAGCCATTGAAAATCCTAGGAGGGTCACTATGAGTCGGATTCTGACTCGATGGCACCTAACAACAACAACAACAACCTTGTTATTAAACTGATTTCTTTGCTGCCCCCATTGTTTCCAACTCCCTACTGGCCACCACATTTCCATTCACACACCTTTCTTTCACAGTAACCTCTCTATGAAATGTCCCCTCCTGTAGCCTGTCCCATCTTTCATTCCCAAGCCATCTTAAATTCTTCTTCTTCCTTCATGAGGGCTGACTGATCCTCAAGGGTCTTTCCTTGATAATTGGTATTCTGAAAGGTGGATAAGAAGGAAGAGAGAGGTACAATGTAAGGTGGTAGGAAGTGAGGGATTTCACAGCTATTTTATCAGGAAGGATATGGAGAAGCTCAGAGAAGTAAGCAAATTCTTGAGTTCATACAAATACTTAACAATGGAGCTAGAATTCACATCCAGGTAAGCCCAACTCCCAAACTCCTGCTCTGACCACTACACAATACTCTATCCTGTGGACTCACTCTCTTTGAGACATAGAACCATACTAAAGTTTTGCACCCCAACAAAATGGTTTTTATGAGTCTTATGATGTCAGGGAATCACAATGCTCTGTAAACTGTGCTGAGAAAACAATAGGTTACTAAACATGAGAATAAATAAATAAATGTGTCAATGCACACAATTTTAATTTGTAACCTGAATCTGTGTCCTTTGGTGATGACAAAGTCACACAGAGCAAGTACGCCATAAAACTTTGTATTTATTCTAACAACCAGGTAAGGGCCCTGAGCAAGCTCCAAAGGCCTTGAGTGAATGGGGTTAGTGTTCTAACATGTTTATCTTGAAGTGTAGTGAAACCTATTCATTCTGTTTGCATAGTGACTAATGCTTCTGTAGATGTACCACTGACAATATGGGGGCATTACTAATGTGCCACATTAGAGGCCATTTATACTGATGAATCAAATCATTTAAGCTCCTCAGAGTCAACTGTGGCTTCCCCAGTCATGGGGTGTCCCATTTCCAGTGCAGAGAGGGGCCATGTCAAGCAGTCCAGGGGCATGGATCTCACTCTGTTGCTTCCATAGGCCTGTTTTTGTAAAGTGTTGTTGCACCGTGTACTAAAAACTAAAGTTCAAACTTTTGAAGGAGCAAAGTAAGAAGGCCACAAAGTCCCCTGTCCCTGTGTCATATGCTGAGTAGAAGGAACCAGGTCACTCTGACAGAAACGAGAATTTGTGTGACATCTGAGCTCTAATGTGGTCCTGGCTCTAATGTCTCTAAGACTGGAGCAAAAAACATCGGAGCACTTCTTCTGGTGTTAGGAACACAGGAAAGAAATCTGTCTCTCATATAAGATAAACTATTTATTTTACTTTCCTCTGATTACTAGATGAGATTCTCTTAGAGGCAAGAAACTATGGTGGTAAGGAAATCATCATACATATTCCTCTACTCATGAGAAATAGAGATATTCAGAGATAAAGGTGAAAGTGAAAAAGAACATCCACCCCTCTCCTTGAACGTCCCTCCCCATTTCTTCCTTCAGCCAGTTCTCTAGACTGATCTCCGATTTTATGATTGCAACTTCCTTCCTGATTCATCTATTCAGTCAATAGACATTTGCTGACTTCCTTTTGTAGGCCAGGCCCTAGGCTTAACACTAGGAATGGCTTAGAGGACAAAATCATGCAACTGTCATGATAGAAGTTTATGCCAAGCCTCCTTTAAAAAATTTTGCAATTTGGCAGGGCACACCAGTTCTCACTTAGGCATTTGTGGCCAGAACTATGGGCTGCTTGACTCCATACCCACGGCCCAAGCAAAAACCACTGATGCGAAAAGCAGGCTCAAGCCATTTTCTGGACAAGGTGGTTGTAGGCATGGTAGACACCATGGGCTTCCTGGAGCCCACCCTTGCCAAGCCAGCACACAAAGTGAGGCCCAGGGGTCTGCTCCTTAGGGATAGTTTTTCCCACGGAAGGCATGCATTGATTCATTGATCATCTACACACTTGTCACGCTTTTACTAATAGCCTACTGTGTGGCAGGCTTTGTGATGACAAGTGGCAGACACAAGGGTGAGCAAAACCAGACCTGCCCACACAGATTGTATGACCCAGTGGGAGGAATGGGTGATGATCAAGTAACCACATTGTATGAAAAGGAGGATGGGCCAGTGACGACACAGAGCCAGGGGCAGAGCTCGTCCTTGTTGTGAGGTGTCATTGAGTCGAGTCCGACTCATAGCACCCTATGTACAAGAGAAACACTATTTTTGACAGTACTTCTCTGCTATTCCTAGGGTTTTCAATGGCTAATTATTTCAAGAGTGGGCTTCCAAGTCCTTCTCCCTAGTCCGTCTTAGTCTGGAAGCTCAGCTGAAAACTGTCCCGCATGGGTGGCCCCGCTGGTATCTGAAATGCTGGTAGTATGGCTTTTAGCATCACAGCAACATGCAAGCCCTCACAGCACAACAAGCTGACAGACATGTACAGGTGTATTGGGGGGGGGTCTTGGGTAGCTGCCTTCAAAGTGAAAAGGAAGGCTGGAGGTTTTAGAGCAAAAGGGCATGCAGTGAGGAAGGAGGCAGGAAGGTAGGGATACTCAGAACAAAAGGCCTTCTCTACATCTCAGGATCACCATCACCATCTTGGCCTGAAGCCGTAGCCCTGTGGCCTCCGATTCTGTCAGATCTCGGAAGCTAAGCAGGGTCAGGCCTGGTTAGTACTTGGATGGGAGACCGCCTGGGAACACCAGGTGCTGTAGGCTTGGAAGATGGACCCAGCAACCCACTCCCAAAAATCAATCCACCATTGAAAACCCTATGAACGGCAGAAAAGCACTAACAGTCGTGTTTCCCCTGTTGTACGCAGGGTCGCTATGAGTTGGATACCGACTTGATGGCACCTAACAACAACAACAACAATAACAATAACAACAACAACAACACAATACCATCTCACCTGTGACTTCCACACAAGGCCAGCCCAAAACCATTCTGCCACTCCACCCTCAACCAGCCAGGCTTCCCTGCTAAACTCTCCAGCTATGCTGTGATCTGGCATAACCAAGGCCCCCACCTGCACACCTGCTGATGGGCAGCGCAAGAGGGAGAGGGAACTTCAGAGGAGCTGGGAAGGCAGGTGGGGCACGTAGGCCCCCAGGGTGGACTAAACCCACTGGCTACTTTCACCCTTCCAGGAGGTGTCAAATGTCACTTCTGCTACTACTCCTAGATAACAAGACATCCTACAGTACCTGTGAGAAGACTCATCCTGCCTGGAATTACTTCGGTAATGTAGGGGAGGGGGACGGAGTGTTTGTCTAATTTCTTCACTGTGGTCCCTGCCACATCATGGTGCATAGTAGAGCCACAATAAATGTTTGCTAATTGAATTATAGTGCAAAACATGTAAAAGACTATTTTATTCTCTCGGATAACCTTGAGGGAAAAACCTGGAAAGAACACACCCAAATTAACAGTGAAAAAACTTCTTATGCTCAAAGTGGGTCAGGGTAGGTTCATTACAAATGCTTTAAAAGAGTGGGGAAGTCTTGCACCTAACCATGGCTCCTGCAGACTTTGCTCTTATTCACTTATAAGATACTGACTTTTGTTGTTGTTTGCTTTTTGTTTTAATTGTGGAGATTTCATTTATTTTATCCAGGTCAGCACCCCAGTAAAGGCTGAAGCCCAGAGAAGAAGTTTCTGCTGCAGAGACAGGTCTCTTGGCCTGGGTGTGTGTGTGTGTGTGTGTGTGTGTGTGTGTGTGTGTGTGTGTGTGTGTATGCATGTGTGGGGTGTGTGTGTGTGTATGCATGCATGTGTGTGGGGTGTGTGTGTATGCATGCATGTGTGGGGTGTGTGTGTGTATGCACGCATGTGTGTGTGGTGTGTGTGTGTGTGTGTGTGTGTGTGTGTGTGTGTGTGTGTGTGATCCTCCTCTCTAGTGACCTCAGTGACCTAAGACATTCCTTGGGTCTGGCTTGCCAGCTAGGAGTCAGAGGATTTGATCCAAGAGAGAATGTGCATTATGTAGACATTTCCCTTATGAATCACTGTCAATAGTACTTTATTCACCTCTGAACCTGCCTGGAAGACCCTGCTTAGAGCCCAATTTCAACACAATAGAAAGGGTCCCTATTTAATTAAGGAACTGTCACCAAAAGGAAGTGTGCTCTCTCACCTGCTCCTTTCCTGTATCCAGGCCCTGGAGACTGGAGCCAGGCTGAGGCCAGCATTCCCTCACCCCCTGGCGAGGAGAAGGGGGCTAGTCCGTCCCCAGCTGCCTGCCATCTGGAGCCCGGGCCTATCCACCTCCCCACCACACACAGTGGGGATCTGGTGCTGCATGCAAAAATTGGTATACCTTGCATGTGTAAATTTTTCTGGTGAGAGGACTCTTTGGCTGCTCTAAGGGTTTATCATACCCCCAAAGCTAAGGGCCTCTTATCTTTATAAAGAGAATTCTTTACATTTGAGCTCATCTTCCTGAACCTCCACTGAGCCTGGCCTCATTCCTGTCTGATCATCTCAGTGTCTGTGCATAAAGAACTGGTAAACAGTGTCACATGTGGCACATTGAGAATGGAGGTGACAACTAGGAAACTTCCTGTCAGATTAGAGGGTGCTTTTGCCTAGAATACTTGCTCCCTTTGAAGCAGAACTCACTACAGGAGTTTTCTACCACCAAGCCAAGCCTCCATCTCTGTTTAGCTCCATGGGCCAAAAAGCTTCAGGATTCTAGTGCCAGGAAGGCCTCTTCCAATATTCTTTTTTTGTGTGTGTGTGGTGCTGGGTTGTTGAACCTGGGGCCTCACACATGGTTTTTGCAAGCGTTCAACCACTAAACTGTACCCCCATAGCGTCCTTCCTTGTCCCAGGGGGTACTGGATCTCACTTCTGCTGGGATGGCGGAGATGGAGGAAGAAGTGGGGGGAAGGGCGGAGGGCAGGCCTGGGGTCTTGCGAAAGTCCTTCCCATCTCCTCCTGGGTGCTCATAGCCTCTTGCCTAGGGAGTCAGCCAGGGAGGCCTTGAGTTTGATCCAAGACAAAGAAAAATAAAATGGCAGAGGAGGGAAGCATCGAACCAGCAAGGAAGACCATGTGAGGGAAGCAGAGGCTTGGGAGCCATGACCAGTGGGAGAGGACTCTGCGGGTCAGCTGCAAGTGGGACCAGGAAGCAGGTGCCAAGGTCAGTGAGAGGGAAAGGACTCGGGGTCTGTGGGGGTGAGAGAAGCCTGGGTTCCCTGGCAGAGAGTGAGTCAAAAGCTCTTTGGGTTGAACAGGCAAAAGGTCTGGAGTCAGAGCCAATGGGCAGTGGCCTGGGTTTCCTGAGGAAGGAAGAAGGCTCAGGAGTCTGGACAAAGAATGCGTGGTATTGAACTTGACAGCCTGGAAGCGTAGATTCCTGCTCAAACTGATAAAGATTAAAGGAGACCATCCAGTGTACGTTTCTATTATGTTTATTTCTGATCCTCTTCTTCTTCATTTCCCATCATTTCTTAATTTGCAGGTACCAGTCAACTCAACTTAGTTTCCCCTTCAGTCAAGGATTGACTAGTTAGTAAAGAAGACCTAATTCTGAGGAATCCTTCAGCTTTGATAAATTCACTCTCTATCTGCTCCGAGTAAGATGACAGACACAGTGTGTGTGCGTGTGTGTACAAGTGTGTCGACGTAGTGGTGCCAGTGGTCACGTATGTCTCCATGTTGTTGTTGTTAGGTGCCCTCCAGTCGGTATCCCACTCATAGCAACCCTCATAGGGTTTTCAATGGTTGGCGGTTTCAGGATTGCCTTGGGAGTAGATTGCCAGGCCCTTCTCCCATTTTTGTAGTGCTGGGAATTGAACTCAGGACCTCAGAGACTGCAGCGCAGCGCTCTACCAATTGAGCTAAGTCCTAGCCCCCATGTCTCCATAAGAAGATTCTTTTCTCTACCCTGCTGTCTCCCTTCTCATCTCCATCTACATCTCTCCATATTCCCTGTTGTCTACCACCCAGCTCACAGCACCAGCTTCTGTCTACAAGGTCCACAAGAATCTCTTCCATCCCTTCTGGACCCCTTCACTGTGTCTCCCACAGAGCTGGGACATTTTCAAAATGCCAGCATGATCTTGTTGAATCCCCATCACCTCCCAGAGTCACACCCTTCAAAACCCTTCCCATTACTTTTAGAATAAGGAGCACCCATCACTGCCCCCAGCTCCACGCCCCAGAACCATCTCTCCTCTGCATGCTGGGCCCCTCCACACTGGCCTTCTCTGGGTTCCTTCCGTAATATCTCCTCTCTCCTGCTCCATGGACTGCATGCTCGCTCCCCATGCCCCTTGGCCCTTGACCATGCCTGCTCTTGTTCAGCCTTGTTTGCCTCGGAAAGCTCTTCACTACCTCTTGGTCTAGAGTGGCTCCTGCGTCTAGGTTCCCACAAAACATTTCCATTTTCATGGCTGGGTGCAGTGGTGCACGCCTGTAATCCCAGCAGCTTGGGAGGCGGAGGCAGGAGGATTGCAAGTTCGAGACCAGAGGCAGTCTGCGTAACTTAGCGAGACCCTGTCTCAAAAAGTAAAAAAATGGGCTGAGGGTGCAGTGGAGAGGTCCAGCACTTGCAGAGCATGCAAGCGTGAGGCCCTGGGTTCAACCCCCAGTACCACACAAAAAAAAAAAAAAAAAAAAACTTATTTCCATTTTCATGGCACATGTCCCTTTGCTACTTATTATCCCCCCAGTATGGTGATTATGTGATGAAAAGTTGTCTCCCTCAGTTCACTGTAAACACCATGAAGGGGGACGTGTCTGCTGATGCTCACCAGGGTATCCCTGGAAGCTAGCACGAGGACTGGTCCTTGTTATGTGTTGTTGAACACATAAATAAATGGAGGTAACTGGAAACTACTGTTCTCTCATGAATGTAGCTAATGAAAAGTTGATAGAGGGGCTGTTACGTGCCAGGCACTGGGCTAGGAGCTGTGTATTGCATAGTAAACATGACAGATAAGATTCCTGTCCTTGCTGGCCTGCTCTGTCAGATTTCTTCTGGAACTGAATAACAATAAGCAGAGAATCATTACTATTCACATTGCACCATCTGTGGTTTAGCTTTAGAAACATGTTTTTCAAGTTAAATTTCCTTCAAAATGTACCTAGCTAGAAAAAGAAGTCAGGAGGGAGAATGCTACAGGCAAAGCAAAGCGAACTTTGCTTCAGGACTGAGAAATGTAGCACTCTATTCTCCAAATATGACTGGATTTTTCGACTTGTTACTTCTAGAAGGGCTCACAGTTGGTTTTCATACATGTATTTATAGAATACAGGTTATTATATATAAAAATATCATAACATATACCATATGTTGTTGGTGTTAGGTGGTGTCATGTTGGGTCTGACTCATAGTGATCCTATGTACAACGGAACGAAACACTCCCCAACACTGTGCCCATGCCCAGCACTATGTCAGTGCTTCTCTGTTATTCATAGAATTTTCAAAAAGAAAAAGAAAATTCCTGTCTTCAAGGCACTTACAGTGATACATATGTCTTCTTTAAAAATGTGACATTTCAGGTGACATCCACAGCTAGAGTATAGTTTAGTCACCAAGAAAGGGAGGGAATGAATTCTAGGAAAATAATACAATGTGTAGGGAGCCTGGGGGTAGGAAAAAGTTTGAAAAGTACAAAGAAATGAAGGAAAGCTTGTATGGCTGAAATAGTGGGGAGGCAGAGACCTCAACACCCTGGTATGTCCCTGTCCCTCCTGCCCCTCCCCTTAGTAGCCTCACCTCTCACCCCTGTCTCCCCAGGACCCACACACTGGCTCCCTCAGCCCCTCCTACACAACTTCTGGCTGGCCGTGGGCCACCAACCCCACCTTGGACTTTCCCCGTGTGAGCCACGTCTCAGAGTCCCCAGGCAGAATTCCTCTTCCCGCCCATGACGGTGTGATGGCACTGTTCACACAGTGCTGCCTTTGACTGCCTGTTTGTCTGGGGACTGCAAGCTCCCTGAGGGTAGGACACAGGCTCAGATTCATCTTTGTTCACGATATCACACAACGTTGTTCAATGTGTGGGAGTAGGAGGGATGAGCAGTCATCTGGCTTTGTGTCCACAAACCCAGCACAGTTTCTAGCACAGAGCCCATCAATCAACATTTGCTGACCTAGTGGATAAATGAGGGTCAGCATGTTCAGAGCTCCTTTATGAGCCAGACATTTGGAAGTGAGGGCTGTCTTGTGAGAACTTCACATGGGCCCAAGCCAAAGGCTCATGTTCTTTGAGAAGTGGAGCCAGAGAGACTCTCAGCATGGGGCAGTGTCCCTGGGCTCAGCTGACAGCTGGGGAGGGACAGAGGGAAAGGAAGAATCAGTCTTTGTGAAGTCAGCAGGCAATGGAGGCCCCTTATATAGTATGGTAGTATGGTCTAGCAGGAATTGGGGGCCCTGCTTGGGATATGGGGCATCCAGGATGGAGACAACCCGGGTGCCATATTCCTCAGCGTTCGATGCCTTCTGGAAATCAGGGTTTCTGCCTATGATCTCAGCTGCCTGAGGCCAGAGAGATGTGAAGGGTCGTCTAGATCACCAGCACTGTGGACCAGACCAGAGCCCACACCCAGGCTGGCTGGCTTTCTGGACAGTCTGCTCCCTCTTACCCACTCACTTTCACGAGGGCACTTTGGGAAGCTCTGGGGTCTTGTGGTGATGGGGCTTGATCACTTCCTTTTAGAACCAGTTATTCACCATCCACTCTGTTCTAGATCTGAGGCTAGATTTGGGGAGGACACAAAGATGTCCTTGGATGGGAGACCGCCTGGGAACACCAGGGGCTGTAGGCTGGGAGAAGGACCTGGCAACCCACTCCCAAAAATCAATCCACCATTGAAAACCCTATGAATAGCAGAGAAGCACTGACAATAGTGTTTTGCCTGTTGTACATACGCTCTCTGTGAGTCGGACACTGACTCTACGGCAACTAACAACAACAATGACAACAACAACAATAATTGTACATATTTATGAGATACAGTATGATTTTTTAAATTGAAAACAGTACAGTGAGATTCACTAAGGGATTTTCATAGAATTGCATCCTGCATTTTGCACTTGTTGTCTTCCTCTTTACCCCTGTTGTTGTTGTTGTTAGGTGCTGTCAAGTCGGTATCCGACACATAGCGACCCTACATACAATAGGCAAAACATTTATTAGTGCTTTTCTGTTGTTCATAGGGTTTTCAATGGCAGTCTTTACCCCTAGCTTCCTAAAATGTTTATCTGTGGGTGACAATCATGTTCCCTACTGGCCAGTCAGCATTGGCTGCCTGACAACTACCTGACCAGCTCAGACTATTCCCAAACTCCTGTTCTAGGTCCACAATTTGAGCTATCAACAAGCTCTGAGCCCAGGACTAGCAGCTTAGGGGTGACCAGCGGTGTAGAAAGAAGAGCCCCTACCTATAGCTGTGAGATGAGCATAGGAAATAGTCACTTTAAGAGGAATTTGAATAGACTATTGCCCCTGTTTTACAGGTGAGGAAACTGAGTCTGAGAGCAAGAGCAATGAGAGAAGGCCATTTGTTCAAGGCTATACTTTTTTGTTTGTTTGTTTTTGAGACCATGTCTCACTATGCAGCCAGATTAGTCTTGAATTTGTGATCCCCCTGCTATAGCCTCCTGATTGGGCAGATTTCAGTTGTGCACCCCCACGACCAGCTCAAGGTCCTCCCTTCTCTCTTTTTTTTTTTTTGTTTTCTTTTTCTTTTCTTTTCTCTCTTTTTTCTTTTTGGAGATAGGGTCTCCTTATATAGACAAGTCTGGCCTCAAACTCACAATCCTCCTGCCTCCACCTCCTGAGTGTTGAGATTACAGGTGTGTGGAGCATTCTGTCCTGCTTTCAAGGTCACACTTTTAAGAGTGACAGAATTGACTCTCTCTATCAGTCCAAAACCCAAAACTTCTCTCTATCAGTCCAAAACCCATAGTCAGGGACTATGAAGTTTCCATAGTCCCTGAGAACAGCCCAGATCATTTTTTAAAGCTTAGTTTATCAATAAATTGAAGAGTCATTTCTAACATTCAGACAGATTTGAATGACTCTGGAGATCATAGAACATTTCTTTTCTTTTTATTTACTAGAATATTTTCTAGATGATGGGGATGGTAACTTGGATATAATGAAAAAGAAAAGAATTCTGCAGGTCCAAGTAGGACACCCCGAGTGGAGAGTTTCCACTGCTTTGCAACAGGATGCAGCTTGGGCAAAAAGTACACAGAGCTTCAGTTTCCTTCCTTCCTTCATCCTTTACCACCCTGTTCAAAAATATGCAACGAATATCCTTTGCCTAGGTACTTGGCATGTGACCATGAATAAGCAGATGCAGTCTCTGTTCTCATGAAGACCATATTCTAGTGCAGTAGTCTGCGTCACCCTCCAATAAGCCTAGAAAATGGTCATCAGTTCTTTGCTTACATACTTTCTTGGATAGGGAGCTCACTGCTATAAGGAAATGACCCGTTACTCTCTTCACTCAGCTACTTAGAAAGGTAATTCCTTACGGTGAGTCAAAAATGTCCCCCTTCTCCTAGAACTCACATCCATTATTAACAGGGATGCACATCCTCTGGAAACCCACAGATCTGATGCCTTTTCCCATGAGGTGGTTTTTTAAATACTCAAGGATATGGCGCATGACATCCTCTAAATCTTTCTAAAGTCAAAGCCTCCGATGAGAGTGTGGGGCTTCTTTTCAGAAACCTTACAGCTGGTAGAAACTCTCAGTTGAGGCAGAATTAAGGGAACTACGGAGGAAAGAATTGGTGCTTTTGAATTGTGGTGCTGGAGACATCTATTGAATATACCATGGACTGCCAAAACAACCAACAGATCTGTCCTAGAAGAAGTGAAACCAGAGTGCTCCTTAGAAGCAAGAATGGCCAGACTGCGTTTTACATATTTCGGACATGTAGTCAGGAGAGGTCAATCCCTAGAGAAAGACATCATGTTTGGGAGAGTGACAGGTCAACGCAAAAGAGGAAAACCCTCCACCAGAGGGATTGACACAGTGTCTGCAACAATGGGCTTAAACATAAATAAGATCGTTTGCCTGGCACAGAATCAGGAAGTGTTTCGATCTGCTGTACATAGGGTCGCTATGAGTCAGTCTCGACTTGACGGCACCTAACAACAACAACAACAAAAGACTTGCCTCCCTATGCCACATTTTCAATAGGTCCGGGTGACTTAACTGAATCAGGAGGCACATGCTCTGTTTCTCGGACTCAGGAAGTAGTGGCTATAGAGCTGCAGCTGCTGCTGTTTTGCTGGGGAGGAGGACTCCACCCACCCACCCCTCATCATCTGTAAGAACCAGCTGCCATGGGCTGAATGTTTGGGTCCCCTGAAATTCATAGGTTCGTTCCTGCCTGCAATGTGATGTTATGAGATGTGGGATCTCGGAGGGGTACTAAGGTCATGAGGCCTCTACTCTTATGAATGGGATCAGTGTCCTTATCAATGAGGCCCAAGGGACCTTGTTCATCCTTTCTACCATGTGCAGACGCAAATGCCAGATCTGCCGATGTCTTGATCTTAGGCTTCCCCAGCCTCCAGAACTGTGAGCAATGACGTCTGCCATTCCTAGGCCACCTGTCTAAGGTATCTTGCCACTGAGGCAGGGTCGGAGGAGCTGTGGACAGTCTGCTCAGCCATCTGTTTCCCAGAATTGACGGTTGCCATTGTACAATCAGATGTTTCGTTTCTATCCCACCCTGAACCAAAACTTGAAGAATCAGAGGTTCATAAGGGGAAACAGGAAAGGTTTTCTAGAACTCAGGGAGAAAAGGAAGAAGGTCGTCTAGATTTACCATTCAGAGTACCCAGCCTGTGCAAGGACAGGGCCCCTGAGGAAGCCCTTCCTCTCCTGCTGGCTCAAACATGGTCTGTTTCCAAAGGGGAACCAGGCTTGGACCCCAGCCTCCCTGCATTCCAGCTCCATGGGAAGAAAAATGAAGGAGTCTGGCTCTGTATCCGGGCACCTGACCCATTGCCCTTCTGCTCTTAAGCTCCCCTATGAATGAACTCCACAGAACATACTTGTGGTTAGTGTTTGCATCCCACAGCAGGGAACAGATCCTTCAGCCACCTGTGCCCTGGGTCCTGGAAAACCATGGCCACTGCCCACCAAAGATACCATGAAAGAGCATGAATCAAATGTCTTCCTGGATCCTTGAATCTGTGCTCTGACTCAGCTGTGTGTCCCAAGGGCCATACTTGTGCCCGTGGAGTTCCTATCCTCGGGTTTATTTATTTTCAGTTTGTTCATGTGTACTTCCTTAATCGCTCTTTCTAGTTTCAAAACATTTTTTTCTAAATTGGTATATTCTCATGGAGTGAAGTCAAGCATCGTAGAAATCAATAATGTGGAAAAGATAAAGAGTCCTATTCTCCTCTCCCTCCTCCACCATGATAACAATTAATCATTTTGTGTCTTTTCATCCAGATCTTATTTATATGCATATCCTATCAAAGAGGATTTTACTACCCTCAATATTTTGTTGTTGTTGTTGTTGTTAGGTGCCGTCGAGTTGGTATCCGACTCATAGCGACCCTCTGTACAACAGGGGAAACACTATTGTCAGTGCTTCTCTGCTGTTCATTGGGTTTTCAATGGCAGATTGATTTTGGGGAGTGGGTTGCCAGGTCCTTCTCCCAAGCCTACAGCTTCTGGTGTTCCCAGGTGGTCTCCCATCCAGGTACAAACCAAGCCCCACCCTGCTTAGCTTCCGAGATCTGACGGGATCGGATGCCACAGGGCTATAGCTGCAGGCCTCAATATTTTACAATCTACTTTTCTCACTTAATCTATATTTGGAGCCTTTCCTTGCCCCATAGATTACATTCTAAGTCACCTCCATGGTTGAAGAGCTCCCATAAATGCCCTTGCATTGCCTCGATCTCCTTTTTGCTATTACCAAGCTGGCCCAGTGCGCATCCTTGCATCTGTGTGCATTTGGATGAGTGCTGGGGCTATTTCCAGTTCTTCCACATTACCGGCATGCTGCTATCAACAGGCTTGTGCCTGTGCCTCTGTGCATGCACGTGCATGTTTTTGCAGGACAGAGCTCTTGAAGTCAAAGCCGAGTTAAAGGGTAGGTGCATCTTTGGTTTTGAGAAATACTGCCAAATGTACTCTAAAAAGGTTGTGCCAATTTTCACTCCTACTGGCAGTGTGTGAATCACTTAGTTGTGCTTTCATGTTGTCCTTGGCTTTTATTGAAGGACATGCTAAGACACAGCCACATACACTCGGTTCCTGTACTTGCCCTGGGATTTATGCTCAGCACAGGATGATTGACATCTCTCACCACCTGCCATACAGTCACACATAAGGCTGCACTGAATAATGAGATGATGTAAGGACAACTTCCCGAGAAGGATTTTCTGAGAAGCCCTTAAAGACAGGCAGAGGGAGGACAGAGGAGGGCAGATAGCCAGGGAGAGCCCTACGTGAAGGATCCTCTCTTTTACAAAGGAACACGCCAATTTTTCCTTAGTGAATGTTTCATATCCCTTCCTCTCTCCCTCTCTTTGTCTATCTCTGTCTCTGTCTCTCTCTCCCTCTCTCTCCCTCCCTCTCTCTCTCATCTTTCCCCAGTTTCCTATGCCAGGGATGCCATCAGGTATGCAGAGAAAAGGCTCCCTGAAGATGTCATTACACCCCTCTTTGGCCCTGCAGGTGGACCAGCATGAATGCAATGAGCTCTCAGTGTAGCGTGATCTTTCACTTCCTCTAAAAATGGCATCTCAATCGGTTAGATTTCAGTGCAGTGTCAATCATTTTGTCTTTAAAATTCCCTGGTGCTGTCCTACTCAGCCTTCTCCTCTTTGAGTGATATAAGACTGTTATGGGCAGAATGGATGTTCGATTCATGTGACCAGAAATGATTAGAAGCAGCAGCAAAATATAACCCCTAACTGGGCCTCTGGTCACAAGCTTGCATTAGTCACTGCAAGGCAAGGTTGTCATGAGAATAAAAGCCCAAAATTCAGTGCTAACCATATCTGCTCAGCACCACAGCTATCATTCCAAATACTTCATGTACGTTGTTGTTGTTGTTAGGTGCCGTCCAGTCGTATCCGACTCATAGCAACCCTCAGATAAGGTTTTCAGTGGTTGATTGTTTTGGTCCTGTCTTGGGATTGCCACGTCCTTCTCCATTTTTGCAGTGCTGGGAATCAAACATGGGACCTCAGAACCTGCAGAGCTGCGCTCTATCAACTGAGCTACATCCCAGCCCCACTTCATATATAGGTCAATATAATTGCATTTTGTTCCCTTATCAATCCTATGAGGTATGAATTGTTCTGTGAGTCTCACCTGAGTTGACCAGGCAGTTTGAAACCTCAGTTCACCCCACTGCGTTCTCCTATTTCCACAACACAGCTCTTATTTTACAGTGCATTCCAGTAAATCATTTCACTTGATGCTCAAACAAAGCAAAGCTGGCAGCCTGGAAGGGTAGGTAGGGAAGCTGAGGCCCGGAGGTGGGCCTGGCCTCAAGCTCAAACCCCATGGGATTGGTGTGGATAGAATGTGAATCAAGTCCCCTGACTTCGGTGCTGTCACATGACACCCCAGTAGAGCATTTGTCTTGAAGGTGCCTCCGTACATCCCAGATATGTCCTCAAAGCCTTTTCCCAAGGCTTGAAGTTAGGTGCCACGCTCCCATCTGATGATGGATCTACAGGTCAGATCGGTCCCTGCTTGCGTCTTGGTATTCTTTAGGCAATTATTTTCAGAAGCCATTGACATCTTGCTTGGCTGGGAAGCCTGGCTCTCACCCACTGCCCAGAAATTGAACTGCTCATTGGCCCGTGGGTTTATGAGTGTCAGCTGCTTTTTCTCATTACCACTTTCAATTAACTCATTGTTCTGAGCCCAAAGCTAACAGCCCCCCCTTAAGATTCATTTTACACGAAGGTTGGGGCCCTGGTTTCTTTTTTCCTGTTTTAATTTCTTTCTTTCCTTTTTTAGAAGGAAAATTTAGGTTTTGTGAGGTGAACGATTGGAAACATCAGGGACCCAGCACCTGGCTGTGGATCTGGGACAGAAAGAGCACGGGTTTCCCACAATGACCCTGGCAGGGTGTGTCAGTTCACTTTTGTTAGTATAACAAAATCCCCAACGAAGGCTACTTTTATAGAAAAGAGATTTATCTCACAGTTTCAGAAGCTGAAAGTCCAAGATCAGGTGGCCCTGTTGGTTCAGTCTCTGGTGAGGACCTCAGGGCAGATGGTATCACAAAGGTAGAAGAGCATGTGGGATGGGAGTAAGAGATCTTATCAGCAGATAGGAAGCCAAAGACCAGTTCTCCAGAGCTCTGGGGACCCACAAGAGCCACGTTAATCCCTTCTGAAGGCTGCTCACCCAGTGACCTAGGGACCACCCACTGAGCCCGGCCTCCTAAAGTCCTGCCACTGCCCACATCACTACACTGGGGGCCAAGCTTCTAACACAAGAATCTTTGGGGGACATGCTCAAACCATGACATAGGATGGGTGCCCACCCAGCCAGGACCAGATTGAACACACACTTCAAGGCCCAGGTCAGTCTTTCTTCTCAGAGGCAGCTGAGGCTACAGGACAAAGATTCAAGTGGGTGAGGAGGCAAAGCGCTGTGGGGCTTGCTGAAGAGGGACCCTACCGTTGTGTGGGAACCCACTGCCTAAGGGAACGTGGACAGGGCCTTCCATTACAGAAGGAAGAGAATTGGAACGGAACTAAAGCTTATTAAACATCTACTGTATGCCAAGTGTAATAGCTCTCATTTCACATAATCTTCAGGGCAATCATGTGAGATAAAAATTATTGTCCCCATTTTATGGTGAAGAAAGTTGCAGCAGTGACTGGGCCAAAGTCACCCATCTAGAAATGATGGAATGGTAATTTAGGTATTTCAAGGCAGATGGACAGGAGGGAATGTTAGGAGATGGGGAGGAATGGGGTGTGGACCCTGAACTTTGTGCAATGGAGTGACCATTCCTTAAAATCCCATTTGGAAGGTTTCTCGTGGTCCCCCATCTACTATGCATGCTTTTCTTTGAGAAACATTTGCCTCTTACGGTCATAGATAGGCCTAGAATGCAGGTCAGCCTGGGCTACACAGCAAGACCCTATCTCAGAACAACAACAACAACAACAACAACAACAACAACAACAACAAAAGGCTTCTGCTCCTCCCGGCTTCCCCCTCTGAAAGTGTTCATTAGATGGCTAGTGGACACAGGGCTAATTCCTACCATGGTGGTTGTTTCATGGCCAGCCACTCTCAATCACCCGTCCGAAGAGCAGGACAGGAGACAGAGAGCAGGCAGGCCAAGCCAGGCCCCCCGAGTTGGGACACCCCACTCTGCCATCCAACAAGCGACCTGGGCAAACCCTTCCTGCTCCAGTAGAGCCCTAGTATCCTCACCTGGA
Source organism: Pedetes capensis (assembly GCA_007922755.1). Taxonomy (NCBI): domain Eukaryota; kingdom Metazoa; phylum Chordata; class Mammalia; order Rodentia; family Pedetidae; genus Pedetes; species Pedetes capensis. The sequence goes on along the minus strand of VMDO01001135.1, from coordinate 20,509 downwards.
AAGTAAAAGAACCAAGTGCGCCACTCACTATAGTCTCTCCCTGTTCCCAAGCCCTCTACTCTATGTAGGCGAAGATTTGGGACTTTTGTTATTACTCCTGAGGCTAAGAGAGCTGTCTTGCCCATGATTTTGTCACACTTAAATCCTTTGATGGGAACAGCATCTTCACTTATCCTCCTTGCTGTGTTCTGCAAATTGTAAATGGATTTAATTACCTCTGTCTTTGATCAAAGCCTCTAGTCTTCACTGGATCCGAATTTAGTCATAGAGAAAGCAAATGAGTGTGAGAGCCCAGCCACCACCCTCCCCACCCCCCACCCCCCGCCATCCTCAGCCGCACATATAAATCCTCCCCACGTTTGCATTTGCCACCTTTTGTTTCTTCTCTGGGGGACGTTTATGTCTCCACTGAGGGAGACAGAGCGGGAAGAAGCTGAAAGATCTAACAGAGAGGAAAGGCCGGAAGTTTACCGGGAAGATGGCTAATCCCTGCCAGTGGGGTGAAGAAGTCAGACATCTGGTGGCTGGTTGTGTTTCCTGCTGCAATTCAGGGCAAAAGGTCCCCTAGAAGTTCAGGTCTGGGAGGGAAGAGAAGAGAGGGAGTTGGGGGTGGATGTGAGGCAGGAATTCTGCGGCTGGGGGAGGGAAGGGGTGGCAGAGCCGGCTGTTCTATAGGCTCTGGGCTCCGAAGCTTCTGCCAAGAGTGGGATGGAGGCTTGGCAAAACATCCAAAGCCCTGGGCTTCCGGGCTCGGACGCAAGCTGTATCTGAGAGGCCCTTGCAGGTTTGCCCTTGGCTCAAGTCCATGATTTCTGGAGGAGTCACGAGGCTGCGATCCAAAGTTCTGCCAGATAACAGGAGCTGGGAGTCAACCTGGAATTCTTTATTGCCGGGGCAAATTAGTAAGAAGGAGAAAACAATACCTGGTGCTTCGTGTGTCCGTTATTGTCCAAGTCCTTTACATTTAACAGCACTTCCTGCTTGGTATTTTTATGAGGCCGATGTCCTACCTCTGGTTCTCTTTATGCCATCATAGTGAGGGCTGACGTGGGCAGGTCTGAGATATTATTAATCCTCATTTCACAGAAGAAGAAACAGGCTCCTAAAAGCGCCGTGAGCCCACCCACACTGCAGAGCCTTAGCAGGCCTTAGCAGGCCTCCAGGCCCAGATTTGTAACTCCTGACACCTGGTAGCACCAGGAACCGTGAAGAAGCCTGAGTTCTGAGTGGACACCTGTTGCTGGCCTTCTACTCAAGGTGCTGCTTCTGGGCCACATAGCGTAGGACCAACTCTATGACACCGAGGACTCCTGTAGTATTTGCTACTGATACCAATCCATGAATATTTGTGTCACAACCAACCCAACTTTAAGCTCCATTTTCCTTGAAATGAATTCCAATTAATAGCTCTTCTTTATACTCACAATTGTTGCATTGATACGGTACAAGTTCTTTGAACTTCCTATATGTTTGGGCTGGGATTTAGCTCAGTTGGTAGAGCGCTGTGCTGCAGTCTCTGAAGTCCTGAGTTCAATTCCCAGCACTGCAAAAATGGGAGAAGGACCTGGCAATCCACTCCCAAGGCAATCCCGAAATGGTCAGCCATTGAAAACCCTATGAGGATCACTATGAGTTGGATACCAACTCCACGGCACCTAACAACAATATGTTTAACATTTTCACATGCAATAGCCCACACATTGTCACAGCTCTAGATTACAGCATCCTTACATCACAACACTTAGTGGAACTTCCAGGAAAATTCAAAGGCAAGAAGGACAGGCCACAAACTGGAGAGTCCGAGGAGCAAGGCAACCTGGCAGACTGCATGGCTCATGTTTGTACAGGGAGGCTTATTAAGCATAACAAAAGCCCCACAAAAACAAAATCATTCACAGTATGCACAGTATGCTCTATTTAATGAGTCTGAAAAATATGTCTTTTTGCTTAGAATGTTTCCATTAACAGTGATTAGGATACAAAGAAAAATAATTAGGATACAAATGAAAGAAAGGATCCTTTGCGCCGGCAGGTTAAGCCTATGAAATATTAATGTTTAACACATATTAGAAGCTTGTAACATGCCAGGCTCTGTGGTAAGCAATTTTCTTACATCACGTACCTCTCATGACAACCCCACGAGGTAGCTCCTTTCCAATTTTACAGGAGAATCAGGCTCAAGAAGGTTAAGAAGCCTGCCCATGGGCGCACAAAGGAGCTGCAGAGCTCAGCCTCAAACTCAGACCTCTCTAACATCAAAGTGCAGTTTCTTAAACATTTGCCCAGGTGCTTTGTTTTTTTGTATGAATTCTGCATCGTGGAGGTAGTGCCTCCTTTCTTCAAAACAGTATGCCTTCCCCAATTTTCCACTGGTTGCCCACTGGTCATAAAGGATCATTAGAAAACTCTCTCTTGCTCCCAGTTGCCTGCCCACTCCCTGTTCCCTCCCCAAACTTGAAGCCCCTAACACCAGCACCAGCTCCCCTTATTCATGTCTGTCTCCTTAAGAGCAAAGGGAGATAACACTGTCTTCTTAGTATCCCCCCCCAACCCTTTTTGTGACACGATCTCATTATGTAGCCCAGGCTGTCTTTGAACTTGTGATTCTCCTGTGTCAGCTTCCTGAGTGCTGGGATTACAGGCATGTACCACCAAGCCCTGCTTGATTTCACTTTATTTTTTCCCCCCAGTACTAGGAAATTGAATGCAGAGCTTTGCACATGGCTAGGTAAGAGCTATACCACTAAGATGCATCCCAAGGGCCTTTTTTACATTTGGAGACAGAGTCTCAGGGTCTAAATTGTGTAGGTTGCCTCCGGCCTCCCATGTGTGAGCCTCCTGCATCAGCCTCCAGACAAGCTGAGAGATTACAGGTGTGTGGCACGATGGTTGACTTTGCTCTTAGTAATTCTAACGTGCCCATGCCCTCCATAAATATTCCTTCTTCCATTATTTATTTGGCATTTACAGAGCAGTATATGAAAGCGGCAAGGTAGTTTCCTTTGGAGAACTAAGAAAGCATTTGGACACTTGAGTCATAAATTCCTCAGTGGCACCATTTGGCTTTGTATTTTTATGGTGGAATGTAACACCTTGAAATATGGAGATGGTTGCCATTAGCTTACTGAAATCCACAAAGACATGAAGATGAAATCTGAGTATTTTCTGATGCAGCTACTTGCTTTACACCTTTGAGATGTAACCTTGGTTTGTAGTGTGATCTCATAAGAAGGTGTCATGGTGCTGTCTGAGAGATCCAACCCCTTCCTGGAGAGAGTGAGCTTTGTTTCTATTTGAACAACGTTCACAGAAAATATGCCAGCCCTGTTACTTAGGATAAAGTGTTGAACCTCTCTGAGCTTCAGTTGAAGACTGTATCAGAAGGTCATTGGGAGGATTAAATGGATTAAAGGCAATGAAATATAAAGTAAGTTCTTAATATCAGCCTTGGGTATCATCATAGTCTACTGGGGTGCTACACTGTGAATAAATTCAAATCTTGCCACAGTATGATTGAGATAAGGGGCGCAAAGTGTCAGGGGCAATGGAAAATTGTAATAGGAGGACATTAGCCTAGTCTAAGTGGTCAGAGAAGACTCCTCAAAGGAAGTGAAGGTAAAATTGAAAACCAAAGGACAAGAGGAATGTGTCCAATGACAGTGGGCAACACATTCAAAATTGTGCTTTGCAAAAACCAACTAGAGCAAAAGCACCTTAAGTATCATCACTTCAAAAAAACCCTACAAATTCAAAGAGCAAAACCTTGTATGTCAGTACTCTTATATTTGGATTATTAACAAAGTTAAATATATTTCAAATATTTGTCAGCCATTTGAGTCTTTATGATATTTGCTCGTTTCTTATGGAGGAGTGTCTATTTTTTTCTTTAGTTTTTAAAAGCTTTTTAGATATTAAAATATTAGATATATTATTAGATAATATTAGATATATTAGCCCTGTGTCATAATTATCACATTTTTCCAAATTTGCAATTGACTTCAATTTTGTGAATCTCTTTAAACGTCAAAAGTATATATATATTCAAATCTCTTTATATATATGATATGTATATATCATATGTTGTTGTTGTTGTTAGGTGCCGTCGAGTCGAGTCGGACTCATAGTGACCCTCGTAGGGTTTTCAATGGCTGACTGTTTTGGGATTGCCTTGGGAGTGGGTTGCCACGTCCTTCTCCCATTTTGCGGTGTTGGGAATCGAAGTCGGGACCTCAGAGACTGCAGAGCGGCACTCTACCAACTGAGCTAAATCCCAGCCCCTATGTATCACACACACACACACACACACACACACACATATATATATGTATATATATATATATATATATATATATATATATATATATATATATATACACACACACACACACACACACAGCTTAATGCTATTTGTTTAGAGGGTTCTTGGCCCTCTTTATATGAAATAACACTCACTTATTACTATTTCCTCCTCCTCTTCTCTCCCCTTACTTCTCCCCCTCCTCCTCCCCTTCCTCCTCCTCTTCTTCCTCTGCTTTTTTTCTGAGACAAGATCTTACTTTGTGGCCCAGGTTGGCTTTGATCCATGATCCTCCTGCCTCATCTTCCCACGTGCTGGCTTTACAGGCAGGTACCACCTTCTCCTTCCTTTTTTATGGTTTTATTTTGATTTGTAGACTCACAAATTTTTTAAACTCTCTGCAATGTTTTATTTAATTATGCTCTATTGTTTCTACACCTATGTATTTTGATTCTTACTTGGGATAGCCTATACTTCTTGGAATTTTTCTCCATTATTTATCCTCTGAATAGATCATTTCCTTTCTCATAATCTTTATTGCTTTTCCCATTTCCGCTGCATTTTGTAAAGACTGCTAACGCTTATCCTCCATATCACTGATTTAATTTTCTGGGCATTAATCTAGCTTTTATTGCCTCCAACCTGATGATTGTAATCTTACTGTTCATATGCAAGTTTCCCTGCCCTTCTTATGACCCTTTTATCTCACCTGTTTTCCTGGCTCTCTACTTCCGTTTCACAGAAGTGATGTTTGTTAAAAGTGCTGAACAATTTTCCAAAAATGTATTCTGGGTTTTGGCACAGTTGTTTTCATTGTTAGGCTCTTCCTCTGGGTTTCCAAGGGGCTATCTGTATTCCTGCATTCTTCACTGAGGTTTTAATTGTCCCTTGGCAGTTCCTCTGCCCCCCTGGGATCTGCATAAAGTGAGAACTCCTGAGGCAGACATGTGGATGGGTCACACAGGCTGGCTTCTCAAAAACTCAGCGGTAGAGCAGGTAGCTGGACTAGCCTGTGACCCAGTTTCCAATGACAGGCAGAATAAATGTCACGGTTCTGGGTAAAACATTTTTCTTCGCACAAATTCTTTGAACTTCACCATAAAAATCTACAAATCTTACCGGCTCAGTGGAAGGGAGGGATAGGGCCCTGCATGTCACTCCAGGTATGTGCCTCTCTTGTCCTGAGCGACATTTTCTCCTCCTTCCCAGGTCCTTATTCTTTGGTGGGTTGAAATGATGGAGTATAGGAAAATGGCAAGCCTTCTTCAGCTACTGCTGTGACAATACCGTCTTTCTTTCTTCTCATCAAAGTATTGACGTTGAGACCTTGGCCTCCAAATTGATCCACGATCCACGTCACCTCTTCCTCTCTTCCCTACCCCAGACTCCCTGCCCTTCTCCTTCCTGGGCACTGCAATCTCTGAATGGTTGTAGAAAACATTTGGTGTTAGCAGGGAGCAGGAAATGAGAGTCCTTACAGTACCTTGAAATGCAGCCCCCTGGAGTTCCAAAATGCCTGCCTGATTTTACAGAACCCCTAGGGAGCTGAATCACCGAGGTTGCTGGAGATTTTTTTCTGTCTTCTTTCAGGCAAGCAAGGATGTCCGTGTCATGGCTGAAGCATGGTTGTCAGCATTTTTTCCCTTTGATCTTTCTCTATTTGGTAGAAATTCTTCCCAAATTCAGTTTATAGGCACTTTCTGGGCATTGTGAGTTTGAGGCCTTTTCTGTCACTTCAACAATATTTGGTGATAAATGAATGAGTTGCTATGAAGCTGCTTGCTCATATTTAAAATTCCAAGTTCCAAAGACAATTCTTCATTCAGCTGGACACCAAAGGTACTGCTGCTGCCTCACTGTAGAGAATGGTCTTTATATTTAATTTTCATCCTTTAATGTTTGGACACTTATTAGTTTTGTTGTTGTTAGGTATTGTCAAGTTGGTGTCCGACTCATAGTGACCCTATGTACAACAGCTGAAACGCTCTTGTCAGTGCTTCTTTGCTATTCATAGGGTTTTCAATGGCGGATTGATTTTTGGGAGTGGGTCACCGAGCCTTTCTCCCAAGACTTGTTAGTTTATAACGTATTTAAAACATCATTAGAATATGTACTGAAAGAAATACTTGTGCTGTGATCAAAACAGCAGGGAGAAAATAGTGTGAAGACCACTGATCTGTAAGATGCTCTGGCACAAGTGGCCTGGGAGGCTTAAGTGCCACCCTCTGTCCCTCCTTCACCTTTCTCGGGCCTCATACTATAGCAGGGGAGGAGGCACCTGAGCAGAATCTCTCTGGCCCTGGATCCACCAGCCTGGCTCCTTCCACAGCAAGGGCTCAGATACAAGTGTGAGGGTCCCCTTTCTTCCCATGTTGCTACAGCCATGACTTTGCTTTAGAATATTTAGGTTTTTTTTTTCCAGAGCCCAACAAAGTCAGTATTTAGCTAATGAGCGCCATATTATTGGGAATGTAAAAGACCTCATTTTCACCCACTCCTTCATGGAGGAACATGGCTTCTTATGGTAAATTAACTTGAGGAAGGAGTCAGAATAACCAATAGCTTTACAATGAGCAGCTCCATATGCCAGTCATGCACAGGGTGGGGCTGAGGAAAACATGACAGGTTATGTTTTTCTTCAACCTAAGTCTTTCATGAAGAAGAAAATGTCTTAAAGCTTTATTAAGCTATGCAAGCTATGGACTTGGAGCAATTCTAAAAATGTTCCCTTGCATTCTTCTCGTCTTCTTGGAATATCTCTGGAAGAGTAACAACTGCTTGAGCAAGGACTCTGGAAAAAAGAAAACAGCCATATCAAGATAGGTGAGTCTGGAGTTCAAAGGAGATCACCAAGCATCTGGCAGTAAACAACAAAGCAGTGAAGCTTCTAGAGAGTAGGATGTCACTGAAGGAGGGCCTGGTAGAAGGACAGGGTAGAGGTGAGTGTGTGTGTGTGTGTGTGTATATGTGTGTGTGTGTGTGTGTGTGTGTGTGTGTGTGTGTGTGTGTGAAAGTTCTATGACTTAGTATTTTTTTATATTATAAAAATAATTCATCCTTAGGGTAAAAATTCAAACAATACAGAAGGAAGTAGGATGATGTTGGCTCATGATAGTGAGAAAATTACATATATATGTATGTTGTTGTTGTTAGGTGCTGTCCAGTTGGGTCTGACTCATAGTAACCCTCATAGGGTTTTCATTGACTGATTGTTTTGGGATTGCTTCCAGAGTGGATTGCCACGTCCTTCTCCTGTTTTTGCAGTGCTGGTGATCAAACCCAGGTCCTCAGAGAGTGCAGAGTAGCACTCTACCAACTGAGCTAATATATACTTGTATAAATAAATACACATATATAATGTATATCTTTAAGTTAGATATTTTATGAACAAATATGGGGCATATGCTTCTATAGGATATTCAAATTATTAATCATAAGCAGTTTTCGAAAGCAATTCTAAATCCTCTTTTCTCATCTTCTTTGAATAATTTTGGATGAGAAGCTATTTTCTAAATAAGACACAGTCAAGGCAATAGAACAGATGTAAAATTTAAAAACAGGTCAATGAAAGCCTGGCATGTAGTAGAAACTCAACAAATATGTGTTCCTATACCCTTTGGAAAAATAAAACAATAATGCTTTTTGCAATTTGATCTTTTCTACTAACAGTATCCTTTGGACATCTTTCCCTCTCATTTCCTAGAAGTAGGTCACATGATTGTTAATAGCTGCATTATATAACATTGCAAGACTGCATGGTAATTTATTCGACATAAATTATGTCCAGTTTGTTTTCTATCACGATCAAGTCACAGAGAACATCACTTTGTGTTATCTTAGCACATGAGTACGTGTCCTTCCTTAAGATAAGGAACTATGAGTGAAAGAAAACTGGGCCAAGGGGAACTGGCAGGTGGAATTTCAAGATAAAACATGAATTCTTCTTCAGCAACTCTAAGAGGGAAGTGGGAGAGGGATCAGGAACTCCTCAGCCTTGTCTTTTCCTCTCCCGGGGCTCTTTGCTGGTTGTTAGTGGGGCTTCTCCAGGGCCAGACTCCAGAGACACACCTAAGGCAAAGCAGTATTAAAGTGCCAGAGGTTTATTTAGCAGGTGATCGCTGGAAATACACACGGGGAGTTTAGAAGTGACACCGGTGACACAGGGTGCGTTATTAAGCCATTTCTCACTGTGGGCAGCTGGGAATCCATGCTGCTGAGAATCGCTGGGCATCAGCATAGCACACGGAGAGTGACTGTGGGAGGTGAGCGTAGGGGTATTTATCCACATGGCTGCGCCCGGAGGTTGGTTGAGAACTGACTCATGGGAATGAAATATCTGGTTCTTCCAACTTGTCCTCGGTGGAGGTCAAGGGTTCTCCGGTAGCTGGCAGACAGCTGCAAGAGCTGAGTGTAATCGGTGGCTGGCAGGTAGAGATGAGAACCGAGAGGAGGCAGGCAGAGCCCAGGGTGGCATCCGCCTCGTCATTTCTGGTGAAGTGCCAGGATTCCCCAAAAGAACTGAAGATGCCTTACTTAGTGGAAGAAGTCAGAAAACAACTAATATTCAGCGACATGGACACATGCCACCTTTTTGCTGCCCAGAATATAAGGCTCTTTTCTTTGAGGGAGATTTCTATATTCCATAGGTCCCTTAGGGAGAAGGAGTCCCTGTGAAAAGCTCAAATGGGGAATGTTTATGCGCTGCAGTCTCTGAGGTCCCGAGTTCAATTCCCAGCACTGCAAAAATGGGAGAAGGACCTGGCAATCCACTCCCAAGGCAATCCCGAAACAGTCAGCCATTGAAAACCCTATGAGGGTCGCTATGAGTTGGATACCGACTCGACGGCACCTAGCAACAACAACAACTAAGGTTTATGGGAAGCCTCTGTCTGTCCAACATATATATAAACATGAGGATCAAATTTTGGGCTGGGATTTAGCTCAGTTGGTAGAGCACTGCGCTATAGTCTCTGAGGTCCCAAGTTCAATTCCCAGCACCGAAAAAATGGGAGAAGGACCTGGCAATTCACTCCCAAGGCAATCCCGAAACTGTCAGCCATTGAAAACCCTGTGAGGGTCACTATGAGTAGGATACCGACCCGAAGGCACCTAACAACAACAACAACACTGCATATGAGACCAAACAGTGGCACAAAGACTGAGCAACAGTCAGTGACTATTTGTGGTGCCAGTAGCTATGTTCAAAGTCCAACAGCAGCATGGTGAGTATCCTGGACCAGCAGAACCAGCATCATCATCATAACCAGACTGTTTCCATAGTCCTGTTTCCAACCACCCTACCTCCACTCCTTCCTACCCATTCATTTTCTTTCTGTTTTTTTCTTTTACTTTTTATTAGTAATTTGTTTTTAGTTAGTGTACGAATTCATAGGTTTCATTTCCATTTCTCTTCTGTCTTCTCTTCTGATATGTTTATAATTCTGGAGTTCCCCAATAGCTTTCAGATTAACAGAGAGGTTATGTTGTTTGTAATACAGCAGCTTAATCACTGTGCTGCATCATTTCTTCTCACTTCACACCATCTCACGGAAATATCCACGTAACCACAAAAAGAGATATGACATCTTGTCAGAATGGAACGCATTGAATTGTACATTAAAAATTCCCAGTAAAAAAAAAGAAATGTAACATCTTACTAGAATATTAGACAACAGACTACTGGGCAATGATTCCAGACATCAACGATTGTTTGGATAAAGCTCAAAGACTGATTGCTGGGGCCATGGGAGGGAACAAGAGTGGGGGATTTCCAAGTATTAGTGGGGTCCACCCCTTGTTAGAGGTCTCCTTCTCCAAATGGGAGAGAGGCTGCCCCACCAGTGCCCAGCATAGGTTCTGTTTTCTGAGGACTCCCTCAGCTCTCAAGCAAAAGGAACATGGTGGCCTACAGAAGGACAAAAATCAGGCTTGTGTCAGACTTTTCCTCAACAACACTAAATAGCAAAAGACAATTTCACAAAATGACCACGTTTCCAGGAAAACCAAGTTCATAAGCTTTTTAAAGGAGGGGAGCCAAGTCCCCAAGAGGCCCTGATGTACCTGAGAAGGTGGTTCTACTGGAAAAAGGCCAAGAATCCTCTAAAACTGAATATATTTAAAAAGGTGTGAACCGAACACTGCAAACATTAAATACATTTACCTAGGAACTGGAAAAGGAGAACAATTATTGAAGAAAAGGGAATTTGTAGTCTGGAAGATCAAATGAAAGAAGTATCTTTCACACATACACAGTCTGAGAAAAGCAAATACCCCTACACACAAGCAAACAAACAGGTAAATTCAATAATGAATACAAGATAAGTTCATAACAAGGAGCTGTGGCAGTTCTGCTATGCAAACATCAGGCAAACCCTTAAGGCAAATGACAAAGGAGGAAAGTATTAATTAAGGAATAATAAAACTCTAAACTGTAAAAAGGCTGGGATTTAGCTCAGTTGGTAGAGCGCTGTGCTGCAGTCTCTGAGGTCCTGAGTTCAATTCCCAGCACTGCAAAAACGGGAGAAGGACCTGGCAGTTCACTCCCAAGGCAATCCTGAAACAGTCAGCCATTGAAAACCCTATGAGGGTCGCTATGAGTCGGATACCGACTCGACGGCAACTAACAACAACAACAGCAACAAGCTGTAAAACACTTGCACTTAGCCAACGGTGGTGGCACCTGTAATCCCAGCACTTGGGAAGCTGAGGCAGGAAGATTACAAGTTCCTGGGCTACCTAGCAAGACTCTTATTTCAAAACACCAAACCAAAAAAAGAAAAGCTTGCATTTTCAGAGCTAAAGGCTTAGTGAAATTGTAAGCTGCACAAAAGGCAAATAAAAAGCCTAGTCGTGTTCTGGTGAAGTCTCTCAAACCTGAGAGTAAAGAAAAAGTCTCACATGTTTCCAGGCACAGGGAAAGTTTACTCACAAAAGGAAAATGAATCAGATTGCTATTATAGTTCCCATTTACAAAAAATGGAAATCAGAAGACAGTGGAACAATGATGCCAGATATGAAAAGATAAAGACTATCTTCCAGGAATCATATGTCCAACTAAATTACCATTCATGTGTAAAGACTATTTTCCTGGCTATGTAGACTCAGAAAGTAAATCCCTGGGGTCCAGCACAATGCCTGACGCTGGCTGCCCTCACTGGAGAGCTGAAGAATGCATAAACACATGTGCATGACCAGTCATTAGTACATGGGACGGGTCCTGGCACCCAGTAGCAGGAGGCGTCTTTCAGGAAGGGGCATCTTCTAGGAGGCCTGCCAAGGAGACGCTGCAGAGATGAATGGGCTGTGCCTTGACTCCAGCATACCAATAAAAGCAGCAGCGAGCAGCAGGCTTTCCAGGAAGGCCCTCAAGTCTCCAGAGTAGATGGATGGCACAGACCCGGGGAGGCTCTGAGCTCCTGTCACTCCCTGTCGGACCTTGACCAGGACTCACTTGCATCCACTACAGAGCGTTTTGGCCACTGTTAAATATAGTCAACTGGGAAACTCTGGGCACAGTCAAATTTATTTTCACAGCTTGAGAATGGCATCCATCAAGCTCAAGCCATGTATTAGAAACACGAAGCAGCAAAGTTGGAGCCATCACCAGACCACAGTGCCAGGCTCCCAGATTAGAAGGGAACAGAATGCCTTTCATATTAGAATCGTGGTTTTCAGGACAATTTTATAGGCATTTTCATGTTATGCCTTATTCCAGAAAAAGGGCTTTGGAGTCAGTGAGACCTAGGTTTGCACTGGGCTCTGCCACTTGCCATCTGTGAAACACAGAGTAAATTATTTAACCCTTCTGAGTATTACGGTTTGGATATGAAGCGTCCCCTAAAAGGCTCATGTATTGAAGGATTGGTCCCCCACTGGGGGTCCAGTCATTGACAGGTGATTGGGTCTTGAGGGCTCTGACCTAATCAGTGGATTAATCCCTGGATGGATTCATACTATGACGGCACTATGAGGAAATGGGGTCTACCTGGAGGAAGTAGGTCCCGGGCCCCTCTGTCTCCCTCTTTCTGCTCTGCCTCCAGCTGTCCTGCAGTGAGCTGCCTCTTTCCCAAGCTCCTGCTGAGGTGAAATTCTGCCTCGACTCAGGACCAATGCTGCCTTTGGACTGAAATCTCTGAAAACGAAAAAATGAGTAACATACTATGCCTCAATTTTTTTTTTCTTTTGAAAATGAGAAAATATATCAAAACCTCCCTCAGAGGGTCCTATAGGATGGGTGGGCATTATGTTTCATAATCAGTGCAAAACCCAGCATGGTGCCTGGCCCCTAACCCAGTGTTTATTTGTTAGCTACTGTTGTTGTCTCCCTGCTGTTGGCGTAGGTGAGTCAGCTGGAATGATGTCTGGCACATAGCAAATGACCAGTAGGCAGCTGTTAACTCTTCTCGCTCCAGCAGAAGTGGTGTTCCAATATGTCACAGCCAGGGTGCCAGCCAGTCAGAGGACGCTAGGCATTAGCCACTTGGTAGGAGGTACAGGAGAGGTGAAGGGGAGGAGACTGTGGGATGGGGGTTGGGGAGAACCCCTGGATGGTGGGAAGTTGTTTTTAGGGAATGGGGAATTGGCTACTTACCAGCCAGTTATTTGCACACGTATCCATCAGGAGGCAGCCCCAGTGTACAGCCGCTGACAGTGCGGCACTGAGCTGGATCCTGCAGAGGGGTCTAAGCCATGGGCTCTAGCGCTCACTCACTCAGCCAGTCACCTCTGGATGCTCATTGATCATCCTCAGACTCTGCTTCTTTTTCTGGACCCTTCTTTTTATTTTTCTTTTCTATACTTGGGGTTGAACCCAGGGTCTGGCACCTGCATGCTTTGCAAGTGCTGGACCACTGAGCTATGCCCCCAGCCCATTTTTTTTTCTTAATTTTTTGAGACAGGGTCTCGCTAAATTACGCAGACGGCCTCTGGTCTTGAACTTGCGATCCTCCTGCCTCCGCCTCCCAAGCTGCTGGGATTACAGGCATGCGCCACCGCGCCAGGCTTCTGGACCCTTCTTCAGTCACTTCACATACAGCCCTCCCCATCAGCTCTCCCCATGTGCAGTGATTACGCAGCTCCTACATGAGCTGCTCACCCCGACTTCCACAGGGCCACCCCCTCCTGGAAGCCTTCCCTACAAGCCAGCTCTACCCAGCCCCGGGGGGCTCCTGTCAGGCCTTGACTCCCCACCCCGTGCTCCCTGCACACTCCTCAAGGGGAGCTGCCCTCCTTCCTGGACAGTCCATCAGCCATCTCTTGGCCCTCCTCTGTCATCCCTACCTAGCCTGAGACATCAGGGGCCCCAAGCGCTTGCCCCCATTCCTGCTCTCCACGGGGGCCACCTGACCCTCCATGCTTGGAGGCTACGTGGCCAGATCTGTCTCCCCACCCTCAGCCGACTCCCACTCAGGAAATGGCCGGTCTCTATTTTGAGCAGAGCAATGTGTCACACCTCCCTGGGCCAGGACACCTCCTCCCTTGCCAACAAACCACACTCCAACTGCGCTTAGACAATGACCTTTCGGTACAGCTCTGCAATGTCCTTCAGGACCACTGGAGTGGCTCAGATTCTCCAAGCCTCCAAAAAAGTCAATCTTATTTTCTCTTTCTTCCCAGCAATCAACTATATATAGCTCCATGCACAATAGCTAACCTTGGAGAGCTGAGCACTTGGACACGTTTGGCCCATTGTCTCCACGCACGCCCACGTGCAGCCAGAGGCGGCCAGCAGCCCAACTGGGAGCCGCCTGCAGGGAGGGGCCCAGAGAAAGGGAAAAGAAAGTAGTACAGCCATTTCAGGACACACATGTCCTGACTCTGTTGCTTCCTTGCTGTGCAACTTTGCACTGTTGACTTGAGGTCTCTGAGGCTCAGCTTCCTTAAGCAGTCAAAATAGTGTTAAATTATTGGGAGAATCCAAAGGATCGTTGTATACGTTTGCCAAGAATCTAACTCAGAGGTGGGGTCATGATGGTTGCTAAATAAATACTTGCTATTGGTTATAGTGGGGCTGAGATTGAGCTCAGTTGGTAGAGCGCTGTGCTGCAGTCTCTGAGGTCCCGAGTTTAATCCCCAGCACCGCAAAAATGGGAGAAGGGCCTGGCAATTCACTCCCAAGGCAATCCCGAAACAGTCAGCCATTGAAAACCCTATGAGGGTCGCTATGAGTTGGACACGACTCGGGGCACCTAACAACAACAATTGGTTATAGTATCCAGTGGCTTTTTGAAACCTCTGAGTGAGCAATTGAAAAAGATGTCTTTTCTCTTTCCGTCTCTCACAAAGACAGCATGCTTATACATAAACACTCAGGAAAAGCACTTTGCTCTCCATCTTTCTTAATGTTTAACTTTTCCCATTAAGCTTTCCAATAAGTTTGGTCCTAACTTTTGTGCAGTCCAAGGCAATAAGGAGGCCTGTATACTGTAAGTGTTTCATTTTAAAAGATTTACTGAGATATAATTGACACAGAATAGACAGCACATGATAGATTTTGATGTGTTTGTACTCTTGACATCATCACCACAATCAAGATAGTAAACACAGAAAATTCTCCAAAGACCTCCCCCAGCCTCTTCTACTGTTGGCCTCTATCTTGGTTCTACTTCTCCTGACTTCTCTCACATCCTGGTCTCGATGAGTCCTCCTTTCTACTCCACCTATACCATCCCCAGGCCACCTCTGTTTTGCTCTATTGTCTAACAAAATAGATTAGTTTGAGTTTTTTTAGAGTTTTATATCAGTGGGACCATATAGTGCATACTAGTTTCATTTGGCTTCTTTCTCTCAGCATCATTATGTTGAGATCCATCTGTGTTGATGCATGTCTCAACATTTCATTCGCTTTTATTGCCAGGCAGTATTCTGTTGTATGAATATAACACAGATTGTTTATTGACCTGTTTATGAACATTGGAGCTGTTTCCAGCTTGAGGCTATAATGAATAAGGGTGCTAGGAATATTCATGTATGAGATTTTGTTTCTATAAACGCTTTCTTTTCTCTTGAGTAAAATATCTTATAGTGAAATGTCTGGACCACAAGGTAGTGTTTAGCTTTTTAGAAACCCATCAGACTATTTTTATTCCAAAGTGGTAGCACCATTTTACATTCCTACCGGTAGCCTATGGGAGTTCCAGTTCCTCCATATTCCCACTATCTTGACTTCAATAGTGTTTAAAATTGAGTGGTGTTAGCCTTCTAATTTTATTGTTTTTCAGAATTATTTGAAAAGGACCTATTCTAAGTTCTTTAGTTTTGATATGAATTTTAGAATCCCTTGTCAGTTTTATGTTTTGTTTCTTGTTTGACAAGGAAAGCCAGCTTGGATTTTGACTGGGAGTGTCTTGAGTCTCCACACCAATTTGGAGAGAATTGACAACACATGAGCAAGCCACATTTTTCTGCTTAAGTTTTCTTTAATTTCTCTGACCACATATTTTGCCATGTTCATCCCTAAGTACTCATAACCTTTGGTACTTTGGTAAGTGGTATTTTGAAAAATTTTAAGGTCCAGATGTTTATTGCTAATTAATGGAAATAACAATTGATTTTTGTATACTGCTCTTCTATTCTGCAAACTTGCTAAAATCATTTATTCTAGAAGCTTTTTGTGGATTCCATCAGATTTTCTTCATAAATGATCGTATTCTCAGTCAATAAGAGCAGTTTTGCTTCTTCCTTTCTGAAGTAGACAACTTTTATTTCTTTTTCTTGACTCATCAACACTGAGTAGAGCCTTCCCTCTAATATGAAATAAAAGTGATAAAAATAGACATCCATGTTTGGTTCTTGATCTTAGGAGGGAAAGCAGTTAGTCTTTCAAAATTTAGTATGATGCTAGCTGTAGGACTTTTGCCGATATCATTATTAAATTGAGGAAGTGCCTGAGAGTTCCTAGTTTGTATGCCCCTTTAGTCCCAGAATTCAGGAGGCTGACATGGGAGGATCACTCAGGCCTAGGAATTTGAGACTAATCTGGGCAACATAGAGAGACTCCATCTAAAAAAAGAAAAAGGATGTTGGAATTTTCAGTTACTGTTTCTATATCTATTGCTATGATATAGTTTTTCTTTTATGGTCCGTTAATGTGCTAAACTATGTTGAATGACTTTCCAACGTACAACCAACTTTCTGTTTCTTCGAATCTACTTTTTATTATCCTTTTTATAGATTGTTGGAATTTGGGGGAGGCAGTACTGGGAGGTTGAATCCAGGACCTCACATACACTTTGCAAGTGCTCTACCACTGGGCTGCACCCCAAGCCCACTGTTTATTTTATTTTTTTATTTTTGAGACAGGATCTTGCTAAATTACACAGGCTGCCGCTGGCCTTGAACTTGCAATCCTGTTGCTTCAGCCTCCGGAGATGCTGGGATTACAGATGTGCACCATTATGCTTGGCTTAGATCTATTTGCTAAAATTGTATTTAGAATTTTTGTAACTGTGCACATGAAGGATATTGTTCTGTTGTTTTCTCATAGTAAGTCTGTTGTATCAGAGTACTGTTGGCCTCATAAAGTAAGTTAGCTCCACCTTTGGTGTGACCTGCTTTTGGGTGGATTCCCTGAGAAGAAGGACCATATAGACCTTGGAGGCAGCCTCCTGCCCATTCTAGCAGGTGATGTGAGTGTCTTGCCTATGACAATATAATCTAGAAGAGTTCTGGGTACGTACTTTACCTTGGCTCCCTGGCAGCCCCTTACCACATTGTGGAGAGAGTTGGAGGCAGAGAGTTTTCAAGCACTAAGCTTAGTTACTGGATGAGGATTTAGCTCAGTTGGTAGAGCGCTGCTCTGTAGTCTCTGAGGTTCAATTCCCAGCACTGCAAAAATGGGAGAAGGCTGTGGCAATCCCCTCAGGAGGCAATCCTGAAAAACAATCAGCCATTGAAAACCCTATGAGGGTCACTATGAGTCAGAAGTGATTCGATGGTGCCTAACAACAACAAGCTTAGTTAAGGCCCTGTCTGGAGCCATAACAGTGTGGCATCAGATCCTGTCAAATCTCAGAAGTGAAGCAGGGTCAGGCATGGTTAGTACTTGGATGGGAGACTACCTGGGAACACTACGTGCTGTAGGCTTGGGAGAAGGACCTGGAAACCCATTCCCAAAAAACAATCAGCCATTGAAAACCTTATGGATAGCAGAGAAGCTACTGTTTCATCTGTTGTATGTAGGGTTGCTATGAGTTGGACACCTACTGGAGACTCGACGGCACCTAACAAGCAGGAGCACCAGCTTAGGGCAGGGGCCTCTTTTGCCTGGGACTTGGGCATGCCACCTCCATGGATCCTCCATGGAATCCGGACTAGCTACCATCTGGAATCCTGCTCCTCTCTGAGCCCCACTCCTCCTTCCTCCTGGAAGCCTTTCACGTAAACCATCCTAGTGAACATTGTCCAGTGTGCTTGCAACTTCTCTCTGCTCCTGCCAGTAGCAATTAGGTGAGCTCAAAGTTCCTATGTAAGACTCATCACAGAACCAAGCTCTCCCTAGTCCTGAAGCCCTTTACAATCTGTACTCCTCTGTTGTTTCATAGCACAGCTCCTAGAAATCGCTGAACACCCTTACTCTGTCCCCAAGTCCCATTCAAGGAGGAAGCTGATTTTCACACTCCTTACCCCTGCCAACATCACCAATAAGATCCTTGTTGCCCCAGATGCTTGGGAGCTCTTCTCTGCTTGACCTCTGCTACTGTTGGCCTCTGTCTTGGTTCTACTTCTCCTGACTTCTCCCACATCCTGGTCCTCCCCTGCCTCTCTGGCTTTTGCTTCTTCCACAGACCCTTCCACATTGGTGCTCTCAGCTCTCTTTTCTTTTTTCACTCCTCAGACTGACTCCTTAATTCCTGATACCTTATCCTATCTTCATTGGCAGCCAGGCCTGTTTGCTCAAGCTGTGCACTGCATGGCTCCAGAGGGTACCACTCACGTGGTGGTTATTGTGCAGGGCAATGCCCAGATTTGAATGAGGCATAGCCAGCCCCATCTGACAGCCTGCTTGTATATATTCCAAACACATCGCTGGACATCTTTTAGGACAATAGTTTGTTATATCTCTTTGCTATGAGGCCTTTGAAGGCTAGAATCACCCCTTAATTATCTTTGAAGGGTTGGGTACACAGTCAATGACCTATAAAGGTGTGCTGAGTGAATTAGTTCATCACTAAATCCCAGCTGGTATAGATTTCCCCATCAAGAAGGGCGACCACGGCGAAAGTATGGGGTTGTACTTCCATTTGGACCATGTGTCTTTTGGGACTGGAGGAAGTGCCTGTTTTCTAACCCTCTGCTCCCCAAGCTCCCATTCTTTGAGCCTGATGCTAAGTATGTCCTCCTTTGCTCTAGGAGCCTTAGGTGGCTCACCCAGAAAATAATAGGATCTAAATCCACTCCCAAAGCAATCCCGAAACAGTCAGCCATTGAAAACCCTATGAGGGTAGCTATGAGTCGGATACCGACTCGATGGCACCTAACAACAACAACAACAACCTTGCCCTCTGTGTGGTGAAGATTACCAAGGCAAAGGTGTAGAAAGCCCCTCTTTCTTCTGATTCCTTCTCTCTACACCCAGGGACTCAGGATGCTTCCCAGAAGAAAACTTCTTTATTGATCATGGAAGGGTGTACAGAGGCAAAAGTGAAGCAAAACTCTGGGAGGTGCGTCCTGCCTCACTCCCTGCTGGCTCGCTCTCTCTCAACTTCAAGTCTGCCTTTGCTGGTTCGTATCATGTATTTGGGCTGGGATTTGGCTCAGTGGGTAGAGCACTGTGCTGCAGTCTCTGAGGTCCCAAGTTCAATTCCCAGCACAGCACAAATGGGAGAAGGAACTGGCAATCCACTCCCAAGGCAATCCCGAAACAGTCAGCCATTGAAAACCCTATGAGGGTCGCTATGAGTCGGATACCGACTCGACGGCACCTAACAACAATGATGTATTTATTCACCCATCCATTCATTTAACAACAGTGAGTGTTTTCTAGCTGTGGTGCTGTGGTTGGTACTGCAAGACAAGGATCAAATGCAAGACAGATATCCTCTCTATTCTCATGACACCTGCACCCTGCCACAGTTGGCAGAGCATGGGATTATTTAGGTATGTACTTGCCCACTAAGGAGAAACACAGGCTGGTGTGGCACACTAAGGAAGGGGTGTGTGGAGAGAAGGGGGACCTTTAGAGAAAGTTCCAGGAAGGGCTCTCCCAAGAGGTGGCATATGAGGTGACTGCTAAAGACTGAGATCTGAGGGAGGGCAGGGGGAGATCTCTGGGAAAGAGGGAAGGAGCTGGAAAGAGCAAGTTCCAGGATCCAGGGAAGGGACTGGTTTAGCATGACCCAAGGTCTTTCAAGGTTCTGAGCTGGGGGGGAGGGGAGGCGGGCTGTGATCTGATTTAGGGTTACAAACGCAGGGGCTAGCCTTACTCTCCAGGGACATTTGCCCACCAGGGGGAGCACCTGGGATGCACTGCCCATGTCTTAGCACTTCTTCTGGCCAGTTCTCATTTCTAAACACAGGCTGGGGCCCCCGAGCCAGGACTTGATCAGATGGGGCAGGGGAAGAGGAGTGGGGGGAAGAGGGGTTGGGGATGGACAATGGGGAAATGGGCATTGGCAATTCTTTCTGTAATTGCTTACAAAGCCTACTATGTGCCTGCCTGTCCAAGGTGAACTACTTCAGCATAATCTCCCACACCCGCATCAGGAGATACTATGAACAGCCCCATTTGTGGATAATTTGGCCATTACTATTCTAATGTATGCTATTCAGCCCAGAAATCCCACTTCTTGGAATTTACCTTTGTCCATGTTCATCAGTGAAGAGGCTTGTGCCAAGATGTTCATTGGAACACTAGTTGTAAACTAGTAGAGAGAAGGTGTGTGTGTGGCGGGGAGGGAAGCAGAAATGACTTCAATGGCCAGTCCTAACAGAGGATGGCAAAACAAACCATGGCTCCTGTACCCTGTGGGAGGGTCTCCCAGACATATCGTGGAATTCCCACAAAGCAAGTACAGAATGATGCCTACAGGGCCGTGCCTTCATATCGAACAAAATGCAGCCACGACCAATATAAAGCTATATATTTTTATTTGCCTTTATCATATAGAAAGAGGTCTGGGGGACCCATCACGTTTCCTTTAGTGCTTACCTCTGGGAGGAGTCTGGATTGGCAGGAGGACAGGTCAAGAGTGGTATTCACAAGCCCCCCCCCCC